>OY754937.1:13733535-14129838 GCA_963576515.1 Cryptocephalus primarius
CCGCGCCTCTGAATCCGTGTTAATTAAAGTTATACGAAACTTATTCCCATGTCTCGTGCAAACCGATGCAAATTAATTTCTGCGATTAAGTTTAATGAATGCACTAGGCAGCGGAGAAATTAGTGCAATTGCACGAGAGGACTAAATGGAAAGAAAAGGGGTCCACGAGGACGAATCTGAGGAAAAAAGGAGATTGGAAATCGGGAATTTCCACGGGGTGTAGAAAGCGCAAATTAGAAAACTGTGTAAAATCTACTTTACATCGATTTATCGATATTCGTTTTAATGAATTTGAGGCAATCACGTTTAGAAGCTGTGGTTAATGAATAAAAAAAGTAAATGGCGGGAACGAAATATACCTTCGAAGAAATGAAAGTGTGAAATGTTGATGGATTAAGTTTAGATCGCTGCAGACAAGTGAGAAGATAAATCAAGTATTTATATACCTTATGAATTACTACTGTATGGAGTCTCTCCTTTTAACAACCTTCATGTTTGGCTTAATGATTGATGACTAAAGAGCGTAAGAGTGATTGCCCGATTCATTTTACGGGGTGTCCATAAAAAAAGGCCAGGAAAATCCTATTTCTGTAAGAACTTTAAAAGCAAAAATATGATCTTTATAAAATCTGTTTCAGTGTCTATGTCGGACTGAACAATTAACAATTTAGTTAAAACTCCGAAATGGGAAGCAAGCGCCATAGTGTGATGCTGCACAATTTGTTTGAGTAAAAGTAAAACAACACTGTTATAGTGAAAAACTCGTTATTCTATGTTAAAATAATTTTCGGTCTCGAATTACACAAACGTAACTTACGCCCCCCGTGGCTTTAGATGGGGTTTTTAAATAATCACAATCGGTAAAAATTGTCAAGGAACCAAAGAAGTGGCCACAAGCGGCATGTAAGATTGTAAGAATAAAATAAATACTTCTTATAAGGATTCTCACCACTGCTGCTTTGCAAGAATTAATAATACTTAGTATTAAATTATTAATATCTACTCTTATTCTTCTGACTAAATATACTCTACTACGGTTGAATAACAAATTATGCTAAATGGAAAATATCTTCTCACAGTATTTATTCGTAAAAGTATACAAATCTAGGGGTTTTTGCTTAGGAAAATTGTTTTATTTTACTGTTTAATATATTATCCGTAATAATTACGTAACGTTAAAGATGATCATTTTGTTCGGACCCTCCCATAAATTTAATTACCTGGGTTTAGGTTAGAACATTCCGCATGACTGCAGCCATTTCAATTCTGATATTCAAAGAGAAAAATATATTTGAAATGCAACAAGTATCAAACAAAATCAATAGCATCATCAACCATCATATCTCATGATTCCCGCCTCAGCAATTCAGAGTTGAACAGGGGTAGCGACGTCATTTCTTAAG
Organism: Cryptocephalus primarius; assembly: GCA_963576515.1. Taxonomy (NCBI): domain Eukaryota; kingdom Metazoa; phylum Arthropoda; class Insecta; order Coleoptera; family Chrysomelidae; genus Cryptocephalus; species Cryptocephalus primarius. Next base: position 13,734,939 of record OY754937.1, read on the forward strand.
ACATGTCCTCCTTATGGCCGAACTAGTAAGGGGTCCATCAGCGTTAGATGCGAAACTTTTTATGGAATTAACGTACCGTAGCAATATAATTTATCTGCTATTTATCTCTATTGCAATTTATTTGCTGCGCGCAACATTTTACTCCTCTCTTCTTGGGGATTTTGTTCGGGAACTTGATTTACAACTACTTCTTTTATTTTTAAATAATATAATGTGGTTTACCAGTTATTTATGGGAATACTAACCAAATAGAGGTGTCAATAACTGTTTTATGTGCATTTTCCACCGACAGCGTAATGTATATCTGTGAAAAGTTTGCGGAACATATCGGTCCTTAATCGATATAGTAAATTTGAAAATTATTTTTGTTAAATAAAATAATCAATCTGTAATGGCGTCAGTAATTTAATAACTTATGATTCAATACTTATATTATCCCAGCAACAATGGCAATTACGAAATTAAAATATCAATAAATCATCGTTGTACATAATAGTACACGGAACGAGGAAACGTGAACCCCCAGACTATTACTTAAAGAGTGATTACATCAAAATCCTTTACAATGGGAATCGTAACAATAATTCTTCAACAGCAGTCACAACTTTACTTCCAATTAACCTGATTTACTTCAGCAGTCGATTCCTCTCCCGCCGGTAATACAATTTTTCTGTTGAAACCGACCCGGGTGATCACGTCTGACTAATAACAATAATTCAGTGTTAAGCGGCGCAGTTTCCTGTTAAACGACCTGCCTCATAACATCTCCATTTATTCCTCATCTTACTTCATCCATAGTGACGCTGCCTATCCAGCGCTACGTGCCTCATATATGTCGCCATTGGAGTGAAATTTATCGAATCCCTGACGCACTATGCACAATAACATGATGCAAGCTAATGGAAGTTGTTACATTTGTAAGAGAGTAAACGAGGAGTTTATTTGTTTAAAACAATTCAAGGTTCAGTTTAAATAACACTGTTGAATTATCTACCCTTTTGTCATCTCGTAAAGTAGAGTGTTGTATAAGTTTGTGTATAAGTTTTGAAACTGGCATGCTAAAAGTAATTTAAGCTGCAGCATATAAGGTATAACAGGTGGAATAATTACACACAATTACCACAATACCATTTGTAATTGCTATTATTGTTAGGTAACGTCAAAGCTTAATATTGTGCAGGTACACGAATTGTTTTTGTAATCCTCAAAAATTGCTTTCTTTTAATTTATTCCCACATATTTTCCTTATTGTTATTAAAATGACATCTGCACACTGCTAGCGCCATGATGGTTGATTAAGCAACTTCACTAATTCATGCAATAATTTGACAAAAATTTCTCGGGTGAGTCATTCAACTATTGAATTTCTATTTGAACAAAATAACCTCACCACTCATAATATCCAATAGATGAATCAGGTTTTGTGCAACACAATTGTATGTTGGTTTCTATTCTATTTATATCAAGTTATATTATTAGGTTATGAATTGAATAAAAAATTATTTGTACATCGATCGTTATAACAAACAGAAAGAATGTGAAAAAGGGAAAATTCCTTATGCCCTTATGTAGGTACGACATGCAAGTTATATTGCACAGTTATTAGAAATTATTTAAAGAAAATATTGCAATATTTTTTAATATAACGTAATGTTCAAATATATAAGTTGGTTTGCTAAGTATTGTCTTTCAGTCGATTTTAGAAATTCGAAATATTGGCTTATCTGCACGTTTTGAAGCACTCTGAATTCGAAAAACGCATTGGGAAAAATGTCTGTATATGTATTTGACTTTTCCTCGGAAACTAAATAAGAAAAAGCTATGACTTTATATTTCCGTTTGGTTCGGTAACAACTTGAATTTGTGCTATTTTACCAAAAATCGGTTAAGGCAAAGGGCATTATCCATTCATATTTACTACTGCAATAGTTTTTGGGGTTCTACCCATTCTTCTTGCATCTACATGATTCATGTTCAATATAAGGCCCATATAATGGCATAATGACATAACAACAAGGCCCACATCATGACGTCCAAATTGAAAATTCATTATTTTTGTAATATGAATTTACCAGGAATGCGTGTTGCAATCCTGACTACTGCTCCACAGCAACTAAATTAGAATTGTATATACCTTCTTACTGTGGTCCCACACTACTGCCATGTTTAAAAATTATCGTGTACTACGCGAGTACATAATCTCCCACTCACGAGCATCACCCTGTACAGTCATTTCCACTGGCTTAAATAATTTAAAATCATCAGTAAACACCAACCCAATTGAGCTCATTAGGCATTCCAGTAGGTCATTAATAAAAACCAAGAATAGAAGACGAGTCAAAATGCTACTCTGGAGTATTCCTGAAATAACAATATATTGTTGAGGGTATACGTGCCTTTAAGATTTGAGGTCTGCTGAATGTCTCTTGAATAGATACGACCTTAAAAATATCTAGATCAAATAGTGTCCTAGCTTACGAGATAAAAGATTATTTACCTCGTCAAAGGCTTTTAAAGAATTGGATAAACGTTATGTTTTACGACATTTTGTTGTTTATTTAAGAACATAGTTGACAGGTAGACAGAAAAGACACAGAGGCTTGTTAATTTGTTGGGAGATATTCCGAAATTTTATCATGTACATCCAAAATATATAGTTGAATAATGGTGAATACTCTATGTCGTTGATTATAGTATAATATGGTGGAAAATTAGTGTAGGACGGCTGAGAATTATTTCTGAAAATAAAAGATAATGACGTCATGACAATAACATATATAGTACAGTAGGAATACTAAAATATTCGCGAAAATCATCTTGTGAATTAGCCGTTTTCACAAAATTTTTCTTAATTAAAATAAATTTGTGAATTAATCTCGTTCACTTTTTTATTAAAAAACTGGAACAAATGAACTAAAATTAAATTCTCCGGTTGCCTACCGGGCAATAAGTCAGCCTACCCGACCTCCCCCCGCCCTGTCACAATTATCATTTTTCATTACCATCATAGCAAATAGGAACAAAAAAAAACGAGTCAAGAGAGAGCAAAAAGTCGCTCGGAAATGGAAACAAATGCCCCGTAATAAAGCTAATTTTTTATTAGCAACAGCACTAATTAACAAAACATGTCGCGCCTTTGAAAGCACTCGGCGTTGACAACGCATGAAATTCTCACCCCGACGGACATCTAATCCTATTTCTGTTGACAATAAAACGGGAGCGAAGCTGAGGCAGACTGGGAAATCGTAAGGGAAAGGTGTAGGGCATGAATTAAAAAACCGCCGCCAATTACCAACGCTCGTTGTCTGAAACTGTCAACGGCACTGTTGCCGAAACGATTGAATCAAGCAAAAATTTTAATTTTCTGCACACAATTCTATTTTCATATGCAAATAAGAGAAATGCTCTTATAAATAATGAAAATGCGAGAGAAAGCCATATGTACACATTTCCCACATAAGTGCAATACGTGAATATATTCCTTAATCTCATAATCTTTTTCGTACCCGCACAAACCGTTATGCGAGCGTTCCCTAATGGAGAATCGCTCTTAGCCATTAAGTAGTACATTTGGCACTTTTGTTTATTTTTCAATTCCCGGGGATTAGTTCATTCCTTCGGCTTACAGAATATGTATATTTTTGAAGTAATTTCAGGTTATTATTTTCCGAAGACAGCGTGATGTTTCAACAGTTTCATGCATTTATTGAAAAAATCGACAGTCATATCAATGCCGATACCTTGATTAATGTCTTGTAAAATTGACCTATTAGTCTGACAGGGATTGATTTAAAAATTCTTTAACAAGTTTTGCAACTGGAGTTTGTTTTATCGAAGTTCTTAAGAAACAAATTACGTAAGAGACTACCTCATATCTACCGGCTGCAGCATAACGTGAATTCTCTAAGCATTACTTCGAAACAATTATTAGACAGAAAGAGAGAACAGCGAATTGCATTAGCTGTTATTTCTCCCAACCCGACTGCGATTCGCTAGCGGTCGTATCGAGCGAAGAAGATAGCAAATGTGGCTATTCGTCCTTTTTCGTTCTCTCCTTCTTTTCCTATTCTTGTGGAATAACTCCAGCATAGAATTAATCATCAAATCATGCCTCTATGAATAATAATTTGGCTACTGGTATGAATATTCCTAAAATTGTTATCATAGTTTCATTCAACTGATCTGAGGCGAGTCACAGAGAGCAGTCTTAGATATTTTAAATGTTACTGTGATTGTAGGTACATTGCTTATAGTAGTAATGCTGTAGAGTTTGAAATGTGGATATAATATGATATTAACCTTTGCTTGTTATAATTGTAAAATGACATTAGGAATCTCATTACACCTGGTATGCATAAGGTGGTATTTCTTATTCTCATACTTAGCAAACTTCGTAGAAAATATTTAAATGAATGTAATTTAAACGTATCCATTATATAAGTGCATGCATTTGGAGTAAACATTTCCATTTTCGCCCGCGTCTGTCGTTTTATTTTGCATTAGATTTGTTTTTGGTCGCTGTTACTCGTGTAATGGGTTGTTTAGACATAAATATTTAACAGAGTTGACGCAAGTTACTACTACACTCGCGCTATGTATTTTAATTATGCAAAGGCAAGAAAAACCTTCAAAAATACAGTTAAAACTGAAAAAAATGTTATTAATAGTTAAGGAAAAATTTTTTGTTTCCGGTTCACAACGGATACAATCATTTGTAACTGTAACTTTGGTAGTAAAGATATCATTTAATACAGGAAATCATACAAAATAGTTCAACGTTAAGTAGGACGAAGCTAATGATATGCAGTAAAATCCTGCCTCAAATAGCAATTTTTTCTGTTGCTTATTCCACAAGTATGTCCTTCAAGTGGTTTGGATAGCTTTGACGTATTTAAATGCCGTGGAAAATGTTAATCAGGTTGATTGTATGGGTACGACTTTATCAGATATTATGAAAATCAATCATCTTAAATAAAATATCAAATCAAGTTTTATATCCTATGATGTGGTACAAAAGATATTCAGGTTCCATCCGTGGTTCAATATGAAATATCTCTACAATACTTTCAAAGGTATACCGTGTTTGTTGTTTTACCTTATCAAGGTGTCGATACCATCTCCCTTGCCAATCGCAAAAAATCAAAGATTTATTGTTAAGGAAACCGTCGGTTAACACTTTTGCAAGTAAACAAAGTGCTGCCCGAGCTTCACCGGAGCTAACTTTATTGTTCTTATGATTGAGGGTAAGACTATGTATATGTTAGCAGGAATTATTTAATTGCCGATATAATTCCCAATTTAAATGGGCTTAAAGCGTCTTTTCTGTGTTTTTTCACGAAATCATCTGTGATGTTGTCACTTGTAGGGGCACTTCTTTTGGCATCTATGGAGTATTGCATAAAGAAAATTGCAACTTTTTGCAAAGAAACTGTTTGTGTTAGGATCTAATCATAAATCTTGTAACTTGAATGTGGTGAATCTTGAAACATTGGCATTATAGTTTTTTTTGTACAGTATAAATAATAATAAATAATTTTCAACAGAGAATTGCAGTGTTATAAATATTTATGCACTTTTATAAATAAGTTGAACTATGTAAAATTATGAATAAGAACATAAACTGTACTTAAGTGGTATATAACGTTTCCAAACATTTAAGACGTAAATTTTGTAGAAGTTTTTGCACAATACCAGTTTTTTGAATAATGTTTAAACCTACGAAGTGTTTAATGTGAAAGTTATTTTTAAATTACATTCCATTTTTAATATTCGAGAAAACAAAGGAAAAACAAACTGACCAAACAAAATTTATAGTGGTAAACATGTTTCTGCTTAAAGTCGATTAAAAAGTAACTTTATATAACAATAAATTTTTAATTAAACTGTACATGATTAATTGCTACATTCATAAACTATATTTCCACCTCATGCTTTTTCTAAAATAACTTCCTCTTTCATAAGTTAGATGCAGGATCATTGTAACTTCATCACTGTGCATAGAATGTTAGTATACCATTTTAAATCAAGTGGGGTTTTAACTATTCAATAAAACGCTTAGAAACTTTGACAATGCATTAGGTACCACAATGCCCAATTTTTCACGCAATAAGTCATAGGTTTATAAATATGGTTTGCAATATTTACCATTGATTAATTATTATGCCGATTTTAATTTTCTTTGTGACTTTCTTAGCGATAAAAAAGATATAAGTAGTTAAAAATCACCGTTTTACCGTTTCCCGCAATTGTTATAACATATTTTATTCTGCACTGCTAGGCAAAAATGTGCAGAAAATTACGTTTTTTTAACTTTTAATTGTTAATAATTAAATCCCCCGCCGAATCAACGGTTTAAAAGTACAGGGTTTGTTCCCATAGGTTTATAGTAACTAGAAAATTTATCAGATAGCTGCAGGATTCAAGTTCCTGGCACAAATACTACTTCCCTGGTGCATAAGTGTTCATGATAATCAACAGAGCAAACAAACTGTTGACCGATTGAAAGTCTGTAGCTACGTGCCTTTTACACTATGGTTCATATGTACATGTTCTGCACATGTATATGCATAAATGTGATGATATGCTTAAGTTTTCAACAAAACCAATATTGAGAAAATTGATTGTAAATTTTTTTCATCACACACTGTTTTAAAACCATAAAGTCTTAGATTTGGCAACTTTGCCGTAATCAGCGAAGGAATATGAGGAATTTTGTACTAACGTGCTATGACTGCTGTCACCATTAATTCCGAGCCCGGAGTGCGGACGGGCAGTTTGAAATTAAACTTTTTCTTTTGTTCTCGCTTCTGTGCATCGTTCGAGGGACCGTCTCTCTAACTGTTGAATATTTAAATAAACATTACGACTCCTCCCCTTCTCGCCCGACGTTCGATCACGACAAAAATTAATCCAGCCATCACGCCAGATAAATCTTAGCCCCTTTCTGGAGGAGCTGTTTTTGTTTTAGGGAATATCCCATCGTATCGACTTTGTATTGTTGTTGTAATTTAGCAAGGCTTCTTCGCGTTCCCAGTTTGAGCTCATAACAAATACCGTTACATTTAATTTAACAGCACCCCTTTGAATGCTTTGTATTTCCAGTGTATCGTTTCAGCTCCCGAGGTGGGTATTTGTTATGGCAGAGAGTTAATGTACCATCAGGGAATGGTAGATTCTCCTCTTGTAACAATTTAAACGAAGCGATACGCCAACATTTGATTGCACCTTAGGTGCGCCATCTCTTGTACTTATCGTTAGCTCTACTGCTTTCCAATGTTAGAAGGAAATAGTGAATGTATCTTATGTTACATTTCAATACACTAAGTTCGTCATTACACTTTTACCATATCAAATACGAAGATGAAACAAGTTAGTAATATATTTGTATACAGAATTTATTATTGAATTCATGTAAAGTTCCATGTCATCAGGGTTGCATTAAAGGGCATTCCGTTTTTATCGCATTGCGTTATGTTTCATACAACATTAATCGAGAACAGAAATTCAATAATAGAGATAGTAAACGCTGATTTTGTTTCCATTATAATGGGTAATGGAAAATCGATATAACGCAGCTTTTTAAGTACTCGCTTTGATACTATTGTAAATATTGACAGACGTGTAGGGGTAAGTGGAAAATTAATTTAAAATTTTGCTGTTCATTAGACAGGAATGTGATGTGTCACGTTCAAAAACAGTCCCTGTTGTAAAATTTTATTTATGTTAGTCCAGCCGCCCAGAAAAATTTGGTTAATGATGACTAATTATATTTGAAGTTGCCAAGCAGTCTCTAAAATTGCTCCTTGCCGATTACGGTTTAAATGTTATTTTAATTGTTTTAATCAGTTACTCAAAAGAGTGAATATCGATGTTATGTTAATAATTGATGCTAATAATTTTAACTACTCCTGAGGGGTACATCACTACTGAATACTCTACGGATTTAGTGGTTAAACTAACTCAGCTCTAATTTACTTATAACTATGTACAATTCGAAGGAAAATAGAGGAGTGAATTGAAATATTGCTACTGCTTGCATATCGAATTTACATTTCGACACTGTTTGTACTGAGCTGGAATGAAAATGAGCAATGTATTTTTCAACCGAAATGCATTGTTCATTACTTTATTCGTGCTTTTGCGTGTTTTTATTTTTAAAATGCCCATTCAGTATGTTTGATTCTGATTTTATAAATTTTATTGTAGTGCAAGATATTTTAAGCAATCAATATTAGTTATTAACTTTAATTACCCTGTTAAAATAAGCACTTATAAGTTTCAAGCTTACTTCTATATTATAGTCTAAAATCCAAGCAACAAATGACACGGAAAAATGATACTAATATCTAAAGTTTACGATAACAGGTTCTGCGTTTTCTGTTCTTAATTTGTGTACTATTACTATATACCTATACTACTAAACAATATTTATGAAGAGAGGTTCATGGATTTGATTTCCTAACTGAGCTTGTTTGCCTAGTTGCCCTGAGAATCCACCCTAGTTGTCTGCAGTAGGCTGAAGATTTCTACAAGTTGTTTTCTTAATAGTTCTTCTAATAAGAGGAAAAAGTCCACAAAACTCTTATTAAAGAAAATTATGAAGAGAGATTGTTGGATTTCATTTTCCTAACTGGGATTGTTTTCTGTATTCTTTCTAACGGGTAAGATTGAAATGGAAATAATTGGAACTTCCGAAAATCATCTATACTTAATTTGGAGACGATTTTGCTTGTTGAAATTTCCACAAGAACTTGTGGAATTTTCCTTTTATATTTTTGAAGTTTTCTAACGTTTACAATAAAAACTGTAAAGCTTGAAATTTGTATAAATCTTATTGTTTCTGATGTTAAACCATTCTGGCTATACAAATTTTAAAAGGACCTCTGGAGCGTTTCCTTGGAATGACTAAGACTTTCTGTGGTGTGAAATTATAACGAAAACGACCCTAACACGGATGTGAAATCAGTAAATTTTTCTGTGGTACTCGGAGAGTCAAACTATCAGAAGCATAAACCTTCTCTATGTGCTTCTACAGCAATTTCTGCAATATGAAATTCTATAAGAACTTCTATGACCATTATTTTAAGTTATTTTTATTGTTTAAAATTAAAATGAAATTGTTTAAAATTTTTGTAAACTTTCTAGATTTAATATTAGAGCCTGCATAATTCCAAAGGAACTTGGAAATTTGGAATAATTCACACAAATTATATGGCATTTATTGCACATTCATAATATATTGTCTTACACATTGGTAAATTTTTTATAAACTTCGAACACTATATGGTTGTTTATTGTATAACTTCTTCTCGCCTCTATGACACACTACACCCTTGAAGACATTGCTGTTCATTAGTATTTTGACAAGAAACTGTTTCCAACTACTTTAATTCTTTTATAATTAAGACATGTTTATTGAAAGTTGTATCTTGAACAAAGCCAGTTACATACGTTAGATTCAAGATCGTCAATATTGGAAATTTCATGCCACTTCTGTGATCTTTACACTTAACTCGTAATAATCAAGCTTTTAGCATATTTCAATTTCATGCTTTGTTGGATCAGCAACCTATCCATATATTTCACTTATAGACATATCGGTAACTTCAAGTGGGCCAAAATGATTCTAATAGACGAAAATCTAATGACGCTACGAGATAGCGTATTAAATGGTCACTGGAAACCACTATCGATATATTAATCTGCTCAAAACGTAAGTCCTTTATTTGAAATTTACGGTACTTTTAGAAGTGTTATAGACTAGAAGTCAAACTGTGATTACTGGCATGTCGGTCTTTTTAATTCTGAAAAGTAGTTTTAGACTTATTAGATCCTATTATTTATTAAAATTGCTTGTACTTTTGCCAGGAAAGAAGTCAGATGTTTTCAACTCGATTATGTGAAAAGAATTCAAGTAGCAACAATGCAATTTTTAATTGAACAATTTTCGTAATTACAATTTACGTTACATGTTTATGATAAATTCTACCACTTAAACGAATAATTTATCTCATTGATAACGTGATCTGACTTTTGCTAGTTTTTCCATTGAGAAAAGACTCTAAAAGTTGTGAACCTGCATTAAAATTTCCTTTTAGCTGATGAATTATAATTATCTTGTTATTATATTATAAGGGTACTGGATACTATTAACTAATCAAATATTCATAGAAATACACTACCTAGATATTCAAACAACAGTTAATAACAATAAAAAATGAAAATGTCTCAGGAATATTAAGGACTAAGGGATTTTTTTGTAGTTTAAATATAGAAACAATCAAAAATTCCCACAATAGAATCACTAATTTGTGCAATGGATATCTCTTAGTGCTTATGTTCGTACAGCCAAATTCGAATATACATTTTATGTAAACTGTGTTCAAGGGGTGTTTTACAGTAACACTTTGTTCATATTTCTCATGTCCTACTTTATTGCAGCTACAAATTCAGCTTTATTTAAATCAACGAAGTTGAGTTCGAAATAATTTTACCGACAGAAATAAGGGAAATGAAGCATATAAGTTCTCTGAGGAATTATTCGATGCACTTTCCGTTCCAGGCGATCCGGAATAACAACGATCCTAAAGCCTTACTATCAAATGCATTTACCAAATTTACTTCATGGAAACAGAGAAAATTACTCCTCTCTGCCATTCGTTCTTCTTCGTACACTTTATAGACAATTCCTCACGATAACTTAAGGCTCTACACACTTCCTACTAAACTTCCTATCGATAAATTACCATGGCGATTGTCCACGGCAAAGTTTCGAGCGACTCGCCAGGAGTTTAGGAAACAAAAGTGTTAATTTAACTTTTACGTACGTGTACGTTACGTATGGTCAATCGTAATTGATTTTTGGAACGTTTTATGATTACCGATAACTTACAACAATCCTGTCTCTTATGCAAAAGTTTGTAATCAACTATGTAGCAGAGAGTCTAGTAAGGACAAATCGCAACTCAACAGGTAAAGTGTTAAAGTAAAAATTTTTACATGGTGTTTTCTCAAAAAGTCTTACTTAGTGCATAATACAAATATTTGTTAAAGTTCTGATGAATTTTGACAACTATTACTGCGCCTCTCCTCAATATTGTTAGTACTGTGTGGATGATTGCAGCTGTATTGTTCCATATAATTAATTTTAGTAAATTAGGAACCTACTGAACTTCCATGAAAAGTGCACAAATAACACGTACAGAAGAAGCTTTTTCTAATTTGAGCGTTATCACTGAAGAAAATGTGACACAAAAATTAAGCTTTACTGATCGACAATGTCGATTTCTTCACTTTGAAATAATTGTACGAAATATGTGGGCTAAAAGTTAAAAACTTCTATTGGTTCAACATTTAAGTCAAGGCTACCTCGAAAAGTAAAGTCTGGTGTGATCCAAGACACACCCTGAACCAATCAGTTTAGTATGGCTACAAGAAAATATTTTATTTACAATTTGAGGAGACGAAGAGATTCTGTGTAAACTTATTCAAGAAAAAAATATTTAAAAATACCCCCTCTGTAACAATACAAAGAAAATATTATAATAATTTAACTAGTTTTTTTACATAAATGTATTTTAAAAATAGTTGTAATATCTGTGTAAATAATTGCCGAGTTGGATGAAAAAACTCAATTTTGCAAAACAAAACCGAACAAATTACCATCATGGGCTATTTGGAGGCTTTACAATCCCGCTGAGCCTTTAGAAATTATTTATTGAATGGGGAACATGTTTTATATCCATTTTTAATCAGATCTGTTTTTATAATGGAATTGAAAACCAAATGATGAAAGAGTTTACAAATATAAAATTTTTACACCAATGTCCAGTGTTCAAATATTTATATTTGATTTCCCTTTGTACGTGAGTGAGAATTTATATATACAAAATAGTACTGGGGTTTTTGAATATGTCTCTATTAGTATTTTTGAAATAAACATTTGCGGTATTTTTCATGAACGCTATTTAACATTGACATGGATTTTTACTTTATAATATATTTAGACTGTGTATCACAGCGGTAACTATAGTCAGTTAGGATAACATTATTCGTCTTCGTCTAGTAAATAAGAGCACTTTAGTCCATTCGTCTCCGGGTACAGCATTACGATTTTAAAGACAAAGAGAAAAAAGGACAACCTCTTCATATTTGACGTATAAGTTAGCCATCTTTTTGAGCTACTGTATAGAGACTCCAAATCCTATTGACTATCGAATCGATTAACCCTTACTTGACACACTTTAAAAAATCACGTAATTGCCGCATGGGGTCTGTTGGACCCCACGCCGAAAAACCTCCTCAAGTTCTTAATATTTTTATTTGAAAATTTTTTGTAACATATTTCAATGTGTTATTTAGAGATCGAATGCATAATAATGTTTAAATTTTAATTTTTACATGCTGAAAAAAAAATAAACTATTTAAAAAAGTGAAAAAATGACATTCTTTGGAAAAATGAGCCGCATTTTTTTAATTTTTAATGGTCTAAGATAAAAATTTAACAGTGTATGCTTGAACGAGTATATTTTAATAAAAAGAAAGTGTCGATACCGTACATAAAAAAAGGCAATATGAATGCAGTATTTGCAATATGAAGTGTGATTTTTTTGGGGAGAAAAGCAACAACATGGAATACAAGTTTTAGCCAATAAATTTTCAATAAATTTTTATGAAACGAATGAAATGAAAAAATTTTTTACATAAAAAAAATGTGTATTACAAGAGCATGTAAGTATTATCAAAAAATTAATATAAACAAAAATAAAATTCTAATCATCACCAGCGCAATCAGTGTATATATATGCGCGATGCAAATCGCACATAGGCCTCGTGCACGACGGGCACTGCAATTTTGTTTTGCGATCAGCTGACCGTTTGCATAACGCGCATTTCAATTTCAATGCTAATTCTTCCAAAAAATGCAATTAAATATTACAAAAAAATATAACCAAAGTACAGAGACGTATCGAGACAAAAATTCGCAAGAACATTAAGACGTCGAAAAAATCTGAATACACCCAATTTTTTCTCTCCCATTTCTCAATGATTCCCCCATGTTGGCATTGCCAAGACACTCTTGCAATATTTAAACAAAGTTGTTGCTGTGAAGAATCAGAACTACAACCAATTTTGTATTACTTCTGAAAAGCCCTTTAAGAACGCTACTGCGAAAGATAACAAAATTTTTGTCCATTACAAAATCCTTCTGAGTCTCATTAGATAATAATACAGTCACAAAATATTATACCATAACACTATGTGATTATCAATACACATGTTAATTCCAAGAGGCCCTAAATATTTACGCTTCTCTTTGTGTTTCAATTCTGAAATTACCCATCCTTTGTGAAATATTCCGAAACGGACAACCCCTTTCGTTACCAAATAGAATATACAATCTCCGTCCATTTCGTTTTTTTCTCATCGTCCCCACTAATGGTCACGCTATGAAATCGTTAGTACAAAGTCACTATCGACGTGACGACCATGGCGGGTAGGCAAGTGCGTCACAGGCACGTTCCCAAAGTAAATACTAATTACAAAAATAATCTAAAAAGTATTAGAAATAATTACGAGTTGCTAAAAACCAGCTGGTTGGTGCAAGCGAAATTATTTTTCGAACATTCGACCCTGCATGGCGTGAGATATATCGCGGAGAATGACCGACCCCTAATCGAAAGGTAAGAATTTTATTAAAACTACTATTTGAGTAATTAGAAGTGGCTGATTGAAAATTTATAGATAGAATGTTAAAATAAAGTGCTTAGTTTCAATCTTTTGAATTTTCTTCGCATTGCAATTGTTTTTGTTGCCTAAAATTCCAGTGGTAATTCCCAAATGACAGCAATTACATGCTAGGTATGTACTATAAATGCATGTACATCATAACGCAACACACACTAATCGTAAGTGAAACTGTAGCTGCCCATTAACGGTGATGTAAATAAGACAGGAGTTACGTTCTGATGTTGGTACGTTGCATTAATTAATGGAGAGGAACGGTCTCATCTCTCCCAAATATCTCTCTAGTACAACCGTAACGAGACGGTTAATTGTGGTCTCGTTATGACTTTAAAAGGTATAATGAAGATACATTTGCATCGAGGAAATGCGTGGAAAGGAAAGTTTTCATTTAAATTTTGTGAAGATCAAAGAATTCATTTTTCATCTGTGATATCACGAAATATCTTTGCATATTCTAAATTTCAGATTTATCAAATATGAAAGTCGTTTAATTCGATCAATTAGCAATTCGACAAATTAATTGCATTGGTTTTACAGATCGTAAATGATTTTACATCATCGTTACTCTTTTCATTTAGTTAATGGCTTCCTGGAAGTGCATAAAAGCACTTTAAAATTACGTATACGAATACAGTTATGTATTATCTGTTTAATTGTAATACTTTTGTTACCATAATATTCTCTTGTTACCTCTGCCAATCATTTTCGGAATTGTGATACCAAGATTGTATATATGTTGAGTAGTGTGAACTCCCCTGTATGTGTTAGCGATTTTTAATCATTTATAGTGTGAATTCCTGTACATCAGCAGATATCAGTATATCATTTAAAAGCTTCAAATCATAAAAGACTCCCCCTCATGCATTAACGAATTTTAATCATTTATTTTGTCTATTCCAGTACATCAGGAGATATCAGTATATTATTTAAAAGTTTTTCCATATTTCAAAGGTTTTTTTATTAGTTTGTTTATAGTAATAGTAATAGTTTATGATAGTAAGTCCAGATTTTCTAGTATTTTAAAGTTTCTGTCCTTCTTAGTGACGCTTTTACTTCTTCCCTCATTTGTTTCCCTTCTCTGGCCTTAACTAATGTAAAGGTAGGCAATGTTGATTATTATTGAACTAATATAACATTCACTGAATTGAAAATGATTATCACTCTAAACTAAATCTAAAAATATGATTTCGTTCAGCTTTAAAGTTAAAGTTAACATTTATCAATTCCTTAAAAATGTAGAAAAGGTAATGTTTTATGTGAAAGTGTTTTAAAACTGCTAGAAACTGAGAACAAAGAGTTTCGAGATCATTCAAAAATTCCCGGTAGCACGGCTAGTTGGACAGGCTTATTTGATGCGGTCCTCAAAACAAAACATTTATTTGTAAACTAATATTTGTAAGCGAAGAAAATTAGTGCTAATATATTTTTTATATTATTTTATATGGTATTATATTTTTTTATTTACATTTCCCACTCCTTAATTATGAAATTTCTATGGGATGCTTTTTATCGAACGAAAACAACAGGTGGAGTTTTATGGTCTTATTCATAAACGCATATTAACGTTAATGTGGGTTTTAGCTTAAAATGCGTTTAGAATGCGTTTCAACAAGGTAACTATAGTTACCTCCATATTAAAAATACATGGAACAAAACACTGTAGTGACATCAGTGAAACACATTCTAAACGCATTTTAAGCTAAAACCCACATTAACGTTAATATGCGTTTAGGAATAAGACCATTAATCACGTATGGATCAGATATAAATAATTTATATTCTAATTTTACTTTAAAACGATTTTTAATCATTGGTTTATCAAGAGATAAAGAAATGCTGTACTTAATTCACATTAACAAAGTACATTTTAAGCACTTGACTAGTTGTCGTCAGTCGCTAACGTGTATATAAATCTGTCAGGAAATACAATAAGTAATTACGTTCAATGACTGGGCTAAACTGACTAATAACTTGATTGATTAGATGCAAAGAGTATGAAATATAATTGTATTGGTGTAATAATAAACTTACCTGATAAAAAACTAATTTTACTTGAATTACAATTAAAAACGTTACCGGTATTGGAGAACCCACGAAAGGGTGAATAAAAATCTAATCGATTTTATGATTTTCACCTTGTAACATTGATTTAAGTTCGGCATTGAGACAATATTTTGAATAACACTTGTTGAGTTGATATAGTAATTATGTAAATAAAGTTTTCTACCTAATATAAAAGCATTGCGTTTCACAAATAATAAAGACTAGTTTAGTTATCACACCATTATGTTTCACATACTCTTAGTAACAAATTTTTGCAAAGTCTAATTTAAATGTAACAATGTTGTGAGTATATTTTATTGCTGACACACACAATTATTGTTAACCACTGTTAATTGTGATGTACACGTAAATATACACAATTAGTAATTCCCTTGCAAGGCAAGCAAAAGTTAGAGAGGGCATTCAAGGTCGCGCCATACGTAAACAAACTTACCTGGAGAACTCGCAGTCATCCAGCCACATCGCATACGATCTAAAACGTAAAACAATCAATTGAAGCATATTGTAACACGCCGCTACAAATTAATTGGTTTACCTTTCTTCCCTCCTTTCCTCAACAGGTGGTCGACACGGCACAAAATCACGCGAACACGAATTTAAATCGTCTAAAACCGGCACGAAACGTTCGACGCTCACAAGCCGAATAGAAACACTCGAAAACAGAATCAAAATATTAAAAACGAAACCGCGAAATGGGATTAAAACGGGACCGAAACGTATAACGCGTGAGCTCGCATCGAATTTCAAGGGAAAAGTGAGGACCTTCCGTCGAGATTTGCCGAGAGGGATGCAAAAAACGCGATGCGTACCGTGTCGTCGACCTCTATCGGTCGTGACCGGCAGTCGCGGAGCCGCGCAGGAACGGAGGAGTCGCGTGCCGAGTTGGGTCCGATTCCTGGAAGTGAGGAAGTGGTTTTGTTCTACGAAACGGTTCACTCTCTCCCGAGATTTATTTAAATTTTTTGTACGATACGTATGCACGAGGGAGGAATTCCAAACGTTGCGGTATTCATAAAGAAAACACTAAGGAATTTCACAATATCTTTTCATAATGAACATAAATCGATATAATTTATATAATAATAAAGTAGTGCAATGAATGTGGAAGATAAAAAATATATAAGAGCAAAATTTACACATATTTTTGATAGTATGGAAAGTTCGTAGGACTAGATACCTTTTGAATTTATATATAAGGTGGCCCAAAAAAAAACTGTACAGATTTTGGTGTCAAAAAGGAAGGATTTTCTTGATTTACGTAAAATTTGTTAATAATCTTGTCAAAAGGTCGTATGAATACAGAAGGATATAATTTATATAATAATAAAGTGATACAATAAATATGGAAGATAAAGAATATTTAAGAGCACAATCTACATATGCTGTTGATACTACGGGTGCTTCGTGGGATTGGATATCTTTCGAATTTATATATAGGGTGGCCAAACAAAAACTGTACAGGTTTTGATGTCTAAAAGGAAAGAATTTTCTCGATTTACATAAGATGTGATAATATTCTTGTCAAACTGTCGCATGACTATGGAGGGATATAATTAATATAATAATAAAGTAGTGCAATGAATGTAGAAGATAAAGAATATTTAAGAGCACAATTTACATATGCTGTTGATAGTACATGAGATTCGTAGGACTGGATATCTTTTGAATTTATATATAAGGTGGCCAAACAAAAACGGTACAGGTTTTGGTGTCTCAAAGGAAGGATTTTCTCGATTTACGTAAAATGTATTAATATTCTTGTCAAACGGTCGCATAAATATATGTAGAAAGATACAATATATATAATAACAAAGTAGTCCAATGAATGTGGAAGATGAAGAATATTTAAGAGCAAAATTTACATATATTTTTAATAGTGCGGAAAGTTCGTAGGACTTGATACCTTTTGAATTTATATATAAGGTGGCCCAAAACGTTCTAATGAATATAAAAAAAAAATAATTAATATAATAATAAAGTAGGTAGTGCAATG
Organism: Cryptocephalus primarius; assembly: GCA_963576515.1. Classification (NCBI taxonomy): domain Eukaryota; kingdom Metazoa; phylum Arthropoda; class Insecta; order Coleoptera; family Chrysomelidae; genus Cryptocephalus; species Cryptocephalus primarius. Next base: position 13,752,742 of record OY754937.1, read on the forward strand.
AATGTGGAAGATAAAGAATATTTAAGAGCACAACTTACATATGCTGTTGATAGTACATGAGATTCGTAGGACAAGATATCTTTCTAATTTATATATAAGGTGGCCAAACAAAAACGGTACAGGCTTTGATGTCTAAAAGGAAGGATTTTATCGATTTACGTAAAATGTATTGATATTCTTGTCAAAAGGTCGCATGAATATATGTAGAAGGATACAATTTATATAATGATAAAGTAGTCCAATGAATGTGGAAAATAAAGAATATTTAAGAGCACAATTTACATATGCTGTCGATAGTACGGGAGGTTCGTAGGACTGGATATCTTTCGAATCTATATATAAGGAGGCCAAACAAAAACGGTACAGGTTTTGATGTCTAAAAGGAAGGATTTTCTCGATTTACGTAAAATGTATTGATATTCTTGTCAAAAGGTCACATGAATATAGAAGGAAATAATTTATATAATAATGAAGTAGTCCAATGAATGTGCCAAAATACACAGCCACAGTTGATATTACAGCCTCTCTAATGGAGGTATGAAAAGTTGTGAGAAAGACTTGGGGTTATTTTTGTCTGCCTTCAATCACTATGGCCAACTTTAAATCAGTGGACCACCTCGTTTCATTACAGCATGAAAACATGTGTTTTACTAGAATAGCATTATGGAACTTGCTGCTTTGTCCTATGATATACATTATGTTTATAATGTAATAAAATATAATATGTTTATAATTTTACCCTAAAGGGTTTATGATAGATTACTTATCAACCCGTGTTAAATATGTGCCATGGATTCCATTTCCAGTTCGATGGAGAGGATCATTAGAAATTTCTAAATCCAGGTCTGCAATTTCATAGAAGGTAACCCTTTAGTATAAGGGATCATTTTGTAATTTTGATTAATTTTATGTTTAGATTCCAAACCACTCTCCTTCCAAACTCTTTATAACCATCAATATTTTTAAATTATATTTGTTAAGTTCCTGCATATATCAGGCCAAGGAGCATTTTGATATTCCCTACTGGATTAAGCATAAACACAATGACCTCGATATGGATTTATACCTACATGGGTGTGATGATATTATGTGAATTTAATACATTTTAATTAATATTACTGACATTTGAAGTAACGTCTTTCTTGGCATCTTGTATCAAAATAAATTTAAATTCTCTGTTAAAATGCATTCAACAGCGTCCAATACTACTAGCTTTGGTGATAAAAAAACCTCTGGAAGGATTTAAGAGCAGCTTCCACGGTCGTAGCCGTTGATATTACATAATGCAAAAATGTGAATGAAAAGCATTACTGAAATCTCTTTTATGTGATGTTCATTCGCATTCGTACATTAATATCTGCTAATACCTAAATGTGTACCCTACATTTGGCGGAACTTATTTGAAAAGTCCATGGCGTAGTAGATATTAAATTTTAATCTTTGCAGCGTTCGTCCGCGCGTCCAAAAGAGCGTTCGAGATCGAAAACATAATAAAAAGAATTACCTCCTCGATCAGACTAACAAAATATATGTTTTTAATATAAAGGCTGGAAAGACCTGCAATTTAAACTTTAAACTTTGTAATATGTTTCTATAGGTTTATGTGGTTTGCCTGCGTCAGTATTGGAACCGTAGCAACTTCGGTGATAATATTCAGTTTATGGGAAAAGTTCCAAACGAATCCAACCATTACCGGTTTAGATACGGATTTTCATAATTGGGATGTTCCCTTTCCGGCAATAACTATTTGCCAGGCTGTGCCTACCAACTTCACCAAAATTGAAGAATATTTACAGGAAAAGCACGGAAGGTAATGTGAAAGTGAAAGTGAGGTGATGTCTTGAAACCCCTCTGTTAATATTTACAGAAACGACAGTTCAACAGATGAGATATTGTTTTACCAGCAACTCTCTCAACTATCAATGAAAACGTGGACCACATTTTACAAAAATAATTCCGAAAAAAAGTATATTTCGGATGACGCAGATATAAAAGACATAGTGTTTAACGTGAGTTTGCCACATCAAGCATTTCTGCATTTATCGTTGTATATTTTCCAGTTGGTTTACAAATGCGAAGACATCTTTGAGGAATGCCGTTGGAAATCCCACCCGTATAATTGCTGTGATGGATTCTTTCCTGTGTTCACAGAGGCCGGCTTTTGCTACGCATTTAACTCCAGGCATTATGAGAAAACTATTCCGGGGTAAGATTAAATCACCGCGTGCTGGAGACGTTTTGGGAGAACGTCAAATTTTGAGATTTACAACGAATGCTTCCAAATATTTATTCATGGAAGTCTTAGGTATTACATATAGGTGGATAAGTCATATAAAATTCATATTTAAATAAGATTATTTGCGAAAGCGTCTAGTACTTACGGATTATATGCTTTCATATACACTTTCACTTCATATACAATACAAAATGCGTTGCTTTCTGGTCTGGATTTTAGTCATTAACATCCAGTATTTCAAAATTAAACCCGAAAAGATTTATGGTGAAATAGCGAGACACCGTAATTGCACATAAAATATTAAATATTCCGCGAGGAAATAAGACGCGTAAGACCCCAGATGCGTCTTGATTCACATCTACTCCCTTTTTTACGCTTCAGGTGTAGAAAATTACGCGACGCATAACCGTAATACGGAAAAAGTCGTTTCGCGGCAGAAAGTTTTTGATCGTACATCACCGGAAACCGCGCGTGATCTTGTATTTCGCGTTTCCCTTAATCACAACCGACGATTTGTCATCATAAAGTCCCTATTTTCAGGCATGACAAGACTTTGCCGGAATTTAACATGCAGTTCATTCAAGAGACTGACATCGAATGGTCGATGGGGTTTAGGGTGAAAATTAGGGATTCGGATTACGCCGTAAGTATTACTTTTTGTTAATTTTACAAGGGTTGCAGTCGTATGGGGAGGCCTAAAAGTTTTTGCTGGACGTGATCTCGCTAACTGTGATTTTAGAATTAGCTGATTGTATACAATGAAAAACATACCACGTTTCCAGCGTTAGATAATTTTGTTGATATTTTGGAATTTCGGTCACGTGAAAGTAACTTCAAAATATTAACTAGGACATCCTATATATTATTACAGTTTTGCGGGGATGTTTATAATGCTAATGTAACAATGTCATATCTATAAGGTTTTGTCGACCATGTAGTGAGGGTAAACTCCTTTTTATATGCAGCTCCATGTTTTTATCTAACGCATCTGATATTTCAGATACTACGTTTTGATATACAGGGTTTGCAAACTCCTATACTAGATTAATTTGGGACAAATATTTCTTTAAGACCTGAATATTTTTTTTTTTGATCAACGCCTTCTAATTTGCGTATACCAGAAGGTCGGAATTTAAGATGAAATTTCGCACGTTACTAACATCAGCAAAGGCGACATAAAATTTGTGTGATCATACTAAATATACTAAACAACGACAAATGAAGCGATTACCTTTACCAATTCTTAAATCCTCTTTTTTCTTACCTTTGGAGAAAATGTGAAAATGCGATGAATTATTGAATGTGCAATTTGTCCATAGTGCAAATAGTAGGTAGTTCCACTAAATATTAAATATAGGTAGGTTCATGATTTCCATTTCAGAGATATGTCACATTTGGCAATTACCTTTATTTTTATTCGACAGCATTGGCATTTTGAATTTTTATTCTCTTGTACTCTGTTATTCAAAGTTCTTGTTCAGCCTGAATTTTTCTAGTTAAAATTGTTTGGTTAGTATTATTTGTTGAGTATTTTGTTTAAATCTTTAAGTTAATTTGTTCTTTGTTGTATTTTCTGATTAAGTATTTATCACATTTTTTCTCTTCCATTACTTATTTACGCGTATTCCATATTGTTTTTATTATTTTTCATAACACATTACATTAGAGGTTAGGCTTTAGACTTAAATCTATAATTATATATATATATATATATATATATATATATATATATATATATATATATATCACCTGAAAGTCTAGTATTAGAAATCAGTATATACGACTAATAGTAGATTATAATCACTGGTCAGGTTAATAATTAGTGTAAAGGGAAGTAGTATCCCAGAACTCATCCGTTGATCACCTAATAGTATATTATTAAATGCATTATTTGGGCCATCATATGACAAATTACTACCCAAATAAATATGGTGGTCAAGATATATTATTGATGATTGACTATACTGTAAGGTAAAAGGCATTTGAACCTCTAAGCATAAAGCAAATAATTTGCTTCCATAACATTGATATCATTCATAAATAACAGAAATAGAAAGGGTACAAGTAGCCTACAGGTAGACTCCTGAGGTGCAACAGTTGAGGTATAATGTACCTATAACAATATAATATAATAAAAATGATATGATCAATGTAAATGTTTTTAAAAATGCTTGGGGAAGTATATATAGTTCACCGATAGATGAATGGTTTGCCTTTATAAGTATCTCAGAGGAGTTGCTCGCCACACAGCCTTAATCTCTTCAAGGGACAAAATACCCAATAATAGTACAGGGTTTGTTTCCAACGATTCTCAAATTAGTTGGATATTTTTTCATTTCGATTGAAATCGCAATAATAAAATTAAATAATTGCCATTTTCAACAAAATTTGCTATCAATTTGTCACGAGATTAGGACTCTCGCAATAAAAAATTGACATGGCTAAATCTACTAAGCACTAAATAATAATACTAATTTATTGTTTAGTAGCTATTTACAAATAATAGTTGCTATTATTGCTGGCTACGTTATAGCAGTTACTAAAATTCATTGGTGCACATAATGAAATAACTATTTTTCATCAGTTTAAATTAAGAACAAATAAAAATGAGTTGAAATAGGAATGAAAATTCCATCACGTTATCCTTAATCACCCTGGTATGGTAGGTCTCTTAAAACGTGCATATTTTTGGAATATCTGAATTTAACAATATTTTGCAGCGCCACGAGAATGACAGAAATAAGAAAAATATAGGTATCTGAAAAAGTTAGAAGCTATTTACCTTGTGCAGGATCTTCGATTAACGTCATCACTAGTTGAATCACTAGGAGTCATCATGTTTGTCACAAAAATGCGCACCCCTGCTTAACGAATGTGCTGAAAAATGATGTAACTTAAAATTTGCTCATATACAATTTTCTATTACTGTCATTCCTATTATAATTCCGTTCTTTGGTAGTAATCAAGTGAACTCTGCAATTAAAATAATACGCCTACTATTTCACTCTTTCAAGTCAAATTTTAATGCGAATTTTGCATGATTAATAGCTGGAAGTTAACATTTCCGAATACAACTGCATCTTTACCGAAATTACCCTTGCAGATTTACATCCTGAACTCCGACGAAGTTGCCAGCATAGACACTCAGCCGCAACACATCTGGGACTTTCGAATGGGTGTAATTATGTTTTCCGTCAAACAAACTTACACCACCCTCGATACCAAGCAGCTTAGCATCAAACAGAGACACTGCGCCTTTCCCGGAGACATCAAACTCAAAGTAGGTCTATTCAGTTTGATAACTTTACACACTAATGCTCACTTGATCACACTCGGTGTGTTCGTAATCCATTTTAAGACAAAAGTGTATTCGTACACCGCCTGTACGAGAGAGTGCCGTATGAACAACGCCATGAAATTGTGCGGTTGCGTGCCGTATTTTTATCCAAGGATAGACGAGGGTTACATCCACTGCGGATTGAAAGAGGTGGCGTGCATCTCTCAACACCTGGAGGAGATAAAGTCAGTCGAGGGGTGTTCGTGTTACTTGGGATGCTCCAATACGGTTTACGAAGTCGAGAAACTCGATTCCGCCGAAAGGTATATGTACCAATACCTACAACTAATCTGAATTGCAATTCAGTTTGTAGTTCAACGCCCATCGACATTTACATTTAAATTTTGATATTAACTCCGCAGGTCTGAAGATAACGACGAGTTGAATTGTAAATTTGTATCTTGGCCGATGGTGAGATATAAAAGGGAGGTTCTGTTTGGGGTTGTCGATCTACTTGGTAAGGTTATTTACAATTAATTAACATATTCGCACATACAGTAGTGGAATTAAGTTCTGAAGTCTCATTTTTGCTAACTCCCCTTTTTTAAATCTATCAGAAAAATTGCAGCAATTCCATTTTATCTTTTGCTTCTGAAAATGGTATTCTAATTATAATAACTATACGAAAAAGCAAATTTAAAATTTTCTGGTTCTCCCCATTCTACGAAACTTGCTATAATGTATTCGAACATTTAATGTTCTACCGAAGTTGAGGTCATAATCAAGGCGGTTTGTTACATTTCTAATGAATTCTTTATTGTTATATTAAAGTGGTGTTATAACAAACTGTTCACGATTATTCACCAACACAAGGTTTTACATTGTTGATGTCAGTACATCTTACGTTGTTATTTGATTATTTATCAATTACGTCCTTTTCTTATTAATTATAGTTATTTTAAAATTCGATTATTAGTCCTGAATGCAAGTACTAGTACTCTACGTGTGTTGTACGTCGTTACCCTAGTACTTACTACTGGTAACAAGTAATTTCTCTTTTTACCTTTAGTTTCTCGTAGTAGTTCGTTACAAATATTTCTCCTTTATTTTTGTAGTTTCTTTTGGTGGTATTGCTGGCCTTTTCCTAGGCTTCAGTTTACTCTCCGGCGTGGAGATCATCTACTATTTCACTCTAAGAGCGTGCTGTATGATTGTAAGGAAGAAGGATGAATTGCGCGACATCCAAAGACAGCGAGCTCTGCAACCTCTGCCCGAATTCGATTTGAGTTTGGTACCTTATTTTATCTCCAAGCCGTTGCCTGGAAATGGCATTAATGAAGTGGTGAAGAATTTTACCCACAACGGGTATTATAAGGACAATAGAGTAAGTAGACATATTTAATTTGACGTATCTACTTATAAACGAAAAAAGCAGAAATTGTTAGTGGGTATATTATATCAAATTGAGTTAAATTACTTTACCCATACGTTGTACCTGAAGAAGATAAGTATCTTGAAATAGCACATGCACACCAATATGAGTACAAATCTTTCACTGGAAAAAATTATTGATGCAATTCTTAGGGGACAACTTAAGATGGCACCAGTCGACAGTCATTTCAAATCTTAATCTGCCTACCTTCTAATTTTTGGCGTTTTCATCTTCAGTTTAGTTGATCTTCTTTAATAATGCTTTACTAATAATTTAGTATTCTTTAATAATGCTTTTTGAGAAACATCTGTCTGTACCTATTCTGTTATAACTCCTTAATACTACTACGTACTAATAATTAAAGGGCAATTGGCCTACGATACGGGATTACACAACTCAGGAACAAGTACCACAATGTTAAAAAATGTTATCAATTGTTGAAATTTTGAGTAATTCATGAGACAGATATTGACACTGTACAAATAATGGAGAATGAGCCAATAATGACCACCATATTTAAGATAACACGTGATAGTGTCTTACAGTCGTATTTCTACCCGTGTTTCATGCGTGCGAAGTATCTTATAGTGACAGAGATCTAAGAGACTTTTATGTAATTTGGGCCACAACAAAATTTTCCAGCACAGGTCCGTTGCTGCGATGTTACGCCCGTGTTTCTACTTTTTATTTTATCTTATTATACAATAGACTTATCTCATTTGGTCCCAAAAATGGAAGGTTTTCCACAAAAGTAATTTATAATTGTAAATTAAAAACAAAAGGTAACAGTCGCTGAATACAAAGGACACAAATGCGGAGAAATCATCCAATCCTTTACGCACATTTAAAAAAATGGTGATATGTCGACTGGATCTCTTCTTCACATTTCATTTTAATTTGATAACGATAAGGTACTGTTAACCACTTTATATTTTCTGAAAGGTAATGACTAATAAAATTTATTTACTGAATAAAAAATTTAATTGATAAAATAATTTATCATTACTATGAATATAATTCATATTATTATTATATGTAATGGTGAAATTAATATGTTCAGTACGAAAGTTCAAGAAAATTAATAATAGCGTGTAGGATTTCGAAAACAACTTCTGAAATGAAAAAGTTGAAAACACACGTCAAAAGTAAACTGTTATTGACAACAGATTATGCCAAAGCCTGATTAAAGTTCAACACAAATTTCTGGCAATAGAAGCAATATGTAAAGTTCAAATAAAAATCGTGAAGCGTATTTCGAGAAAAACACTAAAAACACTAGGTACACTAAATTATAATCTCAGTGTATAATTCACAAATACAATCACAATTTCAAGGCAGACATTCTCTCGCCTGGTTTCCTATCGGCTCGTCATCGATTCTTAACTGCAATTATCCATCTCGACAGGTAATATTTCTTATCTAAAGGATGATTTCATTTTAACGAGCATCTTCCATTTTTTTCCAGACATCATTATGCTGAGAGAGTACATTCAGATGGATATTTTTTCAAGGTTCTCAGCAATGCAAGGTTGTTTTATATAACATATGATCAATTCATCACAAAACACATTAAACATTGTAAACTACTGCCGGTAACCATGTAGTTGGTTTCTTTATAGTTGGATATTACTTATAGTTTTAAGTTTTCTTCATGTTTATATGCATCAAAATGTGCTTTTCACAAAAATTACTCAAATGCTCTACTGACAGCAAGAATACTGTAAATAAACCAAGTTTTCGCGAAGAAACATAATATGAGAAAGCGAGAACCTCGATATTTTCGACATGATACATTTTTAAGAGGGTCGAGTAATTTTATTTGGAGACTACCCAACCCTTAAGTTGTTCCCGCCAGTCGATAGAATTCGAATTCTTCCCAAAAACAGATTCCCGTATAACTTTGTAACGTACAATAGCAGGCAGGAAAGTTCCAATTTAATTTAAAGACGTGAACTTGTTAAACTTTTATAAGCCGTTTCTACGTTAAAGAAAGTTGCCGCAGTGTCGACGACGGCAAAAATCCGGCGCGTGTTAGTACAAAGGCGCGCCTCTAAATCCTCGTAATAATATTCTGGACCTTCAGCTGCTTTAAAAATACCGCTACGGAATAATGGAAATGTACGTTCGAAGTTTGTTGCGCGGATAATTGAGTTCATATTCCTTTGTTCAATTTCTGGTATATTAATTTTTTTACTACCGTCAGGAACAGTCATCGTAATCTGCTTAACATTATTTAATGGAAGATAGACTTGTCATTCTCATTCTGATATCAGAAATGAACGAGTCATCAGAATGGGCATTTTGTCATTACCGACATTCATTCCCGTTGTAATCTGACTAAAGGTATTTAAAATGAGATTTGGCGTTTCTCTTCGCTGCACTTCCATATTAATAATGGAATTACTAGTGAAATTTGAAGTTTGTACTGAAGAAAAAAATCTGCCAAATAATGACGTGGAGCCTCCAATTTGAATCAGCCGTGACTAATCCAACAACTTGGAAATTTTTAAGTGATATACGGAAAGTTCAAAAAGGGCGGAGTGCCTATCATGAATAACTTGTTGCTGGCAATCCGCCACTATTAGCATTAAAAAGCCCAGAAAATAGGATATTGGAGAGCCAACGAGTGAATTCTCGAAATTTTAATGTTAACAATATATTAGAGGCGTTATGAAAATATGAAATATAAATTACAAACGACGACTAATTGTCCTCTTTCTAAGAAAACCGGCTATACTAAGATAGCTTAGCAAGCGGAATGCTGTCTAACAGGTGTATATATCACCGTTTCTTAATTAATTTGGTTAAAATGTACCCCTTAATACAACTAGTGCAAGATAACTTACCTATAGCAAGATTCACCATGATGCGATAAAATGGCGAAGCATCTATGAATTCGTCAAATGTTCGAAAATTACATGTGCGGTTGCGGTGCAGTGGCGGAATAATTATTTTGAATTTTTTGATAACACGTGTCGGTTTTTGCAGAAAGTATTGGATACAGAGAACCCAACGAAATAATGCTATTACATTTAAAATTCTTGCAAAAACAAATGAAAAATGTGAATAGAGCCATCAGATTATTTCCCGATGGTAATAAAGTTTGGGGTACGGGTCGACACAAAAACGCTTCTTCCACCATCTTCTTGGAGACTCACCATCTTCGCCATCACCAAGGTGTTGCTAAAGAAGATTGTACAGAAAAAGAAGAAGTACAGAAGTACGTCTTTGTACGACAAAATAAGTAATCTTAGTATAAATATTATGGTTTAATAGATTAATTTGAACTTTAAGAAGGTGTTAACAATTACTAAAACAAAATTGTTGGTCTAAAAAGTTGTACAAATAACTTAGAAACAATCAAATTCTTCCCGACAAGTACAAAAAGACGGAGAACATAATAATAATTTTTGAACTGCTGAAATGATATGTAACATAGTAGAAACTTTGGGTTAACATTGCGTGCAACATTGTGGGAAAATCTCCAAGCAATAGCATCTCTATCCTGTTCTATTGAACCCTATACCTGAAGCAGCGTTCAAGACATGTTATCAAACAAATAAAACTTATCTGAGTTGTTATTAGACACGATAAAATTTCAAACATTAATGAATTAGTAGAATAGGCAAAGGAAACCATTTATGAACAATGAATAAAAATCTCTGTACTTTTCTGCAAAGAAAACCATTTCTATGGCCTAAGTTGAATTAATACAAAATGTTCCAACAATTCATTAGTAGATTGTTATTCAGCAAAGGCAACAATGCAATGTTACCGGTTGTTCGAAATATACATGTGAAAATTTGTTCATAAGTAGTATAATTCACTATTTGACAATAAAACCCGAGCAATTTGTGGAAGGTCATAAAATCGAGATACTTTTATCCGGGACGTGACGAGAATTTCCTAAAGCCTCTCCCGGCTAAGTCGGAACGGTTTTTCGACACATTATATTCATTCCCAATAGCCAGCTTTGTGCACTGTCCTACTTGCTATCTTCTCAATATCTTGTCATAAACTACTGTTTGTACTGCAGGTAGATTCTACTAACATATCTATCCACCTCTCGGTTCCGCCTGAGCGAACTGCGACTAATCATGCGTCCACTGATAGCATCCTGGAACGTCTCTAGGAGCAATGTTACTTCAATTATCGGAGTCCTAATCTAAATTTAGAAACGGTTGTTAACTATGCACACGCTCGACGTCGAAATTAGCGACGAGAAACCGCCCTAATGATTTCATAATGAAGGGACTGACTACTAACTCTTAACTTTTATGCGTCGATATGGAGCAAGTTGTCCCTTTGAATAAGTAAATCGCCGGACGTAACACACATTGCGGATACCTAATCCGGGGAGAAGGAGAAAAGACGGGATGATATTAAATTTATATTTAATTTACTACTTGTGGAAACGGTCTCACCATTAACCTTAGCCCGTGTAAGTATGCTGAGCAATTTCGGCGACGATGAAAAGTTAATATAGGAGGAACCTCTCGGTCGGCCTAACCTGGGTTTGAAACGTTTATTGCGTACCTACACGTTATGATCTCATATAACTTAAAATTAAATAATTCGGTAGAATTATTTGCCGACAGAAGGTCGGAAGGCAACTTTAAACACTTGACGCGACCTAGAAACTATTCCTTTACAACCGAAGCACATGCAAATGTATTTAAAACAATAACAAAATCTATATGATAAGTGAAAAATCCTCGTATCTGATATAAACTCCTAATTTCTATTTTTGTTTACAGTTCCTTTTAAATATCTGCATATTTCTTGTTTCCTTTCCGTTTGCGTAAATAATTGCCTACTGCAAAACTTTTTGTGCTTACATTCAAAAAACTGGGTATTTACTTTTATTGTATTCTCCCATAAATATTAGCCGCAGAATAATAAATTCCCAGAAAGTAATGGGGAAAGTTCCGATAAGTGCCTTTAAAACAAAAACTTTTAAACGACTTTGCCGAGAGAATTAAATTAGAGATTTAAATTAATAAATCTGATAATGAAGTTCCTTTCCAGGGAAAAGAAATTAGACAGAATAACTTCATAAATTTTAGATCTTAGAAATGAAGTCAGAATTTGATCTGATACTTTAATGTTTGAAAAGGTTTAGTATCAATTACGGAATAATTTCTATGATGCTTTATAATAGGAAATAATTTTATTTATTTATGCATCGGGAACTTGTACTGAGGAATTTATATATGAGGAAACGTTGTATACTGGCTGGCCTTTATGATTTAATTGATATGATTATTATTATTATGATTATGATTATTGATATATATCAAATATAGCCTATAAGCTTGCCTTTAAGAAATAACCATAATATGTCTAATGATAGAGTTCTCTATCATGAAAAATAAATTAGCCCGACAAATCATAATCAGCTTTGTCGTGTTTAACATTCAAGCAGAATTTCCCATATACGAGTATATACGTTTATAAAGTTACGCCTTAATAGTCCTCACTTTTAATGAAATTCATTGAAGGAAAAATGCATTTTCATACGAAACTCTGTTATATTTTTGAGAAGCAACGTTTTTATCGTACCAGTGCATATTGTTTACTTTCTAGAAGCTGTCTTGGCAACGCAGACGGGGTTAACCAATTTTTCATCTTGAATAATTTCCTGCACTAGCAACCACTCGCAATATTACGTTTGTTAAACTTTCACGCTTGAGGCGTTCTTATGCAACTCAAACAGAGTTTGTGTGGGGCATACGACGTAAAATTAATTTAAACTGTGTTATTCGCGTGTAATTTGCGTGTAAAATTGTTGAATGCAAATAAAGCAAATAACGTGTTTTGAATGGTTCGAACACAACTCGTCCACTTCATAATGTTTGTTGAAATAATTCTTCTTTACCGCTAATTAACTTAAATATTAATGACTCCTATATACGAGGTTATAACTCAGTTTCATTACAGGAAGGTAATTCAAGTTTTTCCGTTTGAGTTCCGTTTGGCATTTTAATGAATTTTACAAAAATGTGATGGAAACTTTCAATGAGTATATGGTACAACATTTGTGTACAAACTAGTTTTTAAAATTACTCACAAGACATTTTTGTTGCCTTATAATATCAATGCAATGAGCAGTACGTAAATAGTTCTTACAATATTTCATGTATACATGCTCGTATACAAATTTGCTGTGTTACTTTAAAATTTGTACCAAGAAATATGCCCCAACGGTTGTGGCTAGAAACCATACAAATTTTTATCCTAACTGTTAAATATTTTGCCATGAAACAAACCCAATGAACTTAATTCCTAGATTTTGTGACTATGAATGTCCAGGAGGGCTTAACATTGAATCTAGAACTTTTGGAAATGTCTAAACATTTATATTTTAATTTGAAACCCTGACTTCAAGTTTTCCTTTTTTAATTTAAAATAAATAAACTAAAGTGTGCCATGCAGGACCTAATGTATTAATTGGTTCACAGTGAAATGGTCGCCATAACACCCCAACGGTGTCTGTAGTAAGTTTTCTTGTTTCCTTTCATAATAACACCCCCTCTTGCGCATTTTAGCCTTCTTAGGAGAGCTAAATAAACTTCTGAGCGGTTTTAACGCTTGAATTCTCGCACCTAGGTACAACAAACTATTTGTACGACATTTTCTCACAAGGTGAAGCAATAAAGAGCATTAACATTTAGAGCTGTTTGAATTCGGCACTGATACAGTCGCAATTAGTGGAAAAGGAGTTAGAATGAATTATCTGATTGGGCTTGAACAAAGCCAGCATCTGTCTTTTTAGATATTAACACAAAAACCTAAATGAAACTTGTAATTTCGGGTGGAAATGGGTTTCGAGATAATAATTTACAAATATTCACGACACAAACCACCAATCCAGCGCTTGTAAATTACATTTTATAGGAAAACCTTCCTTTATTTTTTTTTAAATCATCTAAAATCCTGTTATCCCAAAATCTATGCAAGGACGACAGTCTAGCTTAATTGCAACGACATACATGCTCCTTATTGTACAATCTACCTCGATTTCAAACGACTGTCGCAGATTTCTTAGCCAAGAAAACTTTTTACGTCCGACGCCTCTTTTTTTCATGACCACATCAGCAAAAATTTTCTTCAGTTCGTTGTTAATACACTTTGAAACTTTGAACAAAGCGGTAGCATTCAGAACACATCCAAATAAACAAGGAGAAACTTTATACATATTTTTGAACAATAAAAGCAAACCTTAATCGGTAGATACATGTACTCAATTTACTTCATGAACAACAAAGTGTCCATATCTACATATCCATGCGTAACGGTCGAAAGTTAGTGGTTCGCCCCTTCATTATGAAAGCATTAAGGAAACTTGTCGTTACTAATTTGTACCTCAAGTGTGTGCATGGTAAACTACCGTCTCTGAACTTAGATTAGATTTTCGATAATTGAGCAAACATTGCCGCCAGCTACGTCCGAGTAGAAGTCCAGACTACAAATTAACTCTGCCTGCGGTGGACAAATTATGGTTCGTCGAGGACAGAGTTAGTTTCACGAGGTCAGTAATGGATTTAAATGTAAACCGCAGGAGTTTTTGCTGCGAGGACGCCGGCCGTCGCAAAAACGTTTAATCCTCGATAAATCGTCAGGTCTAAAGGGATCGACGAGGCTCTGGGCAATATCCTAAAATCCAATTGAAACTGGTAGTATTTAACTTTGAACGACTGGTTTTCCTTTTTTGATGATAGCAAGTGAAATAATTTTTGAAGTCTGATTGAAATGAATTGCATGACGGTTGTGCCGAAAGTTCGGTACCTGTTTACTCATCTTGTGTGATGACTTTTAACGGTTACATGTTTATTTTTCATTGTGAATCATCACTGAACTGTCAAATTCAAATACAACTCATGTAAACTGCGCATTAGAAATTTTTACACAAGCCATATTGACCTCAAAATTTGGAAGCGGTTTGAAGTTTGAATATAATCCATGGCAATGTAGGCTCTTGTGGTAGTGTTTTGTTTTTTAATGAACAGTATGATTGTGCACAGCAGCTTTCACATTTGTAGGTACTTTTTAAACCAGCCTTGATATTCTGACCGATTTTCTCTTTACAAATCCATTAATTCTCTGATTTAATCACCTAACATCATTCATCACATCACATCACAATCATCCCACAAAATAGACAATACCTCCCCCTTCCCTAATTTGTTTCTCCTGACTGGAAGTATAGAAAAAAATTTTAGTTCAATTAACATGAATACTACAGAGAAAGACACTTGTCTCTGCAAATATTTTTTTTGGCGCAAGACAGACATGGGCCATAGTGGCGTACCCACGCTCGTTTCCAGATTTTTCCCAAAGCTTCCAAAATGTCATATTAGATTCTTCAATGGTAAACGAAAGAATATGATCCTTTACACCAATAGTACATGAATTTTGATCCCATGGTACTTAGTTCCCTAGTTATGAATTATAGAAAACTCTGATTTTAGTTTTTGAAAAAACTTTTGTTATCTCAAAAACCGTGCAACGCAAGGAACTAAAACTCAGCTACAAGTCTTTTAATCGACTCTTTAACCTATTTCCTGAGTTTTATACCGAAATTCCAAAATTTACTATAAAAACTGACTATAGCTTGATTTTCTGTTACTTATAAAATTCGTCCGTAGGTTGCTTAATTTCCACTTTATGAATTATTGAAAAGTTACGTTGTTTTTACTATTTGTTTAATGAGACAATACAACGTGAATATCTACGGTTTCATTATTTTACATTACAAAATTAATACATCATTAATCATGAAAAGCTCTTGTTCAATTCAGTTCTCGATTCTGTATCAGACTTACCTTCATGGTACCATCTAGTATTGTATAGCAAGTTGATGAGTATACTTTTTAATTCAATTTCGTACTGAAAATACGGTGCATATTAATAGGTAGTACTCATATACAAGAACGAACGAAAACGTACTGAACTCTGTTCAATTGTACTGAAAATTCAGCAATCCTAACCAAGTGCTGCTACTGCCATACGCACGTGCGTAGTCCGGCAGTTGACAAACGTTTTTTGTAGATAAAACCATTCCGGCATTTGATTTTGCTAATTTATACGTTGCTTTTCAATACGGGTGGAAAGCCATCGTCCAATTCACCTCGTGCGCTGATGTGCACGGGCCTTCACAATAAAAATTCATAGTATTGCTGGACTGAAATATCTTACCTAAACCTGTCACTGGCTCTTAAACCATTGCCATGCCGCATGGTACACTGTCTCATTGCGCGTTAGACACTGAGCAAGTAGGCAATGGGTACAAGTGAAGACGATTTTCAGTCTATCCTCACCAATTGAATTAAGATCCCTATATACAGCATTCACAGCGTGACGTCTATTTCTAGCCGGAAATACCATGAACTTTTTGCAACCTGGGGGCTTATAGAATCGAATATCTGTTATTGTCATAGTACGAAGTATAATATAACCCAACCCTAATAAACTAATTTACTTAAAGAGACTGATGTCTAGTATTACTTCTAAATTTACTTTCATTGAAATGGGAAGAGATTGTTTGTAACAGTTGCATTTTAATATTATACCAATTCAAGGGCCTCCTGATAAAATTTGCTAGAGGCAAGGAGCTGGTTTAATCCCATACTTCTCGCAACGCGATTTAATTGTCATTGTTTATTCCTCCCCGGTATTGTTTGCTCTAAGTACTAAATTTCCCAGGAGAAATTCGATCTACTTACCACTAAGTTTAAACGAAAATCTACAAATTTCTAAATTATTTCGTGTTAACTCTATCTACAGCCCATAAATTCAATGCGTTCCCACCTCTTCCATTCCGGGAGAAAACCTGTCATAACGAAGTTATGAAGTGTCCCCAGGAGGTTTGCGGAGTAAATTAGGATAGTTTTAAAAACGCTTAAAGTTTGAACAGCGAGGAAATACCGAGACCGAGACCGTAGACTGCTTAAGAAACATTTATTGTTGTTTTTATTTTTCAGAAAGTGTGGCCAGCTAAATTCCGTAATCCGTCGGAACTCGTCATCCCTCCGTTCGGGATAGAATTCCTGCATTGAAACATCAATTTTTAAGCAATTATTTTATTCGTGTGATTAAGGACATTTTTTGTTGTAGTTGCACCACCTACATTGTAATTTTAAACGTGATTAAAACATTGTGGCTTAAAAAATGGTTGGCGCCAGCGCCAGAAAATCGTTTCATATTTGTAATCACGTTTAGACGTCAACAGTGATTTAAATGTCTAAGGAAGA
This sequence comes from Cryptocephalus primarius, assembly GCA_963576515.1. NCBI lineage: Eukaryota > Metazoa > Arthropoda > Insecta > Coleoptera > Chrysomelidae > Cryptocephalus > Cryptocephalus primarius. The sequence continues at coordinate 13,769,940 of OY754937.1, forward strand.
ATTGCATTCATATGTTTAAATAAATAAGTTAAAACTTCTTTACACTCGTTCTATCTATATATACAAGTATCAATATACAAAATATCACTAAATTTATCTATTCGGTATTGGAACAATTTGTTATTCATTTTTGTGTAAGCTATGATCACAAGTAGAACAGTAACTCGTGCGAATTGTAATTCAAAAAAGTGTTGAATAAAAACTTGAATTCTTTCCGTTGTCATTCTAAATATTTTCTCTGGCAAAAATGAATCAAAAATATCTAACAGAACTAACAAAACACAAAACACTCAGGTACGAATACAAAATCTTCGCATTCTAGGGGATTTCCCATATGCCGTAAATTAAAAGAGACAATTTCAACCTCCAACATCGATAAAAATAATATTTCCACTACTCATTTTTTGTCTTTCCTCGCCGACCCGTTTCCCGGGCCTTCTACCCAAAAGCTTGTCTGGAGCTCCAAATCGACCGTCAACATCGACTCATTTGTCTGTGGCGTTTGGATTGGTGTAGCTGAAACCTTGGAACTGCGTCTGGTCTATGGACTGCAGGATCGCGGACTCGATTGGCGTCAGTTTGGCCTTCTCTACCGTGAAGTGTTTGTCGAAATACTGCGTATCCAATGGGTGTTGCTGAAGGATTACGCGGAAATTAACAGATGACTTATCAGTTTAGAAACGGGTTGGAAATGATGGTGGTGGTGGTGTTGCAATACTTACCAGATTCGGTTTGAACGGCGCCTCCAACTGCCGGGCCTCCAATGCAGGCCAATCAATCGGCTTGAAGAAAATGTGATCCTGGATATCGCCGTGGGGGCAAAATCTGTTTCCTAACCTTTTGCTAGCGTCTTTTTCCAATAACTGCAACAAATATCGTCGTTAACGAAAACAACGTGGGTGAACAGTTATAGACACAGCCTAGATATTTTCCAAAAAAGAATAGAAATTTCAACTTCTAATATAAAATAGTCATGAACTAATAGCAAAAGCTTCTAAAGTAAAGAATTATTATGAAGGTAACTTAAATAAGTGTGGTTGTAATAGTATAAGGGTCAGTTATCATTTTCATAACCTTATATATTTTATTTCTTCACTTCTGGTTGATTATGTTTTCTCTATGAGCCCAGATCTTTGATTGATATTTGAAATGGACAGTTTAAATTAAAATTTATTGTATAGGGTTCTTACCAATGTTAATATATTAGTAGCCTCTGCTGATAAGTATCGTGGAAGCACAGGTTTTTCGTTACATATCGACCAGAACAGCTCATCTTCATCGCAACCACTGAACGGTGATTGTCCGAGAAGCATTTCGTATAGTAAAACGCCAAAAGACCACCAGTCAACGTTCTGGTTGTAGTGCAGACCCTTGATGATCTGTAGACGATTTATAGTTATTTTTATATACATATTACCCCCGAAATACCTTTTTACCATTCTTAAAATTGTAGTCACATTAAATGCATTCATTAGTTGTCTTTCTATGATGGTAATACGAAAATAGGAAAAATACCTGCAGGATGCTGCAAGAATAGTATGACTGATTTAAAGCAGACAAACGAGTAATATACACATTTATTAGACAGCAAGTTCGCCAGCACCAAAATGGTGAATGCGCCACGGTGATTGCGAAATGGTGAATGAGTCGATGTTCGAAATGGTGAATACCTGCCCGTTCGACATGGCGTATTATTACTTCGCCTTCATATTTTTGCCCCCAAGTTTTGATCAGATATTTTTGAGACAGTAGTATTAAAATTTTTATCAACGCTTAGTTCACATTACCTAGCCGAAAAAGCGGGGTAAAGGTTGGACAACGTTTTCGACTTCTAATCTCATCAAATTTTTAAGCATTAGTTCAAATAATTTTCGAGATATAGGCCGAACGAAGATTAGTGAGACATCTCTTTTCTCTGCATGGAATGCCTTCCAAGCAGCATCTCCACGTCTAACAATTCCAATTTTCGTTGTCAAGATAGTAAAAATCGATGCTCGGATGTCCTTTTAAAAAAATTTTCCGCGAGTTCTTACGTCATCGATCCGCCCGAGTGCGCAAATAGACCCCCGGGAATATTTACTCCTCGTGTAAGAGGGTTTGCAAAAGTTTCTACCAAAATTCTGTACATACCTCTGGTGCCATGTAGTCTGGGGTGCCGCAGAACGTCTCCGCCATCCTGTCCAGGAAAATTTGCAATTTGCACATTCCGAAGTCGGCGATCCTTACGTGACCGTCGAAATCCAGCAGGACGTTGTCCAGTTTCAAGTCTCTGAAACAATACGAATAAAATATCGTCAGGAGCGGAAATAATTTTTCTGAAACGCCTGGAATGCCCAAAATACGAAAATTGAAAAATAACAACGATGAAGTGAAATATTATTGATGAAATTAATAACCGTTACCGTGAACTTTCACATATTACACCTATAATAATTAAATTGCAGGCGAAAACCGATTAACGTATTCTGATTGAATATCAGCGGTTAAATAATGTTGATTCGTTAGTGATAATCTATATTAAGCTCACACATCATAATGGGCTAAAGTGTTACTGGAAATCATAAAATTGTTTCAATTTGCTAGTAATTACATGAATTTCATAACTGTGAATGCGTTTATATGTCGATCAGTAATCCGGAAAATTATTGTCTGTTATTTCGTTAGTAATTAACCGACCAATTTTATTATGATAACACAAATGTTAAATTATGCGAAATTCGGTAATTAAATCGGTTATTAATACCCAAAGTGTTATGAAATCTTGAATCTAAAAGTTATGGATTTTGGAATTAATATGGATACCTTACCTCCTACCTAAATGTGTAGGCATAATATTGAAAATGCTAAATTATTACCAATCGTATACGTCACTTTAATTATTTTTTTAATACAAATTCTTATATATTTCGTATACTGTTATACTGGCAAATTTATTTTGATTTCCATGCGTTGAAAACACTTATTTAAGCCAAAATAGTTATGTTTGTGGATAAACCATTACCATTACTTATTCACTGCACATGAAATCTAGACAGTTGTTACTTAAACTCCACATTTTAAGCTAGCAGCCGTTATTTTAACAAAATAAATCAATGGAACAAACTAACCAAACTAAATTTAGCTGATTTATTTCAATAATAACACACTTTAGTCATGTATTTAAACTTATCGAGCTTCTGCCTTGTGTCTTTAAAATTTGCAAGCTGCAACTATGTGTGCGAAAGCTGCTGTGATGTGGCCCATTTTAAACAGAGATTACATATTTAACGAAATAATTAACAAGACAATAATACGTAAATGCAACTCATGATTACTCCTTGTCATCGCATGCTTTTCGTTTTAAAACGAAGATTTTCTAATTCAGAACTTACAGTATTGAAAATGGGGAAATATATACAATACTATACAATAATTGTAATAAAAATTTGTCGCGGCTGAATGTTTCCCCAGAAAATGTGTCGATGTTACAATTAATGCCTTCTTTATCACTTCGTTATTTATTGGAAATTTGATAAACAATTATTACAAATGTGATATCGTGGAAATACATATGTGAAAAGCATAAAAATTAATTCAAGACAGCATCATGTATGAAAATACAAAATAAAAAAATTAAAAATTATTATTACAAGAATTTTTTATGTTCTTATGCTGAAATTGAATTTGGCGACTTTATAAAAAATGAATTTAAGAACAAACATTCATTAAGCCCATGCAAATATTTTGGCATATTGTAAAACCATTTACTGTACCTACCTACCACCTGAGTGATAGAATTTCCCAAATACTTTACTTTATAGTGCATTAATTTTTAGCTTTCTATTACATTTTAAATCAAACATAAATACTCAGTTTGGGTTCTAAAATTGTCACTATACATAATTTCAAGTTTACACATTTTCGGCTAAGGAAAATCGTGGCCATAAAATCTTTTATTCTATACTTATTTTTTACAGAAATGACAGAAAATTATAAAACTCTCTTTGTTCACTGAACGGACCTATTATATGGCAAAGCAATTTGATATCATACTAGTTAGCCTTCGCCATGACGAGACCATTCCCACCCCAAATATTCAAGTATTACTTAATTTAAAAATTACGCTATTTAATAAACATTTGACGTACTTTAGTGACGAACCGAACCCATCGAATGAATAAATAAACAGTAAAAAATTCACTTTCAAGGTACCAGCTGTACTAGACCAATATGGTATAAATTATCATTATAATTTGAAATCTGTGGCTTATGGAAAAACTCTCCAACAATTCGTGGATATTTTTTATTCTCAACCGGATGATAAGCTTTGCCTTGGCAGATATTGTGGTTTGTTGTGCTGTTGCCGTGAATTTATTAACTCCTGCCACCTTTAATACCCCGTCTACCGTTTTCGGTGCTCCCAAATTTTCCTATCCCTTTTTGATTCGGTGGTATGAAAGCGGAGAAGTCGATAAGGGACACGAAAAGGAGACCGTCAAGACGTCGAAACGGAAACATGGCAGAGTGTCATTGTTGTCGCGAGATATTCCGAAATACATCAACCCACTGGATATTAATCATCCGCGATAACTTCGTTATCCGGTCGAACTTTTAATCAGTGGAAATAAGCGTGTTTCCTGCAGCGGACCGTTAAAGAGATTAATGACATGGAAGATGAACGCAAAATGATAAATTTGCAAAGGTTTTCATTATGATATTTCAGGAGGGGCGCAGAGGCGACGTCGACGACGACGAAGACGCTTCATAAAATCCGGATTAAATTTTTCTTTTCAAAGGAAACACTCGGAATTTTAAAAGGTGGTATGTTTCATGAAATACGAGTGCGTATATATCACACTCGAGAATGATGCAAGCATTTAATTTACTGTAATCGCACGAGAGATGCATTAAATGTATTCGTCTAGTGTAGAATGGTAGACATGATTAATCTGAAAATAAAAAGAGAGATTTTAAAAATGCATCACACTTATTTAAAGAATTTACAGGACAACAGGAATAGTTAATTGTAGTGGGATTTAAAAAATGATTTCTCCTAACGTTTCCGATCCCAACGCTGCTGCAATACGTGAATTTTCCTCAAAATAAAACAATTTTTTAAAAGATAACCTCCGAATAGGCCCCACAACTCTTACTAGTCCCCTCTCGTTTCCGTTCGTTCAATCGTTTCGCACTACGTTTATACAAACTGGATCGTTGACCCATCGGACCTCGACTTTATTTATGGTTATCTTTTTCACTTTACCGGGAGCACCTAGGACTCCCTTACGCTTTATCGGGAAGCCGACTTATTGTTTTCCGAGGGGCACCTGCCTTTCAGGTATCAATTTCCCAAAAAGAAACAAAAATCGAATCGGAATCGCCTCCATATATCTCCCGGCCTTTTGTTCTATCCTTTTCGATTTACGGGGTTCGCCGTTATTAAGGAAATATTCAGAAAAGAAAAAAAAAAAGGAGGAATTGTTTATGAGTCGGCGGATGATTAATTCGTTCGATGGAATGTTGCGGAAAAGTTCGGGGAACTAAGCAGACGTAAAGTTGTACAAGCGCTTGGATGTTTTAAACTGAATAGTGGTGAAACGTTTTGAAAAGTTTTGCTATTACAGTCGGCAAATTTTGTGGTAATTAATTTTAAGGGAAAAATGCCAACACGGGTAGACAATTTGGAACAATTGTGACACGAATTGAAGACAAGAAACTCGAACATGTCGACCAAGTAATATCGCAGTTAATGGTACGTGCCCATGCGAGATTGATGTAGAAACTTTAGTTTCAAGACAACTCTCAGAACCTTGTCGATTTGAGACAAATCATCGTTTCTCGAGACTTACCGGCTTTGCGAATAGACTTCTAAGGGCTATAGGAATTCACCAAGATATGAAGCACTGAAATAACGGAACATAATGCAATTCCCCAAAGATTCAAAAATGATACGTTTACCTGTTCTATTGTAGATGCAGTGGACGCCTGAATATTTTGAATTTTTTTGATAATCTATTGTCAAATACGACTTAGTACACCATTTTTTCGGAAGTCCAACAAAATTTAAACCTCTTTTTTCTAAATTTTCTGTTGGTAATGAAACCTGCAGTACCGGACGACACAAAAGTTGTCATCGTCCATTCTTTCTACCGCCAGCCGGATCATCTATACGTTTTCTTCTAGCAAAATGTTATATGTTATGTACGCAAAAGTCTATCTACTGTCACGATCCACAATCACTAACAATACACTCTTCAAATAAACGCATCACTTGACACTACATACATCACTGTAAAAAGTGACGTTTCTGGCTTAAGTTCACGCCACCACTGCTGCAAGGACTTTTTAGATTTCGACATTCAGATACTTCTTACCCTCTTCAAATTATAATTTGCTTAGCTCTTAAACGGAGAAATGGCTCAACACTCAACTCCAATTTTCACCGTTACGTCCCTAGAATGATGAAGAGAAGTCATATTCCCCTTCACACTCCTAGCTCCCATATCGCACTAAAGGCTCCGTTATTTAAAATGCGATTAAACTCCACAACCACTTTACATCAGTTCCACCTTGGTCTCTAAAATTCTAATATCACATATAGTAAAACAATCATTGTGTGTTATATACTTTGAGATCACCTCGTTGGTAATCTTACCGTATCTTAGAGTGGGTGACCTATTCCATAAGAAAAAAATCGAAATTTGAAAATACTTTCAAATGAAGTCAAACAATTACCACTATTTGTGAAATAGTTGAAGTAAATTATTGTTTATGATCAATTTTGCTGCTCATTCTACATTTTCTTCTATTCCAGTGTAAATGGATAAATGTGAATACCTCTTAGGTAATTATCGTCATTTACCCTTTCTCATTACGACTTCACAAGTCCCCTTGCGACGAAAATTGCCTTGAAAAACATATTTCTATAAAGCGCTTTAGCCAGTGTGTGATGATCCAAAAATTGAGGGACGAGATATATCCCTACTTGGGTGACACGATCTGTATCTATCAATTTTCTTTATATTTGTAGCTAATGTGTTTGTAATATTTAAGAAAATTGGTGATATACCAAAGCAACCCAAACATAGCCGTTTCACTTTGAAACAAATTAAAGAGTAGTTAGACATTTCGTTATAATGAAGTGTCTCCCCCCTCTTCAAGAGTACCGACCGAAGATTGCAGCGCAAGGAGCGTAATGCAGTTCATTAATATTCAAAACTTTTAAACGAGAATTTAATAGATCGTCTTTCTCTCGGGTTGTCGTTCCCCTCAGAAGATTTATAATTTCTTAAGTGGATTAAACTGACGCGGAAACATAAAACTTGGGAAGCTTCTTTCGCCGCATCCCATAAAACACGATCTATTTCTAGAAAATTGCATAAAACCCGAAAGCATAATTAAGAAATCTCCCTGATGCCGAAAAATATGAAAATACGTAACCGGACGATTATGCACGCGGGTTCATCGCTCCCGGAATAAATAGAAAACTTTTTCTTTATATTCTGCGCTAGATAGTTCGGGTGGTTTATTAATAATGCCGGTTGCTGGAAATTTATTTTCTTTCGTCAGAAACGGATGATATGAACAACACCGATTAGGTGTGGAAAGATAAATATAGTTCGCCGAGATTCATTTCTACGATGTAGTAATAAAAAAGATAATTTGTATCAGTCTTGTGTATTTCTGTTCTGCGTTGCAACATAGCGAATGTAAGTGGAAAAGACTGGAATTTTGACTCCGGTGGACATTCAATAAATCTGTAAAAATCTGAAAACTAACATATATAGAATGTAGTAATAAAATACATAGTTTGTTGGTTTTTTGTATGTAATATATGTATATTCATTAAGGATTATATTCGTGTACACATTGGGATAATCTATCTTCCTTCCTACCGCGGTATCTAAGCAGATACCTACCTAATTAACTTATAATATTAAATAGAATTAACTTACTAACCATCCAATATTATTATTATTACAAAGTAATCTATAGGTAGAATTGCTTCTTATCCCTACCCTGCGGAATTTAAAAGGCAAATAAATTACAAATTGGAATAATATTTAAGTATAAAAACTATTTATTTTTAAAAATACTGTCAAGCAAAATTTTTAAAATATAAGGTAAACACATATTTAAAAAAAATTGAATTTGTATTTATGTTAAATATATTTTTAACGTATGTTTACCACTACATATGTAGCTTTGTCTTCACATGAACTAAAGACTTTTCGATGAATTTTAATGTAAACTAATAAGCAATGCTTTCTATAATAAAATAACTAGGTAAGTACTTATAGACTCCTAGGTTTTTACTTTCAGGATCTTTACTGGTAATCCGCTGATTAAAGGGAGTGAACCCTTTAAAATCTGCCACAGGAGAAACGGGTTACCTTAATCCGAACGGTTTTGCCAAATCCAAATTTTGCAAGCCTCCACAGAAAACCTCCCACATTGAAAAATTTAACAGCATGTTATATCAGAAGCTTGTCTCGTATCCTTAATTCTCCCAAATTGCCCCGACGCACGTTCGCCAAACCGATGTTCATCTTTAATGGGTTTCTTAGTAAAATTAGACTAATAACGCGACTAGGCTTTTACAATTTATTCATGTCATAAATTAAATTGTTGCTGCCAGGTTTTCACGAAAATTCTAAAATAACTTTAGAAAAACATCATGTCCAGGAAATTTTCATATTTGTTTGATCTTGATAGATACATCCAATTAAGAGAACCATAAACATAACTCACCTTTAGTGTTACATTTCAATGGGCGAAACACAAAAAAAGAGTATACGTAACTATTTTCCTGTTACATACTTCACATAAATAAAACGATCGTCCTTTAAACTGAACTTACCTACATTTCACTGTAACTTCAATATTGTGGTTAAATGATAGACCCTTGCGAGAAGTTTTTTAGAAAACAATGAGAAAGTACTCGACTGATAAGAAATTTTGCGTTCAACTATACCCACACTAAGCGAAACAAAAGTGAAGTTGTAGTTTGAAATAATTTAGAATTTAATCATATTATGCTTACCTATAAACAATGCCTTTATTGTGCAGGAATTTTAACCCCGATACGATCTCGGCCCCATAAAACCGCGCCTGATGCTCCGGAAACCTTCCTGAGGCCTGAATGTGGAACATCAGATCGCCACCATTCAGGTATTCCATTACGAAGAAGAGGTGTGACTGAAAACAGAAATCATTAAACAATTTTTTCATTATGATATTAGTACTAACGTATTATGCATTACTATAGACTTACCTCGGTCTGGAAAGTGCACAATAAATGGCACAGGTACGGATGTTTAGTCCCTAAAGCTAAGACTTTTCTTTCTATTAAAGTACATTCCACGTCGTCGTCTTCGAGGACGACGTCCTTCTTCAGACATTTTACGGCATAATAATATTCGGTCCCTTTCAGTTCGGCTAGTAAAACCTGTAAAAAACGATATAATGAAAACAAGAGAGGCATAAATAAGTACAACAATAAGTAAAAACCGCTTGAGTAAAGTATCTCAAAACATAGATATTTTTTGTAATCTATAAATTTGTTTTGAAGCACACACACTGAGGATTGCCGAAAAATTGCGCTTGAATTGAATATTCAAACGCTCACAAAAGTTTTAAAAAATTCCAAATTTGGGACAAAAAAAATGCAAAAAGTACTTTATACGAATAATATGTACCCACATAGACTATTTTTGAGGAAATAGTGAAGACAATTGTCAAAGCATCTTAAAGTAAATATATTAAAAAAAAGTTATACATCAACATTCTTCCATTTAAAAAAACATTCAAAAGTATGATATGGAAAAGTATGTATAGACATTTAATGTGAAACAGTCAATTACAATAATTCTCATTGGATATTTGAAAGACTTTTGGTAAAAAGATAGATTTAAAAGTAATTAATCCTCAAAATTACTAGAAGGAACCAATGGTATGTAAAGATATTCTTAAATATTGAAATATGCATTTCACATTTACAGAAATAAATACGTATTTTAGCTTTATTAACATTTTTTGAAAAAAAAATTGAGACACCTTTGTATTTTTCGAGGAACTCGTTCTCTGTTTGAGATTATTGAAATAACAAAGTATCCTCCTTAAAACCCCTTCTTACAGTTTCTTTGAAAATATTCAAATTAAGTATTACGTTATTTTAAGGTACATCATAATTTTTACTAAAAATTGTTGATTTACATTTTTTAAATTAAAGGTATACTATATTGCCTCAAACTTCCTATTTCGTTCCCAGTCATCCTATGTTGCAATGCACATTAATTATTGCCGCCAAGAATTTTTATAATCGTGAACCAAATTACGTACAATGCATACAAGATCACATTTCACAAACTGTTATGAACAATAGTTTCGATGCAGAAGTTTTCTAGAAAGATCTAAGAAATCAAATTTTTTTGCCAAAATTTCTAAACAGTATTAATTCTTATCACGAAGAATAAATCAGATAATACGTGGATAGCTATATTGACAAAACTCTCTTTAAAAACATGAAATGAAACTTAAATTTCCAACACAAGATGACCCAGCAAGAGTTAATTATTGCTTTTCTCAAATCCCTTATTAATTTTTGGGACGTCTTAGAATAACTTTTAAAAAGATTTCAAAAGCACTAACCGAGTACCACAGTATTTAATTCACCACAAACCTGAACTATTGTAACATAAATAGTCGAACAAAATCCTTTTTTTAATAACATAATTATTTTTTGAAAAAAAAAATACAATTTGAGTTATTCCAACGCCACTTAAAATGGGAAAGTTCAAACTCTTTATTTTGACATTTGATGGCGACAACGCCAATCCTTCCCCAATTTTTTCTAAAATTAAATAACATCTAGTACCAATTGTAATTTCCACGAAAATAAAGATTCATTCAGTGTCATATACACGTAATATCTAATCTGTATGAAAGAAGTACCTTGTTATTTCCTAAATTGCCCCTTCACTTTCCCCAAATGTTTTTATCTCCTTTATAAATTTGTATCCTACCTTTCCGAAGCTGCCTTTGCCGAGAACCTTCAGGAAATTAAAATCGTCGAGGCAATACTTCCTGAATCGCGGTATCGTCGTGGCCGGGGGCGTGATCCTGCCGCTCCTCTGGAATCCTGTAAAGGTGCTCGACTGGGAGTACTCCTCGGGGATGTCCCCCGAGTCGGGGGCGAACGCTGGATTGTTGGCATGATTGGTAGTGGGGGAGTCGCGGCTCTCGGAAGATCCTGGGGGAGAGAAAGTAACGCGTATGTAGATATGTATATATAAGTTGGTGTTTGTATATTTGGAATTGAATTTTTGAGGCGGGACAAAATCGGGGAATATTTTGTCGAAAAACATGTCTTTCATACGCGGATGCAAAATGAGAAAAGAGATGGGCATTTCTTTTTTAAGAAAAAGAGAATTCATTTTATGAAAATAGCTACAGATTACCAAGTGTAGTTGGAATTGTAAGTATTGCAAAATTTTCAAAAATACTTCTTGGAACATAAGAGGCTTTCTTAAGAAAAATAGATAAGAGAGATTCCCTTCCAGATTCAGGCAAATTTTCAAAAGCAATATCTAGTCAGTATAAGAATGATAAGTAATGCAAAAATTATTCCTTAACCGTCCGAAGGAAATTAAAATATTTAAAGATTTTTTTTTAGGTTACATTAAAGGCCTAAAAGCCCTTTAAATAATTTTATAATTGTAATTTATTCAAAATAGATTCCCAACTGCCCATCGATGTAAATTTATGGAAAATATAAATTGGTTCGAAGATAATAAAAGATTACTAAACCACATTTAGTTCCTAGGTTATATAAAGTACTTCTTGTCATTAGAAAAATTAAAAAATTAAAATCTGCAACTTCCAATATGTAAAATAGAACTTATTAGATTTGTAAATCATTCCCAAACCTTGTAATATCTAGAAAGCGCCTCTTAACTATATTGGTTAAACGAAAGAATTCCAAGATTAAATTGTAATTTGTTAACAATTTTTTGATTTTTTTCTATCAAGAAATTTCTTCAAAACCATATGGTTTTCCTCAAAACTTTTGAACTCAGGGTTCTGGACTATCTCATACATATACTGCATCTACCCTTCTTGAATATAAGAGTAAAGCCTTCTAGATCTAATATGAACTAGTGTGATCAATACATTTTATACCTTGAATAGCATAACTTATGTAAAATACACAAAAATTGTCTCAGTGTAACAAGCCTTTCTTCTCTAAAGCCTCTCCAAGGAGGATATTAAGTTGCTTCTTAAAGTATCTCAAAGATTGTAGAGGAGAGTAAAGCAATCTTAGGGTTCTAAGTTATGTAGAAAACACCTATTGAACTTTTTAGTTAACAGCTATTAAAATTGTAATAAATATCATTTTTACACAAACACTCTTTTGCTGTTCTATAAAGATATCATATGTTGTAATTTTAAATGTCCGGTGAATTCAAATTATTGCAATAGTAATAAGAATGATAATAGTGCGAATGTGTAGTTTTTCGTATAACAAAATTCAAAAATTAAATAGTGCACTAAAATCTTTAAAAAAAGTTTCAAAATACAACTGTTAAAGTATAATTACTGGTACATTTCTATTCTACATATTAAATTTTTCTAAGATGCTACCTGGATCCAAGAGACAGATTGTGGTAGATTGCAAATTGCTCGGAGTGGCAATTTCCCTGTTACGTATGTATGTTATTCATAAATCATGTTAAACTCACATTCAGGTTTGTGATCTTGATTATTTTAAAATAAATTCTTTTTTGGCGAACCATATTTTACAAGAAAAACATATTTTGATTTCATGGCTAATTCTTAAATTTTGCATATTTGCGACAAAAGTAAGACATTAAATTTATTAGAAATATTAGAAATTTTAGAAGCTATTGTTTGCTATTAGCTTCCTTATTGAACATATGCCTTTGAGATGGATAACAACCTCTAGGAATATTTTTGGCGCCTACACAGACTTAGATTCCATAACAAAATCGATAGTTAGTTATCGGTAAAATCGGATACGAAAACGGATATCAAATTTTTTGCCGAGTAGTCCGAAAATGACCCACAACTACGTAAAACAAACAAGACAAATTGCTCTGGCGATTAAAAACAAACTCTATCGGCTCTCCCTTATATTAATAAATCGCCAGCCAAACTTTCTCACTTATTCAGATCTCAAACGATTTACTGCCCACCTCGTGTCGCGCAGGCACAGTTCTCTCCATTTTCGCTTTGCCACCTTGCGAAAGCTGAAATAAAAACACACACACAGACAACTCCACCCGTCCTATAAAATATAGCTTTTATCTCTCCCGCGGGGTAATTATTCTAACTCTCCCTGTTTTTATGTCAGGAATTCGAATATTTTTTCGTTCGGGATATTGATTTCCGGCGAATGGGGCTACTTGGCGGCCCGAAGACGTAAATAATGAAATGTAGATTTGAAATCTGATTTCTGACTTTCTCAGGTAATATGCCGTACAAATTTCCCGTGCCGCCGATTTTATGTTTTCGTCACATTTCTCTCCTGCTCTCCCGACTTGCCCTGGCGTTCGGAGTATATCCTTGGAAACTATTACAAATATACAAGTTTTCAACAACTAAATCGTTAAAAGCAAATTTAAACAACTCGCAACTTGTTGAACGTTCCTGGAATTCAAAAATACTAAAGTGAGAGCAGACGAATGAATATGCGGAGATGATTAGACTGTTGTACAACAACGAGAGGACCACAATTATTACATACAGCCTAGAAACTGGTGCAGAAACTAGAGGTAGTAGAAATGCACTCCATTATAGTAAATAGTATATATGGATTCGCCAGTTGCATTGTAATGGAATAAATAACCTTACAGTGGGAGCGTGGAGACCCAGAAATGAAAACTATTCAAAGGGGGTAGAAGCGAGCTGAGTTGCTATTAGTGGACCACTATATTCAGGGTAGTTTATCGGGAACTGCTTAATAAAGCACCACTTCGTGCATAGGAAAGAAGATGTCTACAAGTACAATAAATCCCTTAAAATCAAATCAAATGAGTTGCTTTACCTTAGCAAAAATTAGCTGTATCTCACCTTAAAGGGTATTAAAGACAAATCGAATGTGAAGAAAGCTTCTTTTCGAATATAACCCAAGGGATAAGAAAGGTTCATTTAAACACATGCACGGTATAATTGCTACGGGTGCACATTAAATTACGTTGCATGGAAGTATGTAATAATTAATCTGACGTTCACTTTGAAACAAAAAGCACAATGCAGTATCATCAACGTTCTTTGTTCAGGTGATAAATGTAATTCCTGGTCGTATCTAAATGATATGTTTCATAACGGATTTATCGGGATAACGCCACTAATTCGAGGTACTTGAACCTTTAGAAATTATATACTATTCGAGATTTCAAATAGTAATTAAAATACACAGGCCTAAATGGAACTTAAATTAACGGATTTCATTTGAACAGCTTATTAGCGAGAAATGAATGTGCGAGTACGATTTGCCAGTGCACAGCCAATAAGCTTCACACAGTTTCAAAAAGATAACTCAATAAGGCTGTTTGTTCACGAGTAGAAGACATTTGTTTCACGCAACAAAACGTCAAAAGCAGAAATGGGCACTCTCCAAAGTACAAACAAATATTAGAAATAACCGATACATTTTAAAACTTTTCTATAACCATTATGAAACACTTCTTAAAACTATCACTGAACTACCTTATCGTATAAATTTTCTTCGTAACAATATGTTACATCATTTTATTAAGCAAGTAATTGTTTTGTCAGTCATTTATTTACTTTTAACTCAGTATTTACTTTTGAAAATTGAAAGTAAACACCTCGGCAACGCAATAATTTTTTCATTCCAAAGATTGGTTTTCCCTCACTCACATTTCAGAAACACCTCAAATAATTGCCATCAACAATACTACGATAGTTACTCTAAGTAACGTTATTAAATGTAATAAGCTTATGTACTAAGTTCAATTAGGACTGGAAAATATTACGAAACCGTCGCTTTCCACAATTCCATAACTAAATTGGTTTTTCACATTTTCGCCGTGTTATTCTACGAGTTTCCGCAAACGAACCGAAGAATGCAGCGAATACCAAAATATTATTTCTTTAGCAGTAAGCAAACAGGGACTGCGAAACCAGAATCCCCGACGTATTAATTAGGAGAGCCGGGATTCGTGCGACGGAAACGGCGCGAAACTAATAGATAATTATATTTGGCGAATTTTCCGACTTCCAGCTTCGACGGTGGAAAGGATAACAAGGTGTTGAAGGCCCTTTCGCCGTTCCGAGCTGGATCTTTTTCGCGGCATTTGTTGGAAATGTAAATGAGTGGAAAACGCTGCCAGCGAAAGAACGTTTTGCTGGAAAATTTCATAGAAGGGAAAACTGAATAGGTTAGTCTGTAATAACGCACGCAAACGTTGATGAGGTTGCTAGGGTTTTACGAATGCAAACCTCAAATTACATACAGTCAGAAATGCTGATACAGTAGTATCAGACTTGTCTGATCTGATCTGAAAAATATATTGCATTGTCTAATTAATGTTATTAATTTAGTGTCGTGCCAATTTACTTCTAAGAAGACATGATTCGGAATCTGGAAATTACATGTCAATTTTACGCTTGTTATCTAATTATGATCCTGTTTTAAAACAACTCCTGTTAAAGCCAAAACATCAATAACTATTTAAGTCTCACGATTCAAAATGAGAACATTAATTTACTTAGAACTATAGTAAGAGAAGATTATATTTCTCTGAAACTTAACAACGATTTCTGGCGATTATTGTAGATACAACACAATATCTGCTAAAAATTGATGAATTGCAACGACAATTTAAAAAATGAAACCTAATCAAACAGCATAAATCAAAAGCCGATTACGTTTATGATGCAATACATTTATATATTTAATTATGTAACAAATTACGCTACTCAACGCATTTCTGCAGTATTTCAATTGTGCGTACATTTATGTATTTATCTAGCGAAGTGTATTTTTATTTTCTAAATAATGAGCCCCCTAAGAACTTGAATAGGGGACTCCCTCAAGGCTAACTACACCATTGTACAGAAGAGGTGTCTTTATCTTAAGTACGTAACCTAAATAAATTTTTAATTTCCAAGTCTACGAGCACATATATTGTCTAGCGAAATATATTTTTATTTTCTAAATAATAAGCCCCCTAAGAACTTGAATAGGGGACTCCCTCAGCGCGAACTATACCATTGCACAGAAAAGTTTTTATCCTAAGTACTTATCATAAATAATTGTAAAAATAAGTTTTGAGAGAGAGAATTGGTAAAGAGAGGTAAGAAATTGGTTTGAGAGAGAATTGGTAAAATAGTTACTATGAGGAAACCTTCGTTGTTTCTTATCTTTGGAATTTTATATAATTTACATAAAAGAGTACGAATTTTATTTTGCTCCACTTTTTCCTCAAATGCGAAAATAAGTGAAAATGGTTTGAAATTTTTAAACAACGTGGTTTAAATCAATGGTGTTTATTATTGTTTATCTACCTGAAACGAATTCATTTATATTGATTTATCTAAAATTCCTTAAAAAACGTGTAATGAGACGACGTGATAAATTGATAATTTTTAACGGTGAATATTAAGAAACAAATGTTAGTGACACTCTTTAAATTTTCTTTATTTTTGTTTTCTTTTCTGTGTCTATTTATAATTTGCTTACTAGTAGACTTGCTTATACATTTATAACACTTGTCATTTGCCATTTATACAACTTATAAAAGAGTTAAAATATTTCTCGACTAAGCCGACGTAGAAATGTATGATCTAGAGTATTCCAAAATACCTCCATTTATTATTGTTACTATTATTATCATAATATTCATTGTTTCAAAGTCTTCCATTCTTAATTTATAAAAGGTAATTCTACTTCCATTGTGCATAATAAAATACGACCAGTACTTTTACCTTCGCAATTATGAAATTATGAAAGGAACAGTGTTTCATCTCATACGACAAAATGTGTAACGAAAATAAAAATTTTAACACTACCTAATTTTTATATCAACCTTTGCACTGATCTTTTTCATTTTAAATCACACTTTATTCTCCGCATACATTTCACGCGTGTTACTGGGCAATAATAAACAGCTTCACGATTACATTTTGCTATAATTACGTTTTTACTTGCTAATTAAGCTGGTAACGCATCCGCAAATGAAACAAACCGTCATCTAATTAGTGAACGTCAACTGAGCGATGTTATCGTTTCGCATTTGATTTGTGTCTAAAACGTAAAACGTTCATACGCTGTTTTGCATTTAAATTTGCAGATTAAACACAGCAGAATAAATATTAATTTTTTGTAGCGAGCTGCAGACGTACGCTTTCGCGAAACGTCCCGAAATACTAGGGAAATTTCAACGGTGTTTTTCCTATTTTTAGGTTTCATTCGTATGAAACTTAAACGTAACCATAACATAACTTTAACGCGCACACCGCTTCAATTAAAACAGCAAATGAAACTGAAGCAAGGGGAACTGTTTACAGAATTAAGTTTATTTAAAACGGAATTATGTATTCGGTAAATTAGGTATTAGTTGCGACATTGGCGTTTACCTCTAATTAAAGATGAAGGATTGTAGTAAGTATGGTGCATAAAACTTATAATTCCAGAGAATTTTAGATAATTCCTTAATAAAAAATTTATATTACATTAAATATCTAGTCTAAAATTAAGTAATTTCAAAGTCATTTTACTTTTTGTAGATATTTCAAAGCCTACTTGGTACTGCAATGAATTCATTTCTTAATTGCAAAAGACGAAAAACCTTCAGAAGTTTTTCCCAAAAGAATATAATTTAGTTCCAAAAATGACATAAACCATATTAAAAATCTGTAGATAAAAAAATTGTAATTTGAAATGTTTGTTGATCCCTCCCCCATTCACCCTTGTGATTACAATAGAAAAATAACATTTGTAGTGCTCACTTTGTCATTAGAAGTTTGGTCAATAAAAACTTCAAACTTTTGACTTAAGTCTTTTTTGAAATGGCTTGAAACCACCAACTCCAAACACCTCAACTCTTGCTCCATTACAAAATATTATTGGATTATGGTAATTTAAGTTAAATCAACGTAAAATCAAATCCAATATGTATGATTTCTGTTTGACAAGAGAGTTCAAGCACACTCTGTAGAAACTGCTGCTAAACATCCACATAGGTCACACTACGTTAATTTGTGTCAAATGCTGATTTCAAAACCGTCTAATGCCTAATATAAAAGTGGAAAAATATGTCCGTCAGCATGTAAATTTGGCCTTATAAAAATCTTTACAGATCCAAAACTACTAATGAAAAACTGTAGGGGATTATCTATAAATTATTCAAATGACAAATGTATGTAGTATAATAGAATTTGTTCCAAAAATTTCCGTTATAAATTGTTAAAGATTACATGAGCAGATAATGGTTTGTTACCGGTTCCCAATTTGTTTCGTAAGTTGATTAAAAACATTCCCTGACGTTATTACGTAGAATTATTATCGCAATTTAATGCAATGTAAGGCCTGTTCGTTCGTTCAATTTGTAATTTTATCTACGTAGTCAAGTAGAGGTATCTTACTTTATTTGTAAAATAGGAACAAATACAACTAATTCTGCTATTAAAAAATACCAATTGAGAAGATCCCTACAAAAATGCATAGCAGAATTGTCTAGCTAAAATGTAGTTATTAGCTATCAACTAGTGCAGTAAAAGATCTTTCTATTTGTAAAACACATAAAATAGATGAAATATATAGAAATAATATTTCCTAAATGTAAGTTAAATACATCAACTACTTTCAAAATTAGCGGAACTGAAGATGATTATTCCAAAAAAAATTAGTAATTTTAGTATAGGCGTTTAAGTATTCTAGTACTTGTACAAGTACATTTATTAGAAGAAGAAGACAGAGATCTAAGACTTGGATATATTCTGATTCGCAAGAAGTGAATAATTCCAAGCGACTTGTCTACATATTGCAAGAAAATGTTATTACGGGTTTGAAAAAGTTTATTAAAATACCCCAATTTAACAGGCTGTGAAAATGATGGCAGAATTAACAGAAATTAACAAAAACAGAAATGGTACATCTACCTACCTCTCTAATGAAACTGGAATATTCAACAAGGTGGAGATACAGTATCTGAATAAACCATTTCAAAATTTTCTTTATATAATATATTCAATATACATAGATCTAATATAAAAATAGATATAATCCTAAGTTTAAACGACACCGCCAGAATTTAAAAGATCTGATCTCGTCTCAACGCCACTTTTAATGGATTTAGTCTCGTCTCGTTATCGAGAATTCTTGAGGACTCTTATATCTCTGTCTCGGCCTTAGTCATGCTACGAGATCGAGACGAGACTGGCTTTCTCTCGGTAGGATGCAGATTTCCTGGCTTGCTCCAGTGTTCTTTAGAATTCCTCCAAAGCAAAAAAACAAAGTTTGTAAGATTTAAAGGCGACAATCGATTCATTTATTGTCGTATACTATGATTACACAAATTGTAGATAGTATTTGTTGATTGTTTAAAAATTTAATCCTAAAGTTAAAACTGTAACACGAATTGCAAGTCACGCAGATTTAAATGAATTGCAGATATGGAATCAGCATTTGACGCAGGTTAACATAGAGTGATCCCAACGGGGAAGGGGGTTATTAACATCCTGTATATCCATATGGAAAGAAATTCTAATTTATTTTTGTTTATATTCAATTTCAACCCCTTGTGGCCAAGCAATATGCGTGAGAAAGAAAAACGTTATCGTTGCCCTTTTTAGAGCAAAGGCTGTGGAATACAAATATGTGTAAACATTTGTGCCGTGTTTCTGCGTAGGAAGTTCAGTATTTGTGATTTTGTTATGCCAGAGGTTATCGCCAGATATTCAATTCACGAATATAATTACAATAAATTACATCCACTATCGTGGAATCGTGGGTTAATAGCGAGCAATTATTTTGTTCTTCGTCCTACTGGGCCGAATAGTTCCATTAAATATGTAAATTAATAAATGCGCATTCAAGCAATTTCAATTTAACTCGAAAAACCTGAAATAACAAATTAATTTTTGATTTGCTCGCCATTATTCAATAACAATATTTCATTACGATTCATTTATTCCGTTCGTTAATTTATATTATATTTAAGCGAGTTTCATTTGGAAAGCAAAAGTTTCATGCCAAGCACATAACTATGATTTCAATTATTTATATCTTTGCATCGGAGTGGCCGATAACAGGTCAAAATTAAATCGTGAAACTTAATGGCATCCGAATCCGAATGGTAAATCTGAATTAACAGTCCGCTAGCGTCGGACGATGTGAATAAAAACGAAAATTATGAGGATTATTGCATTAGCTAGTGCATTAAATTTCATGTGATATCAGTTTGCAGTTATTTAGCACAGAAATCGGATTGGAATGATTGAATTTGGACGAAATCAATAAATACTGAAATGGGACGAAACTATAAATCGACAACTTATTGAATATTCCTATAACGTCATGACTGTGGTATATTAACCCTTTTGTTTGATATGTGTATGCGTTAATTGATCAGTAAAATAAAGTGTTCAACAATTATGTGCATACATGTGTTCCATATTTCATGTGTATATAACTGTAATGAATAAAAGATGTTTCGATTGAGAATTATGTCAAATTGCAAAACAATATTAACGTAAAATGAAGAGAAATTATGTACAGAGCCTCGTTGAACACACAAAGAGTAAACATAATGGGTAAAGAAAGTACATACACCTTAATATCCTAGATAAATATGTAACGTACAATAGACGAAGCAATGTAGCTACAAACGTGAAATACGAGTCCGTATGCAAACTTCATCTAAATTAACACTTAAAAACTTCCATTATATGACTACGTTTTCAGTTACAACATGTGGCGTATAAAGTTCTGTGAGCGGGTGAACCACATGTAATTGAAAATAATCACAAAAAAATAAAATTACTCCCCCGATTATTTACATGCCAATCCTCTCTTTCTAGAGACATCAATTTGATTTTAGCTAAAAGAAATACAGATTTGTGAATGCATTTTCAATCAACTCCTTATCAAAATAAAACCGGCACATATGTAAGGAAACAAGGAATTATGTACCCTAATTTAACACATTATTTTGTATTTATTCCCTTGATTACTTAAAACAAATCCATCTCTTTACACAGCCCCTGGTATCATTTAAGTTCGATAGGAGTATCCACAGATTAGCGAATTCAATTAATTCCAATCAATTTCTTTGCCGTTGGGTGCTAATCGTTTCCGCGAGCAATAAATTTTCCCTTAATTACGAATTGCACAAAAAATGAGATTGATTATTCCAATCGATGGGGATACAACTTTCAAACAAATAAAACGATTTAAAATAATCGGATTGGTAGTAATGTTGTTACTAGAGTTTATGGTGGATGCCTAGAATATATTGCGAATGAATATTTGATTAATTCAACAGTTTGTCGTGTAAAATACATACAATTTTGGACGTTGAGTGAATTGTTTGAAATGTGTCTCCACATTGCCACTTCCATTTAACGTCTGTGTACATTTAACTTCGACATACACTTCATTACGATAAGTATTAAAACTGCGCCATTGTTTTAAAACAACAGTTGGCACAATATTTGTCTATACATATATGTATTATAATTATTTTCGATTTGGTAGCAAGTTATTTTCAATGCAGATCATGTACAGATACGTGTGTTGTTAATTACTCGCGATAAATCTGAAAATGACATAATTTATGTCAGCCTATAGCACAGTCTAACATTTAATCCGTTTTCATGTTATTCAGAAGTCTACATTTATCTATCAATTACTCATTTGGAATCATTAGAGTTTTGTGCCAGTTTTAATTGTGAACTGTTATCCCAAAATAATATGCTGACCCAAAACAAACGACCAAAATTACTTTTAAATAACCACGATATTGATCGATTGGGGTTAAGGAAACCAGCACAACCGTACAAATTTTTGTGTCAGTAGAGGTGTTTGTATGATTGTCACGGCCAGATTTTAAATCAGTGGTTAACCCACTTACACATGGGTTCGCTTATTAATATTGAGGAATTGGTAGCTGTATTAAAATATTTTTGATATTGATTATGATTAAACATTCGGAAGGTGTCTACAATCCATTTATTTATTGTAACAACAGAATTGTTATTATTCCTAACTCTGATGACCTTTTCATCGTTAGACTCTATGAAAAAAGCAAGGATAAAACCTCTTGAATTACACTTTTTAATAATATTTCAATTTTAAATTTTAGAAAGCTAAAAATATACAACAAATACGTATCAACATAAACGTATACGAACGTGTCAAACAATTTTATTTAAAATTTTAAAGGGTACAAGGAATCTGGAACAAAAATTTCTGGTTCCTCGAGAATGTCAAACGGCTAAATATTCCTTAACACCAATTCTAAAATACTTCAGGAAATTTAAGGATTTTTGAATTTTTTGATTCTCCGTGGATCGCAGAAAACACAGAGAATTCATAGTGTCAAAAGGAATCCAGAAGCATTCGGTTGTGATTTGAAAGACTGGAACATGCCGAAAAGGATTCTCGAAATCCTTTAAAATCCTAATAAACTAATAATCCTAATAGACAAACAATAAGTGACATCGTATTTTTTAATGAAAACTGCCGTTTTTTCAATAATCTAGATTTATCATAAGATTGTTTACATTAAATGACCATGACTAAATTCTCTTTGACATGGTCTAAATTGCAACACTACAATTTTTTTTGAAACATTACAAAAAGAAAAAATTTGAAAATTATACGTTTAAATAATAAATAAACATCTTTATCTAAAACCAAAGTACACAATTATCCACATATTAATAACATATATCCATAGATATACTAAATGAAAGTGGTACTGATGAAATATACTGATGATGTTAACGTTATTTTAAGGGATGATTCGACTCATGCCTACGGTAATAGAATAGAAAAATCTATTCTTGTGTTTTATGCCCATAAAACTGAGACCCAAAAAATCAATGGAACACCAATTTTGTTTTGAAAATGATTAAAATAAATACAGCAATTTTTTCACGTTTCAGAAAAGTTCTTATGTTGTTTTTTTGTTCTTCTTTGCTTGTGCCAAAGTTTACTTTATCATTATTTATGAAACAATTTATAATTTGAATGTTATTTAGTTCTTCATTCAAGCGACCTTCCGTTAATTTAACGTTTTTCAAGTATGTTTTAGCTAACATACACCGAACCTATAACAAGATATCTATGCAGAACTAGGAAGACTTACAATTTAATTAACCACCTCTTCCTTCTAACCGACATTAAATACAATAGAGTAAGACTTACAGAAATAAACGATAATATTTAATTATCGGTGTCGTTGGTGTATTAGAATACCAAAACTTAGGAGAGTTCAAAAAAGAATGTACTTTATAGCAAAATTCAGCATAAAATTTTGTAAGGGTGCCGAGTTTAAATGAAGGAATCAATATACCTTGTATATTCATTACTAGGAAGATGGGTGTTGTTTTGATGCCACGGTCAAACCCTTTATAACGAGCGAAGTTCGTTAAGGGAATCCACATCCGTTACCAGGATTGGCAGGTTTGCACTATGTTGATCTTTATAAAGGACAGTCCTACTACATAAAGCACGTCTTCAGCCTGTTTTAATAAATACGTTTTAGAATAATACGAGTTCATTACTGTAAGTCAATATATGTTAATGTGAGAAGGTGGAATAAACCGGCGCATTCGCCCATAATAAGAAAATGAAGGTTCTTTCAAAAACAAAAATTTTCCTCACCGAAAATTTCCTCCAGCTAAATCAACCAGTAACAGCAATAAAAATCAACGTCATTCAGTTAGTGAACACCCATAAATACAAGTCAAGGCAAATAATCAACGGAAAAAATGTTTACCCGGCTGCTGGGGATTGCTTCAGATATTGTGATGGTAACTATTGTAAGTATTGTATGTAATTCTGTTATTATTATTGTTTCTATTGGGATGTTACTCTGATAAATACGTACTTGTTAAAAAAATGATCTGCACTAATTAACCTCATCGTTAACAACAATTTAATAAATAATCTTTTAATCTAACCATATTTCAACTAAATAACAGATGTTAGTATAAATCTTGCGGTAAGGTCTCGAACTAAGTAGACGGTATCGCATTTAAAACGTGGAAAATATTGTATTATTCGCGCCTCCCTCGTAAATCACTCGAGACAATTTATCATAAAAATCCCCTTAATTTGTTCACAAAACTTCTTTTTACCCGCAAACGGCCCGTACAAGAAGTGGTGGAGGAAGAGTGGCAGCGAAAAAAAGGGTTGACGTGTGACAAATTCGCCCTATGACGAAACATAAAAGAATCTGGAACTAAGGGGGAAACGGATGACGTGCTGCTACCGAGAGACAAAAAATCACCACATAAAACTTCTCGTGTCATATGTCCTCAGCTCATTATGACGTCGGTCGAGTTATAAATAAAATCCCGACAAAAGTGCCAAAATATCGGCGATCTTTCACTCTCGGGCAAAATCTTCTGCCTAAACGAATGGGCGAATAGTATTATTTTAGACCGAGAAAGTTTTGAGTCATTTTACGGGTTGTAGCTCGATGAGTAATACAAAATGGAGTATTCCTCATCTGAAACGAAAGATACGGGAGGTGATCGATTAAATTCAAAATTCGCATTCGTAGCAGGCTTCGAGACTGATTCCTACCTCACCTGAAACGCGTTTACAATACAACGTTTACATTTCGCATTACCTGTTTCTTTTTATTGAATTACTTTCGAACTTTTAGTAGTCCCAAGTCCCAGAATATTTCCACGAAATATTCGTGTGCGCTTAGATGTGTGAATATATCCTGGATTTCAAAGCACTTTGATGTTTCAAGAGAAATTAAAGAAAATCAAAAAATTTCACTCGTAACCACTAAAGCGTTTGAAAATGGAAAAAAAACGCGACAATCACAAATTGGGAAAATATGCTTGACAGTTACCTAATTGCCAGCGTTTATATTCGAAAAATTGTACGTTTATTATATTTTTCCTCGTCCGGCTTTGTAGCCAAAACGTTTGGGCCTTGACGTTTTCGATTGTTGTTTGAGGTATTTATTGTCGGGGTAACGAGTACCTGCTCAAAAGCTGCTTATTTCGTGAGAATGATTTATGAAGTAAAAAGCTAATCAACGTCTCACGGTTCAGTTAGCATTGTTGGAAAGAAATATTATAACTTTGCGAGATGAATGTTAATTTTTTACGTTTTCCGAATTTACATCAAAACGTAGGAGTCTTTTATAAATCCCTTTCGGGGAATTAATATTAATACAACAAAAATTTTATTTCAAGGTGAAAAGTCGTTTAATAACACGGAGATGGAAATGAGTGCATTTAAAATTCCCTGATGATTAAAATAAATAATAGTAAGCGTTAATAACCATCGTTATTTACCAATTGTTTGTCACTGTTACTATTGTCTTTTAGAGGCATAATTATTCCCATATAAAGGAATGTGGTAAACATGAACAGATCGCTGTTAATTAAAGTCGCGAATAGCTATAAAGGGTAATTGAAGAGAAACAATGGGGCGGCATTTTGGACAGAAAAACCTGCGAAGAAAAATTTGCCAAGAATTTAATTCTTCCAGTGAAGGGGCAGTAGCATGTAATTTTAGCAGCCTCAAGTAAAATGTTAAGCTTTACGGGTTAAATTTACATTAAATTTGATTCTTTTAACCAGAACTGAATAAAAGTTTTACCCTGCTGATAGGATTTTACCCAAGGCTTAACTAAGTTTATCCTGCACTGATTCAGGCCTTAAGAACGTAAAAGATTGGTTCACGTGTTAATATGACAACAACGGAGAATGCAACTAATCGATAGTGCAAAACAGCAATAAAAACAATTCTAGTTGGTATGCGGAGACTTTTGGCAAGGAAATATATTCATTGTTTGTCAGTCCAAAACCAAAACAAACACTTCTCAACCTCGGGACCCATTTCGGTAGCTGCAAAAATTAATGATTTAAAATTGCAAAAGAGAAGTGCTTCTAGATGTCCTCAATAAATTTAAACAAAACCTGTAGGATTAGATATCTTTTAGTCGCCCCTCCGAATCGGGAGCTTCCCTAACGAGGATCCGATAGGAAACGTCCCAAATTTAAACATTGTTCCCACTCCCCCTTCGATCCTTTCGAATATTTCCCCTGACTTACCTTTTCTGACAGACTCGATGGCTTCGACGACGAGCTTCTGATTCACTCCGCATAAATTAGCAGTCAATTTCGAACATTTCTTATGAATGTTTACGTCGCAGTCTGGCAACAGAAAGACATTCCGATAATCAAACGGGGAATTTTTGAGTTTTTGACGCAAAATGTCGTTCCGCCAAACGTTTTGTCCGGGATATATCGGTACATACTTTCCCGTGTAAAACTTTCTTAAAAATAGAACTGATGGAGATAGAAACGTGGTGTGCGTGTGTATGTGCGTGGGGGTAAAATTAGAAGCGAAAAACCGTGATGTTATAAGTGTTTTTGTTTATAATAAATTGGCAGTGTGCGTATTTTGAAAATTTGATATACTAGGTATAGACTGGATAGATCGGTCATTATGGCAATATCACATTAATGCATTTACAAAGTACATGTCGAAAAATTAATTGTAATATATAATCAAACAAGAAGTATTTTTAAGAGTAATGGAGTGGAATATACATAGTTTCCCCTAAAAAACGGTCAATATGCTAATTACACCAATAATATTTTAACCCCAAAAACATACCCATACACAAATGGGAGTAATTCAACAACCATTTTTTTTCAAAGTTAGAATTAAATGAAGCCAATCATTAAACAGACTGTTCCAACATACATACGCCAGCATTGTAAGGGCAAAACTTCGAATGGTTGGAAAAATAATATTTTCAAGTAAAGTGGCTGATTTGTACAGTCTGCCTTTGGGAAATTGGCACATAATTAATTGTACATCCTGTATATTATATCCATAATTAAAATCTAAAGCGAAACAGCAAAGGATATTACCGCATTAAACGAATATTAATTAAATTGGAGTAATTCAACAACCATTTTATTTTATTTATTTTTTTTAAGTAAAAATTATATGAAGCCAATCATTGAACAAAACTGATCTAACATACATACAACAGTGTTGTAAGACCAAAATTTGGAATGGTTGGAAAAATAATATTTTCAAGTAAAGTGGCCGATTTGTACAGTCTACCTTTGGGAAATTGGCACATCATTAATTGTACACCCTGTATACTATATCTATAATTAAAATCAAAAGCGAAGCGGTAGAGGATATTACCGGATTAAACGATTAAAAGTCCAAAAAGCTTGATAAAAGAGAAAAGTAATAAATTATATCATTCTAACTTCTACGAAACTAACAATAGTTTTAAATACAAAGTTTCTCAAAAAATCATCAAAATTACTCTTCTGGAAACACTGCTCAGAATTATTCACTGAGATTACCACATCAATTTATTATGAAATGCGAAGTTTAACTGTGAAATAATATCAGTCGTCAAATTTACACCTAAATTTCAAAATGTCTAAGCAAATTTCCAAACCTCTCCACAGACCTCAAAACTATTCAGATAGTTTTTTTCTGTGTATATTGAAGACTATTTTATTTAGAACGAGATGGAAAATAGGGCCTCAAATGTATTGACCTTAACATAAATATTAATAGTAATTTCGAGTGAATGATTATACTTGAGAAAACCCATTAAATACCTTGGCAGCTATTGCTTTTCGTGTACGTTTTATAAGGTTAGTACCATATGCTCCTATGATCAAATAGCTCCATTTGTTTTAGAAGGCTAATTACCAGGTCGACAAACTAAATACTTGCGATAATTTTTCAAAGGGGATAAATTATAATTAGAGAATTAAATCAGGAAAACCTTTTTTTATTATTACAAAAAGTCCGTTTCACACTACACTTTTATAGTATAAAGGTATAAAGAACCTTTTCGCAAACATGAAAATTGTATCTGTTAAACGTACAACTTGAAAAACCCACGTGAAGTCGTTATTTGTCAAATATATTTTAAAATTTCAAATACCGACTGTCCCAAAGTATTTCGCAGGATCATACTATTTCGGTCCCTCGTAAATCTACGTCATATGTACATACATTCGAATTTGGGCACATCATTCACTTTAATGTTCCCGTAATTAAATGATGTTGCTCATGTATTTGAGTTTTGGTTTATATACCCCCACTAATTAATCCTAGGACTGGTAAATAAATCTCGCCGGGCTCTGGCAACTTAATAAGTAATTAGTCAAACGATCTAAGTAATGGACCACTATAAATATTGATTCTGACCGCCTCGAAAAGAAAACCGGCGCAGCGCTACGTCCATTTTGATAAATGGCAAACTGATATATGTTTTGGTCCAGTGATTAGAAAGTCGGCGAAAGATCGACTGTGAGTTGCCAGACACGAAAAATACTCTACGTTCGTCCTGGCTACTGTCCGCGAACCGTTGAATCATTTCACAATTTTAGTTTATTATTTTATGAACACCTCGACCAGATTTACTCCACAAAGGTCGCGTCCATTTCGTATTATTTGTAATTAGATATTTTCAGTCATGCGGTGTATATATAATGTTTTAATAAACGTATTTTAATCAGTGGCACTATTGTTTGTATAATTATTAAGCTAATAATACATTCCAATCAATACAAGAATAGTTCGTGTTTAATTAAACATTTAAACATAAATCCACATAATTTGTTACTGCAGGTAATATTTATGGTTGGAAAACTGGGACAAAATTCATTTCAGACCAAAAAAAGTAGATATTTTGATACTCGTATTTTCGTAACACCGCGTTCCTGAACTATTTTAATTAATTTTTAAAATAATAATCATAATGAGAATGAAATGCTTAAAAATATTTGCTATACAATGTCAGCAAGAAACGGTAAAGTTCTATCGGATTGGTTCAACCTTAAAATGAATTTAAATTTTTCAAAATATATCCAGCAGTTTCCTAGAAAATATTGAACGCTGCTTAGCCAAAATATATAAGCATTACTGACTTTTTTCACAACGAATACCTACATAAAATTGTACATATCATAATTTTTATGATATGTATTTTTGATATTTTAAATTGTAGTGTTTCTTCATATTGAAGTTCTTATTTACAGAAAATTTACGATTACACAATAAAAAAATGGTGCCATGAAGGATCATATTCACGAATAACTTGGTTTGCGTTGGGTTTCGATTGGGAATTATGCTTTACCTTCCAAATGCAAGTCTCAATTTCTCGAAAGGTTTTCCCAAACTAATATGGTCCCTCCCATTTGAGTTATTTTTCCCTCTCAAGCTCTTACAGATGTTATACATTGCATAGTTAATACTTAAAGATTATACTGTAGTAGTGGTAGTAAAAATTGAAAATTTGTGAAGATACAAATTTGAGTATTATATTATTAAGTATATTACTTGAAAAAATGAAAATTAAAAAAATTGTTGAATAATTCAAAATTTATGTTAATATACAGAGCAATGCATCGAACTGTAATTAACTCCATTAAAAATAAACATTAAGTTAGGGGTTTCCATTTACAAAAAGGATGATGTCATAACTGGTTAAATCATGCCGTGACCATAATAATTTTTAGGCATATTAACAAAGAAAATCAACCTGTCTAATGAATTCCCTACAAATCACCCAGTTCACGAAAAAATCAATTTTTGGTCCTATTGTACATAGATAAAAAAGAACAGGAATTTTTTTAAATCCGTAACACCCCTTAGAATTTTCAGTACGGCCATATACATCAGTTAGTAGATTTTATTTATATACTTTATAATGTGAAGTTGAATCAAAATTGTCGGAAGTGATTTTGAGAAATCAAAAAAATACAAAAGGACAACCCGTGAACATCAAGGATGCCTAATAACATTTCTGGAGCATACTGAAACTTAAAGCTAAGTTGCATAATTGAGTTTAGTAATTTCAGACACATCGATTGCCTCAGACAGACACACAATCAACCCAACTTCCAAAAACATATTATTTGGAACTCAGGGACCCGGGCCTAAAACTCAAAGAAAAGTTGAAATCTGTATTTTCAATTTGTGAGGTGATCGTCATACTTCCCTTACCCATATACCCAGAACAATTGGAGGTGGGAAAATAAAAATATATGATGCGTAATTTAACGATGACACAATATCATTGCCTACGTAAGAATGTTAGTCACAATTATCCATACGCCTCATTTCGCGTCATCACATTGATCAAACAAAACTCAACTGACCTTTATCCTTGGAGCCGAACCCGGAATCACACTCCTCTTCCTCCGAAGAACTCTCCTCTTCGCTGGAACTCTCGTCTTCGGTATCGTCATCTTCCTCGCTGCTGCTTTCTTCCGCAGGCGGGGCCTTCGGCGTAGGGATCGCAGGCGCCGCGGGGGCCCCGGGAGTCGCCGGATGTCCTCTAGGTCTCGGGTAATGTCTTCCGCGAATAACTTTCGGTCGCGCGAAAATTTCCACTGGGCACACGTCGAACTGTTCCGGCTTCTTCCACGGATGCATCCAGCTCGAGAGCCGGTTGGACTGGAGCGGCACGAAGACGTCCTTCTCGGGTTCGGGCTCCGGCGTCTCCGGCTCCGGGGGCACGAACACCTCCAAGTCCGGGTCGTCCTTGTTGGCGATACGCACGAGGGAACGTTTCGAGATGGGCTTCTTCTTCGCCTCGGCGCTCGCCTCCTCCGGTTCGCCTTTGAGGGGAACGACGGTGATGTTTGGTTTGTCCGCGACTGCTGGCCTGTCCCGGAGCATTGGATTTTTTCCAAAATCTAGTATTTCGCGGATAACCTCTGGATTTTCGCCAACTGTTGATTTTTCATCGACGTTCGGCGATTGTTTATGGGCTGTTAATATCCGTTCCGCTCTCTTCTTCTTGTCAGTTTCTTCGACGGAGGACTTAGATCTACTCGAAATTTTGTCTACTTTGGATCTTACACATTCACCCTTTGAACTTTCTGTTGACCCCTCAAGCGATCCCTTTTCCAATATTTTACTCTTGGGCTTTTCCACTACTTCGACCGAGACTGCCTCAACATTCGTCTGTTCAGCTTTAGTATCCACCTTTTTTTCCTTATCGTTAACCACAACAGGAACTTCATTTTTCAACAGTATCGGCGAGGAAATTTTACTTTTCGACAAATCTGGGAAGGAATTATTATTTTGCTTACTTACTACATCAGTTTCAGATTTCTTTTTAGTCAAACTAGGCGCAGAATGGTTCTCAGCTTTTGACAAAAGTTTATTACCACCAAACTTTGTTTTCGGCGAATCAATTGGGCTTGATACAACTTCTCGACTGTTTGCTTCGAGGGATGTTACTTTCGATTTTTCTTCTTTAGACCAGAGTCTCGATTTTGGTGATTCCACTACGCTGGATACATCTACTCCTTGTGGTGTCGTCTTCAATGTTCCCTCTGCGGACCAAATTTCTGTCCCAGAAACTTTCGATTTTGGTGATCCAACTTCTTTGATCTTTGCAGGCATTACTTCGTCAGTCCAAAATTCATTACTAGGAAGCATTGGTTTCGGTAATTCCACTGTAATCGGTGTAACCTCTTGACTGTTTGTTTTGTGTAATGTTGCTACCGATTTTTTTCCTTTGGGCCAGATATTGTTACCAGCTGTTTTTGACTTAGGTGACTGTATTGGACTTGCCCCTACTTCTGGACTGTCAGCTTTAGATGGGGTTACTATTGGTTTTGGTCTTTTAGACAAGAATTTATTGTCAGAAAGCTTTGATTTTGGTGATTGTAAAGACTTTGCTTGTGCTTCCGGGCTGTCCACTTTAGATGATGTCACTGTTGGTTTTTCTTCTGTCACAGACTGTATGTTTACAACAAGTGTCGATTCCGATGACTGTACTGGACTTGATGTCACTTCTTGACTGTCTGCTGACGTCAGTGCCGATTTATCGTCTTTAGACCAAGGTTTGTTACCAAAAACTTTTGATTTTGGTGACTGTACTGGACTGGCTCTCATTTCCTGACTGTCTGCTGACGTTAGTGCCGATTTATCGTCTTTAGACCAAGGTTTGTTACCGAAAACCTTTGATTTTGGTGACTGTAATGGACTTGCTGTCACTTCCTGGATGATTGCTTCAGATGGTTTTATAACTGGTTTTTCTTCTTTAGCCCAAGGTTTGTTACTAAAGAGTTTTGATTTTGGTGATTGTACTGGGCTTACTTCCACTTCCTGGCTATTTATTAATGGGTTTTTTTCTAAAGAAGGAAGTTTGTTATTAACAACTTTAGATTTTGGTGACTGCACAGGAGATTCACTGTTTACGTCTCCTTTAGAATTTCTTGCACCTTCTTCTTTGAAATTGAATTTGCTGTCGGATATTTTTAAATTTGGTGAAGCCACCGAACTTTCCTCAAGCTCCTGTCCCTTCGATAATGATAACGGTTTAACGACAGGCTTTGATTTTGATGATGTAGGAATCGTTTCGGATTTGTTAGTCTGGTCTTCCCTTAAATCATTTTGTTTGTTAGAGCACAAATTCGGCGTGTCGTCTTGTTTACTTTCAACGGTTTCTTGCTTCTTCACTGGTGTAACGGGTTTTTCCTTCTTTTCCAATGTGAGACCAACTTGCATAGTACCTTTTTTTGGACAAACATGACTGGTACTAATAACTTCCTCAGGTTTGGAAACTAATACCGTTCTGTTCTGGCTATCTCGAAGTGTCATTTTAGGAACGCTTATCTTCGGAGCTATTTTCCTCTTTATTTGATTCTCATTTTCGTTCTCAACTTCAACTATAACATTAAACTTGAACCTTTTTTCGGCCTTCTTGGGAGACTCTTCGACTTCGACGTCATCGATGACAGCTTTCAGTAATTGCTTGGGCGCCTCGATGTCACCAACGGAAGATGTTATTATGGGCTTTGGTTTAAACTTGGTTTGTTCGATATTTACGTTGGATATATCCCTGATGGTGTTCTTGTAAATATCCTTGACGAGGGTGCCGACTTCGTCGTTAACAGGACCCTTCGAGGAGGTCCTTTTGATTTTCTTCTGCGTTCGTCGTTTCTGAACGGTTTCTTCCTCGGGAGGTTTCTCGTTCGAATTAGAGTTTTCGATTTTAATCGGTTCGTAGGTACTGTCGCTCTTTTTCTTGGTAATTTTTTTCTTCCTCACGCTCCCGCGTGGCTCGAACTCATTGACGGGAGTTTCCTCGTTCATCTCCTCCTGCTGACTAAGCAGCACGTCCAAGATTTGAATGTCTTCCTCGGAGAGTTGAGTGGACGTACGTCTGATCTCGTTGATGATGGAGTCGGTGGAGAGCTGGCGACTTTGCCTGCGTTGGATCTCCTCCGGCTGTCCCGGGTTGAGCTCGTCGACGAGGTTATCTGAGGTGATGGCCCTGCATATGTCGTGGAAGCTCGGTGACTTCCTCACAGACTGTTTCCGGCGTGGAGCGCGATCCGCTTTGAGGATATTCTCCTTGCTCTTGCTGCGGATGAGGAATTTCTCCTTCAGTATCTCCCCTTGGGTTTTCTTGCGTCGTTTCGCTTCGACCTCGCCGAGTTCATCCGGTTTGAAGTTATCCCTCCAGCTCCTTATGACGCCGATTTCCTTCTCGAGAGTGTCCTTGTGGATGGTCTGCAGGCGGACCGTCGTCCTGTCTCTCCTAATGTTGGTGTTTGGCTTCGCCTCTCTTTCCTCCACTGACTCCCTCGGGCTCTCGAATTTCGACTTCTTCTCAGCCTCTTCTCTCCTCTTTTCCTTGGTCTCGGTCTTCGGTCGTTCGTACTTCTCGAATTTCCGGTATCGGTTACGCGAGACGTCGATGTCGGCTGTGTTGATGGTCTTTATTAGCGGTCTGATGGGGGTGTGGTAGGTCGGAGAGGTTATCCGTTTCAGGGGCGAGTTGAGCTCAGAGATGGTAGTCAAGTGCGGCTTGAAGCCGCCCCTGAACGGTCTCGACGTCGACTTCGAATACGGTTGGAAGTTCGAGGCGATTATCGATGAATGATTTGAATACGGACTGGAGAACAACAGGGACGAGTAAGCACTAGTGCTAGGCGTGCCCGTCAGTCCAAGTTCGGAATAATACGGCATTGTCGATTTGATATTTAGATGTCAAAGCACGTGAACGGTTAATTCGGGTATCGGCTGATTTATTGGCCTACCTGTTGGACGCGAATTCCTTGTGATCGATCCAAGGAATCCGAAAAAGTTGAGGTGGCGTCGCGGGTACACAAAACACACTGTATGTTTTTATATTCACTTCGAACTCCCGATTTCGAGATCAATGCCTGTTTCTTAGCGGTAACGGCCCGTCCGATGCGTTATGATAAAAGAGGAGCAGAAGTTGAACTGGCAGATCTGTAGCTCGTCTGCCAAACGTAGCTATTTTTATCGTTCGCCCCGGTGACGTTAATGATCCCCGGTGGTTCTAAGTCAGAACACCTGTATGTAGTTCGGTCTGGAACTGCGACTAGCTGATACGTAAGTATAGTATATACCGAGTGAACCTCGCCCATACAACCGCTGAAAGGCACGCCCATACAGTGCGTACGCGTAAGATCGCGGGATTTTATAATCCTAACGTTCTCATAGGATTCATTATCGATAATGTGCTTCTGGTTTATGCAAGGGCGCTGCTTGCACGGAATTCGAGAAAAGTAGATGGAAAGTTATGAAGTATTCACCATTTCAGACATATATTGATGTGAAAAAATATACACCATTACAATGCACGCAAACTTTCATTTGCAGTACCCAAATTTCGACAATGCACTGTACAGAAAAATATTAGCATAAAACCTGTGGTGTGTAGCCTGTAAAGAATGTCTATATTTACATTTCTACACCTCCATCCGTATTCCTGGGTAAAATCTTGCCAGATTAATTTCTATTCTGTTATTTGTTGTATGAATTTGCGATATTGTTATTATTATTATTATTATTATTATTATTATTATTATTCGCGTAATTATCAAGTACATCTATTTCGCAACAACTATTGTCATACTCTCTTATATCAATACATCCTTTGGTTATATCTAAAGCAATTTCGATCTCGCTGGTAGTATATGATACTACAATGGTAATATATGACAATAGAGGTCGTGAGCGCTGCATGGGAGTGCCCAAGACATGCTGCCATCTTCGGCTTTTAGTCTTATGTATGTCTGAAATGTTGTAAACGATTTTAAACATAATCACCATATTGTCATAGGTTATGGTCATTATATGTCATTCACAGATTATATCGTGATGTTACTATGACAATTTTTGATAAGTTATATGAACTCACTGTTCAGCAATTTCTTCCTCCCTTCTCGCTAGCTCCTTCTTCTACATTTAATTACAAAATTACACAAGAACTGACAACAAAACGAGTTAATAGAAACGTTATAGAAAATAGATATTTGCTGAGCTTTTATAGAAAATTATAAGAACAGTTGTAATAAAATACTGATCTGTCTAAAATAACCATTTTAGTGTGAAGGAAGCATATGTTTGTTAAGTCTATTCCACAAATAAAATGAATAAATAATAATTTATTCTAAATCTCTTCATAAGACATTTACGTAATATAAGACATAAGACAAAAGGGACACCAGCGTCCCTTTTCATTCAATAAAAATACCGGAGGTGGAAAACGTTAGATTTATAAAGATGAGCACAGCACAATCGTGAAGCTGCGCAACGACTAGACTACAAACGACTACAAATTTTACAATAAATTAAAAGTTTTAGTGGCAAGTATTTTTAAGGATTACAATGATAATAAACGGTTTCGATCGTTTAAAATTGTATTTGTATTCCTAAATTGTTTTAAATGTATGGAGCAAGTTTCATCAAATTCCCTTAATTTGAGTAGTAAATCTATAAAATCTCCTTAAGAATTATAGGAAAGCGCCAATGTACCTATTAAGGTGCAGAACAATATCAGTGCCCTCATATCGATAGTAGAGAAGGCACCAGGCACAGTTTTAGCTGCCCTGGGGCATTGTTCATTTATCTCATATACCGCAACAATCTATAGGGCTGACCCGCAGTAAAATATACAGTGAACGCCGAAAGTCTTGATTATGCACCTAATTTATGATACACATCAATTAAAAAATTATATTTTATAATCATTTACGTCTCATCTGGATATTGAGAACATTGAGTTGTTTTCGAGTACATTTATTAAATATTTGCTACAAATGACAAAATAAATAAATAAATTAGTTGGCCAAATTTAAATATTCAGGAGCATGCAGTGTCTGAAATATTTTCTACGCCCCCTCAAAGCCTTATTCTATCCAACCGTGCAGACCGAGACTTTTGCCCATAATCCTTAATTAACTCTCCGTTATCTTTTTCTGGGCTTGTCCCGATCTTTCCCTCGCCCGGCTTCTCTATAAGACCTGATCTGTGACCGCGTGTCGATAGTCGCAATATTTTTAGAACAATACTAACTAACCGGCTACTTTGTCTAATTATAGAAATGACCGTACTAATGACGACGTTTTGTTTTTGTGGTGTTAGCGCCCAAATTCCTCGTGCTAATTCACATCTACCTGGGTAAACATGTCAAAACAAATGGTAACAAATGAGCGTTGAAAAAGTTCAATCAAAATTGGGATAGAGAGATTTATTGTAGGGAAATAAATGCTTGTTAATTAGGTTATTGTTAAAATTATAATACTTAACAGTTGAAAAATTAGGTGATACTGCTAGTAAAAAATAAGTAGATTGCTGAAAAATGAAACGTCTCTACAGCGTATGCTAGAGTATTTATATAAACGTATAATTTTATCATAACAAAAGCCAGATACGTTTAGAAAACCTAAACTTAAATATAGCTGCCATTGACTTTAAATAATCTAACGGCCAGAAAGTTCAAAACAACTCGTGTTCATCTAACATTAACACTGACATTGAAAAAATGTCCTCATCGAGATTAGATAATTAACACGGTCCGATAAGTACGAAAGGATTTCCTATAGGAAATATATTTGATATCATAAAACTTTAATTGAATGATTGTAGTTGCAGTGAATAATAGGATAACTTTGTGGCGCTTGTGGGGCATGGAACGGGGGCAAGAAGTGCAGTTTGTTGCAATAAATTACTGTAATGGGACTATTTATCTTGCCCGGAAACACCGTTGAGATTTTCATGTGTTTATCTCCTCGCTGGGATAATAAAGGAACTGACAAGAATATTATTGTTATCGAAAATTTATTAGAGGTGTGGTCAGGATCCTCAGCTTACATTTCATTACTTTATTGCATCTTTTACGGTATTGCGCTGTAAACATCACTACTCAGAGATTTATCTGGATATAGTTAAAGCCCGTACTATTTTATGCTATAGATAGTTTTAAGTTGACAACGAGAAGTTGGAATAAAAATGGTAAAGTAGAGAAGTGTGTGCATACCTGCTTAAATAGAGCTCAATAAAATTTTCTTGATTGTTCATGGTAGAATGAAGATGGCCTCACTGATTTAAATTTCTATGAATCTATAGACTGCATAACGGATAACTGAACTTCCCGTTCCATAATCGCCATTAAAGTAAATGCAATCGAAAAGAAATTAGTTGTTGGGCTAATGTTTTTGGGTCAAATGCGACACACTTCTCTACACGTGTACCGGTCTACAACGGTTTGTTGGGATGTTCCAGTTTCCAGCTAATGATTAACATTTCTGTAATGTTTTAACGGTGACCTTTATTAAGGAGGATTTAACCCTTTTACTTGAGTCTGTCAAAAGAGCAGAAGGAATGATTGGCAGATAGACTGCGCACCATAGGTAGACCACGTACTAAAACAGCACCAACTTGCCTTCTGATTTTTCCAAATGGGCCTCAACATCAAAAATTCACTGTCTCAAATAGGAATTACATTTCTGATTGCAGAAGGAAAAAAGATAAATTTTCTTTACAATTAAACAAAGTTTAGTAACATCTAGTTCATTAAACAATAAATTATTTTGTTATTTCAGCTTCTCATTGGTAAGCATTGAAATCTAGAACTCATGCTCTAGCTCTTGATTTCATTTTTTTTTTATTCAACGTAATTTAAACGTCTCACAGGCACGTAAGCAATAAAAACAGATTTCACATTATTCCACTAATATTGAATTTATTTTTGTTACCTATAACAGGTGTGTTTCCAATTATTCTTATTCCTTTCATTTATTCACCGCGGATGGTGTCATTAGGTAGTTATTTTAAAGGCTATCACGTCCAACGGACATGTTCAAAAAAAATTAATAGAGATATCCTTCAAATCAACGATAATTTATGAGCCGATAGATGTATTGCACAGGTAGGCGCGTCATTGGGTTAATTTCACTGGAAAAGCCATTAAGACTGGAAGCCGTTTGGCGGATATCCAGGGAATTCGAACAAAGTATTATTGAATGTGGAATAAGGTTGCGACCTTATTATAAGTGAGCAAGTGTGTTCATTTAATTGTGATGTATGCAGGTATATATTTGTTGACCCCCAAGTAACCATTTCTTTCGAATAAGATGAATGAATACGAAATAATAGAACTAAGTTACATTAGAGGAACACGGCAGTGTTACAAAGTTGAAATTGCTGAAGTACGCTTTATTCACCTTTATACCATAACGACTTCTGATTTTCAGTAGTAACCAAATGACGATTATGATTATATGGGCAACACAGCTTTTAACCGAACTCTATTATTGAGGAGTAACCTAAGGGCAGATTTTAAAAATTAGCACGTTTTGTCCGAATAGAAGGGTTATGAGGTCCTTCATGAAAAATAAATTTTACAACTTTCTCATCTTCATCAATGTACCTAGACTTAAGTTTTAAGGCCTCGATCCAGCAATAGAGCCTAGCAGAATTTTTGGCAGATATGCTTGAAGAACGCACATGATGAGGAGCAAATATTTCTTAATAATTACCTAATGAGGGAATGGTCGCTGGGAGAAAAATCTTCACTGGGAACAATGGTTAAGTATCTCGATTAATTTGCGATTAACATACCTATTGAGGAAACATTTCGACACGTCCAGTGAAACAAGAACGGTATTTTAATTCATAGAGAAAGACTCACAATCTGAAAAATATCCTATATCTGCGTCTCTAAAGGAAGACATGAAACAATTGCTACGAAATTAAGAAACGCAATTTCCTGACGATTTATTAAAAATAGACTTGTACAATATAATCAAGCTGCCTAAATTATGCAGTAGATAAAGTTTTAGAGGGTGCAGGGTATGACAGATTGAAATTACCACCGTACTATCCCGAATTAAATCCAATTGAACTTATCTAGGTATCACTTTAACAATTTGTTGCTTGTTGTAATATAACATTTAATTTTTTGATTATGTGATCTCGACAACCTGTGCAATGAACTTTTTCAATCTTGCTTTTCCTTAGAATGAAATGTCGAGATAAGCATGTAAAAACATTTGATGACGAATTTTTGCGGCAAGAACCAGCCCTAGAACATATTAATTCACGAGATTCTGATTCCGATAAGTCTGATCTCGATGATTCTAAAAGAAGCGACAGTGAATGATTGCCCAAACGTCTCTAACATATACTCTTTCCCCTCTCACTCTACTAATGGTACTGTACAAAACATCTTATCTACATAGTCAACAATGACGATTTTATACTACCTTCTACAAAAAACATGTAAATTTTCAATCCACATAACTTTTATTTAAAGCTCTTGATTCTTATATAATCGTGTTACCTTCCTCTTTATGAATTTTCTTGGACTGTACGCATGCGGATCTTCCCGATTCATTCATGTTGCGTCTTTATTGGCTCAAATGGATTCAGTTGAACTGTAGGTGTCTAAGCAGTCAATAGAAGTGAAATACGGTCATGATTTCGTATGTCAAATTTATAAATTTTATATTTTGTTGTCCTTTTCCACTTTTTTACTAAAGCGTTTTTCACATTTTTTCTTGTGCGCGTTATTGTACTTTTGGATCTATAATTGTGTTACGATTTTCCTTATTCTATAATAATTACAGTCTTATTGCATTTTGTCACGTAGTAAACAAATTGTAAACGTAGTAATCAATTAGCTATATGTATGTAGCCGTTGGTTTATTGTTATTTCATCCTCAGAAAAATATTCTTGTTAATTATTACAAGTATCTGCTATTAACTAGCGGGCAAATTTTTTTAAAAAATATGGGAAAGGACTTTAATAAATGTTAATGTTTGTTTGAGTCGTCGAGTTTACGAATGACTCATACTTTCTGCTTTCAGTAGGTAAATCAAGTGATTATATTTTTAAAGTCTTAAGTGTAAATTCTGAAATGTTTATGACTTTTACAACATTCAGTGAATTATCAATATAGCAGCTGTTCAAATTAAAAATACAGACACTAAAGATTATTTGTTGGAATTTATGGATCCGCTATACGTTAGAGCTACTGTAAGTATCTTACTGTAGATTACTGTAAGTAGGATTTAAATAACGAAATTACTCCTAATGAATGACTCTTAATTAAACTGCAACCGACATTCGCTTCAATAAATTACCTCAGAAATGTGCCCACCTATGCCATTTACATTAATAACGGAAAACGTTCCACCCGAATATCGTCCTCGTTTATTCATTTCGGTGTGTTGCACAGTACCATATTACCGATGCATCTTCATTCCTCTCGACGAAATAATAAGCGAATGAATCTCCCAAGTTGGTTTACGACATTGCATTATTTAAACAAGATTTCACTGCGACAAACCGCAAAATCGACCGAGGAAACTCGAGGAAGTTGTTGAAGATTAATTCCGGAACTAATTAGTGTCTCCTGGATACAGCTTATACTTACCTTATAATTATTAAAGTTGGTCCTGATCATTGTTTTAGTTGAGCAAACAGAAACGGAACATTTATTCCATTAGGGTTACCCAAACGGAATAATGTCTTTAATGAAGCGGAAATAGTGTGGTGGTCCCTAACAAGTTTCGTAATTAATTTATACGTGCACAAATGGAAAGTTGCTTCAAATAAAAATTAAGAAACCAATTTTGTGATGTAAAACATACAATACGTCATAAGGGAAGTTTTTATTTTCGAACTGACCGCACGAGCCTCCTTTACCACCGTACAAATATGATTTTAATAAACCACTTTTATGATCTCTAATCTGCATCCACGTTGAGTGTGTTTACCGTGGATCTTATGAATTACCGTTGATTTTATGAACAATAAAATTTTAATATTGGTCTAGTGAGAGTTGCCCACCGGCAGTTCTTAATATAAATCTGAAGACAGTTTTATGCTTCTTCATATTTATGAGCCACAAAATTAGTTACTCACTTTAATCTTGTAGAGAGATGAGAAAAACACAATTCTCTGGGATTAGCTACACCTATCGTTTGGATTTTTCAAGGGCGACGTAAATTATCAATTATACGATTCGAGCGATAGTGCTCAACTTTAAGTTGAGATTTTATTGTCAAATTAAACAGCAGTTGATGATTTACATGATATTTTAGATGTAAAGTGAATATGTTTTTTTTATTTACAATGTCACCTTTTTCACTAGTAAAACAGCTACGACATTTCTAATTATTTTTGAATTCTATTTGACATTCTAAAATTTTGAATTTCATAATGTAATAATTTTAATTATTATTACATTCTAGGAAGTTGCTTTTGCTTTTCAATCAAAATCAAATTATACATTGCACACATTTGTTCATAGTAATCTTGGGATCAGCTGACCACGTCAAAACGACAAATTAACCCTGGTTCAGTACAATATGCGTCAACTAAAGGTTGTAATTTCCAATGAGATGAAGCTAGATTGTTGTGTAGTTATTTTAAAAATCGGAAAAAGTGGTTATTTAATACCCTGTTCAGTATCAATGTAAGACAAAAGACTTTTAAGTCCCCCCAGGCTTGGCTCATGTCTGGACAACATTTTTGTACCAGCAATCACCTGCAACGGTGGATGTTGACATCCCTAGGCATAGGGCCAAAAGGATGCATTACTTTCATAACAAACCAGAAACGTACCATGGCCATTTATTAATAAAAAATCTGCAGTGAAAAAACTATGGTATTTATTCACAGGCATTAAGAATTCCAGCGAAATTTCCCTTTCATGCTGAGTGTAAAAATGTGTTTGCACTCCTCTTATAAATATTATTATAGTATATTGACAATTTTAGCTCGTATGTGGGATAGTTATATAACAGAGACTTCAGATAACCACACAAAATATAATCACAGGGGCCTAAATCTGATAAACGCGTAGGCCACTTTTGTCAGAGAGATGAATCGCCCTTTTTACAAAATATTCACTAAATCCCTGACTGTATGGTATGTAACCCGACTTTATTAAGCCACAAATTTTCCAGTCCCATTTGTTTGAGAGCGGGAGAAAAACTCTTGATGCAAAGTTGCAATTATGTAACAAAGAATCAGGAAGGACAAAGGACCTCTACCCTTGAAATTGTACTCCATGCTGAGACAGGTCTGATTTAAGACTCTTGGTACTGCGATGACGCAATGACCATTAGAAAAATAACCCTCGGCAACAAAAGCGCGCTGCTTCCTCAACCAAAGCATTTTACCTATTGAGAGTGTTGATGACATAAACGCCCCATTCGCACCATTCAATGAGTGTTTTTGCAACCCTCTGTAACTCTCACTAGCTTGATCCATCCTTTTGGAGGTCTTCACGCCTCACCCTATATTATATATTATATGGACAGCGGGTTCATAGCCCATTTTCCTTTGTAGTACTGGAATTACTACAGGTCGTTTTCTGCAAACTGATAGTATTATATAAGTTTTGATGTACATAAGTCATTTTTCTTGGTCTACCACTCCTGGGTTGGTTTCAAACAAAGTTTGTTTCTAAAAAAAGTCTTGGAACTTGGAAAAATCCAGGGAGGCGGTTCTTGACTTCAGGTAATACATATAATGTGGTTATTTACACAAAACTACCTTTATTAACCCAACCCAACCAACCAACCAATTTTTATTTATAACCTGTCGACTTAAGGGTTTTAAAAAATTGTTTATAGATTTAATGCAGGTCAAAGCGTAAAATGGGTATGTTGCAATTTTTTCTGGACACGACGATGCCGGCTCCATTGCTATTGTCATATCTAAGGCCCTGTCGCCTGGCTTCGAAATTACGTGGCAAAAACCCGTCGGCGAGCCTGCCCGATCTTATCCTTCTTACTACGGCAAAACGCTTAAGTCGTAATTTCCCTGCGAAGAGAGAGCGGGCAAGAAACGACACCACCTCTCCCTGGATGGAAGCCAGAAAGGAAAAAGTCACTAAATGCAACGCATCAAAAACAACGATTTGTCTCGTGGCAGAATAACGCCTCACATTGCCAATGCCGAGATTTACATAATTCATTCTATAAATCTGGCTTTAAGATTATTTTCGTCAATACTTCTCGTCTTAATAGTCATTTTCAAGCGTCGCGAATCCTGACGTGCATTTGTCAATTTTTTATTTATTTTTACTTCCCTGCGCGTGGTCGTTAATTTCTGTTTTCATTGAAACTGCGGCAGCGAAAAAAATACAAATAAACTTTAATCCAACCTTCAAATCGAAAACAAATATTAAGCCTTCTAATGAACTCTACGGGCATATTCCAGGACATAACAACTTCAAATTAAAGTTAATGAGTGTTTTCCGTGATCATGTGAAAAATTTACAAACTTCGTTCCACTGCTCGAAAAGTAATTGCCAAAAATTAATGTAGAGTGTGGAAACTCTGAAATGGTGTAAGGATGAAATATGCAAATTTTGAAGATTATACTAGGACAACGGCATCATAAATGTGAGATGTGGAATCCATTAATATTTT
Source organism: Cryptocephalus primarius (assembly GCA_963576515.1). Classification (NCBI taxonomy): domain Eukaryota; kingdom Metazoa; phylum Arthropoda; class Insecta; order Coleoptera; family Chrysomelidae; genus Cryptocephalus; species Cryptocephalus primarius. The sequence continues at coordinate 13,813,879 of OY754937.1, forward strand.
CAGGGAAATGTATTTAGCAATATTCAAAATAATGGTGTGTTCAGAAGAATGATGGCAATTTTGGTATCAAATGATAAACAGTCGAGATTGGACATTTTTAAATAGTAAAAATAAATCATCACTACCAACATGTTTATATTGTGTTATTAATACATGATCAAAAATGTACAAGCTTAAGAACGTACTTTAACATACACGTTATCCTGGCGTTAATGTTTTCATAATTTTTTATAAATAGCTTTCATGAGTATCAACGTACGATTTTTAATTTCAGAACCGTAACATATATCGAATCGTTGATTAACTAATCAATTAGAAATGATTTTCGGAAATTAATACTCAGTTAAGCAAACAATATCGAGTATATCGTCCCCGTGGTACGATTATACATATCTTTTTGAATTTTGAATTATTTCTTTAAGCCTGACGGTCACTTTTTTCCAACCAACCATTGGTCGATATAATGGCGAAAACTCAGATTCTAACTGGCATTGCCGGTATTAATATCCGCAATCGAAGAATTTCAATGGCTGCAACAACCAATGTGGAGCCCGTTTAGACCCCTTCAGTTTAGTTACTCTGCTAACAGCAAGTAGCTTACTATATTTCTCTATATCCCACTGTGTTGCTCTATATGTCTTTATGTTTCTATACACTTGCTTATAACTTTTCCTACTTAACATATATGGAACACTCCAGCTTCCCTGGATACTCCAGGTATATTTCTCAATTCTACTCTACATGTATCCATCTATGACTCTATATCTCTTTATGCTATACACTTTCTCACGTCACTCCTACTTGTAATACTGCAACACAGGTCACCTACAAAATTTTCGAACCTTTGGCAAACTATATTCCGCCATTTTATTACTCCATAGCTTCGTGAATCCTGGTATAGTGCTATGTTGTGACAAATGGGAATAGCTGTTAGTAATTTGACGTCTGTTTTCACTGCTTTTCTTTATTCTGCAACTGATTTTAGTATATTTTGTGCTTTATACCAGTACTTTAAATTTGTACATTATGTAGATACTATACATATACTTTATTTTATATCGTCAAATTTGCACATGGCTCAATGCATTAGCTCTATGTGGATCAATAAAAAACTGAACTAAACGCAAACTATTATAAATTCTTTGCTTGGACAATATAGATTTAAATTCTGACTAAATATGTGACAAGCAATACATAGTGTCAGAATTTAGGTTGTGAACATGGCATTTTCGACCAATACCCTCTAATTTTAAAAGTAATTAAATGGGTTTTTAAACAACCACCACGTTTTATTTAAAGTTCAAACCTGAAACGTAAAAATTCGTTCAAAATCATGAGCGTGTATACTCATATGCAACCAAGTGTAATTTTATATCAGAGTTGTGTCAGTTGGGAATCGCACGTGCGAAATCCTGACCGCAGGGGCTCGCACTGGACATTATAATTTTATAAACTACTGAAAAAGCCGTAAAGTAATAATAACGACTAAATCCGCAGCCGAGGGCGACTCTATGAAAATTTTGATTGTTTCAACACTGAAAACTTCCACTATTATGCGAGCGAATACTTCGTGACGGTGTGCAAAACCACACTTTTAACAAACTCCACGGAATTCAATTTTAATAGCAAACTCCGGCCGGACTTCCAACCACGTTGACGTGCACTACTCTCCTCCAGAACCGCGCGCCGAAGTTGAAGCTTCCTGTGCCAGAGACGGAGCAAACTTCCGCCGAGAAAGAAAGATAGCAGTGGATTCTGCGACAGCTTTTCTAATATCTTCCTTCCGGGTCAACCCGGAATTCACCTGGAGTTGATGGATCGGGGAGAGTCGCTGCGAACACGGACGGAGCAAACGTAATAATTTGCGCTTAATTAAGCCGGAAACGGTGGGATCTCTCAGTGTCAACGAAGGAAGCAGATAACACTTTCCTATTTCGGGAGATAAATACCAATTGTCTCAAAGCGCAGGGGAATGCTGCTGTTGCTTTAATTTATACAGCGTTTATTTAAAAAAGGACAGCAATTTTAGAGCTTCGGAAAATTAAATATGTTTTGAGGCGACAATTTCCGTTTTAATTAAAGCATCAGAATTTGTTTAATTAAAAAAAGGATAAATGTACGAAGAGACATTAAAACAGAAGCTTCCGCATTTTTTAGGAACTTTTAAATCTACCTGTATTTATGCGTGTGCTTGAAGAATGCATGGAAATTGTTTAATTTTCAATTATCGAGTATCTTACAAAATTCGCATATCAATATCAAAAAATAAAGGCATCTAAAAGTACATCAAAGAATCCACTCGAAAATGACAGCAACTTTATCTGAAAAAGTTGTTCAGAATAGAATGATTTTCCCAACAAACTCAACCTTATACTAGTATAACGGATTTCCTAGAAAATTTGCAATGGATACTTGTTCGAATTTTTTATTTGTCCTCGGGTCTACGTTGATAATAACAGTATTTGTTTTTCTTTGTTCAAATAACTGTTGCATTATCGCTATTTTTTAATTAATATTTCTGGAAAGAATTGAACTCTCAATATTAAACATAACAATTATTGAATCATCCCGAAATTATTAGTACTGGCTGCAGCACGTTCCTTTGTTTATCCCAGACTGTTTTTCACATCATTAGTTACTGGCGATTTTGAGTGCGTTATATTTTTGGATATCGTGCGAAAAACACAATGGAAAAATCTAAAAAGATGATAATGTATCGCGCAGAAAAAGAGGATTTTTTTTTATATAAACAAATTCATCTATATCGTCGAGTATTCATTCTGTGTTATTTTTAATTTGATACATGGACAATTGAATTCGTGGGGTACATCACAAAAAAAAGGAAAATTTTATGCGATCAAGAGGAACTGACTGGATTTTTTTGTTTTTAAAAATCATACACCATTTTTTTATGATAATAATGAGTGTGTTTAAATGTGCACCCTTCGGTCATTTGTTCTGACAATCATGTGTCTATAGAATGTCGCGATAATGAAAAAAAAAATTTGTAAATTGCTTAAATATTAATAAAAAATTTAAAGCTTGATTGACTGCGGATCGTCCGACTAATTATACAAACTGTCCAGTGTAGTGTAATTAAATATATACTCTGAAAAGGAGAATAGAGTGTGATTGATATTCACCCTATTAAATTTGAACATTCAAAAAAAAAGATCTATACTGCCCCTCCTCCTATATGAAATGTAAATATTGTCTCTCATATATAAACAAAATATTATTTAACTTGTGAAGAAAAATATAAATATGTAATTGCTTGTAATAGCTTGTATTTTCTTGTATGGACGTAACAGAAACATAGTTGACAGACAACATTAATTCTGCTTTCACAATGCTCCTAGAACGTCTAAGGACAACTTTGGGGGTTCTAGAAGATACCAAGAAAAGTAGAGGAAGGTGCTAAAAGGCTTTAGATGAGCACAAAACCGATCTATAATATTTCTGAAATTATTTTGGACCTCTAGCCGATCTTAAAAGAATCTAGAAAAATTATAAAAAGCCAAAAGGATCTCAGGAATATAACTTGGTGAATTACACAAGGTTTTAATTTTATTCTTTGTGATATGATTAGGTGAAATAGTTGTATGTGTTTGCATAATCGAATAGCTTATGGACAAGTTATTTTGAGAAATAACTGGTCTATAAATTGCAATATGGAATATATGGTTATATCTGAAAGTAAGGGATTCCAATATTTCCCTTCGGCTAGTAGTATTTGACAATATTACTGGCAACCCAGAAGCAACCTTAATAACTCTATTTAGCAATTTGATGATATTTTTATCATATAATGGTAATGTTCTCTGTAATGCAATAAAGTGCTCTCGTTTTTGTGATTGGTTCCATGATAGGTATCGTATATCGTCATATGATATATTTTTATGCAACAGATTTGGTCCTGGAATTCCTTGTATGCATGACAATGCTCGTCTATATATTTTAAGAACACCACAGGATTTTTTAGACAATAGGATTTGCTCCAGTGAAGAGAATTTCATATGGACAGACCTGGAGATCATTCGCAAACTCTGTTGTTAGTTCTCTCAGAAACCTGGGATAATATTCTTCAAGAAGACACAGCCAAATTAAATTTTAATATACAACAAAGACAGGGCTGTATTGATTACCAGACTATGACTACACGCTATTAAAGGATGTACTATTTTGTTGCCAGAATTTCATTTTATATCAGCGAATTTATATTTTACGTGAATAAATTAGGTATATATATTTTGTCAACAATTTGCTAAGGCTAGCATACATATATATAGAAATATTAAATAAACAACATTTGTCGAAATAATTCAACGGAAATTTAATTTGGAAACAATTTTATAACATCCTTAAAAATATCCCTAGATTATGCAGTTGTGTTGCTAACGTTTAGCAAGAAAACTTATGTACATTATTTTAATATCAACGACCACAGGATTCCGGTGCATTATACTTACACCGTCCAGGATAGACCGATAGTCATTTAAACCATATTCAAATCGTCACGTAAACCATATTATGAGAAGTGCACTTTTACGATTTTATCATTACAAGTTGTAAAAATTTTAATATCACGAGATTTCAACAGGTGGGTTCTGTGATAATCAGTTGAAAAAGTACGCTAAAACTATAAAGTTGTTATGGAAACTCTAACGGTATGTTAGCAAATTACAACGAAAGTAAAACAAAGTTAAAATTAAGTTAAAATGCTTTAAATTTATAGTAGGCAGCTGGATATAAAAAATATTAACTGAAATAGTATGTTTGAAAGTAATGCAGAGGTAAATTGAAAATTCATAGATGACACAATCCATTGCCAAAAGGCAATACTGACAAAACCGAAAGAAATTATCAACTTAATATTCAACAAGAGTATTTGAAAGGAGATAAACTTTTTACCAATGCAAATTTTAACCAACTTGGTTAGTTTATTAGCATTGAAATGTAAAAAACTGTTCAGTGTACTTCGCGAACGCAATAAATTTAATTTAAAAATGACACAATGTTGTGTCCGTTTTGTTCATTTCCAACTCATCGTGTATTTTCTACCATCCTTATTACCAATAACCGGATCGATTCAATTCAAATTAGCCGCATACACGCAACGTTTGTACAAATCAATCTCATTGTGTCGAATAGATCGAAGTGGTCATCGATTAATTCCAATAATCCCGCACACGTACACACACTCTCTCTCTCTCTCTCTCTCTCTCTCTCCCTTTCTCTCGATGCGAATTGTACGCTGGTGAGTAATATAAATCAATGTGACGTGTATTTGTCAACGGCTTTGCTCAAATTCCGTTCTATCTCTCATCTCCAGTCTGAGAATAGAACAATGGTCGGTGCCGATTGAAAGCAAAACAATCGACAGTAACAGGTATTATTACAGTGGACACGAGAGGGCACCAAAAACTCGATTTATCTACATTCAATTTGTCGTTAAGACGAGACAAGAAATGATAGATTGTAATAATTCAATAATTCGTTTTACAAATATCTTCCGTTAGGCCAGATTTTGGAAACATTGCGATATCAAGTTTACCAAAATTACAGAAAAAAGTAACATATTATAGGTAATTAGGTATAGGGGTTCTGAACCGATTTTGAACTAATCTTAGCCAATTTATTACAGGAATTCAGTCACGTGAGCAATCCGGCACCAGTCCGGGAATTCGACTGGTAAACACCTAATGATACGTGACATGGAATTAATGTATTAATTAAATTCGCCTAATTATCAGGACACTTTTTTTGTAGAATTTAGCTAATTTATTGCGGTAAATTTGGTTATGCTGTCAGAAAGCCTGGAATATCAATTTCAAATTATTTATTCTTCTTTTAAAGTTTGAACCAAGTTTATTTTCTCAAACAATCGTTTAGTGGTGCAATTACTTTCCACGTATTGAGCGTCATAATATAGGCTAGAATCGGATACATAATTTGGAACCTGAGATCGAAAGCCTTTACAATTTTCCTTTAAAGCCAATATCAGATGCAATCACCATTATCCATGAAATTAGTACGGCATAGGTAACCAAATAGGTAATAGATCTATGTCAGCCGGAAATCAAACGAAAGAGAGATAGAAGATGATTCCTCATTGGTGACACTAAGAGAAAACTAGTCTGGGAATATCCTAAGATATACAGGTTTTATTTTTAACAGCTAACATCTTAAAACCATCTTTTTTGTATCTATAACCAATAGATAATAGGAAAAATCCCCTTCATCACTAGTTAAAAACAATGTCATCAGGATCCCACTTGATCATAGATAATACTGCGGAAATAATGAATACAAACGATAATGCAAAAGTTAAAAATGAAGCACATACTAAACTAAACAATTATTCTGATGACAAGTAGGACATGAGACCCTATGTCCCATTGATACATGAAATTAAGGAGAAAATGAAGAAACAGAATGACTGTAAATTTCTTAAATTACAACTCGGCTAATATGCAGACTAAGGATGAGAGGTTGAAGTAATTAGGTTATGATTGTTATATAATTTCTAGCAGAATTACAAGTAAATTCTAGGCAAAAGATTTTGGGACTTTTATCCCCATGGAAAAGAAAATACCCGGATTATGGTATTATAGAAAGTTTCAGTCACCTAATACTGAATTGCTGTCACAATGAACATGCAAAATCAAAATGCAGGGACAAGAAAATTTGTTCTGGCTGCACTAGGAAACGGAGTGTGAAATACGTTGTTTTCTGCAGAACTAACAAACAAAAAATGTCCAGAGGGTATTTGATAAAGTAACATTACATGTGTCATGGCAGAAACGAATAAAACGTTTTATGAAGCAAATGAAACGTACCTACCCCATTCCCAAGTTTCGAAATAACACAAAATTCAGTTCGACTTCTTTAAATCAAGATTTCCCTATATTTAAATCCAATGAAAATGATATCCTCGTACAAATATGTCAAATATCAGGCTCCAAGACTTATGCAGAAGATTCAGTTGTAGCTTTGGAACTATTGCAACTTCACGGCTTTGGCCGATGAATTCTCCCAAGAGGGGAATCGATGCCGTTTGACCCTTAATATAGCCACTATAACGAAAAGTCCAAAAGTAACAGTGAAAATTAAAGTAACTAAGATTCATACGTTAATTTGCTCATGAAACTCTTAAATGAAGAGGCACTGAATAACACAACTGAACAGTAACGGCCTTGGTAATAGAATACAAAAAAGTAAATAATCAAAATGAAATAACATACTTCATTCGAAAATCACTTGCTAGTGACGCATTTTCACGGTTAGAAATCTAATATAATAGAATCTAATACTTTCTTGGCAAAAATTTGAGTTAAATTTCCATTAAAACTTTGGTTTGATATAATAACTAGGCCTAGTAGAAATAGGATTATCATCATAAATCTTGTACTATCAGGACATACAATGAGTTCACTATATTTTCAAAGAGGTTAACCTTTATTGTAGATGTGCCCCTGTTGGTACACACTTCATTAGAATGCCAGTTAAATAAGTTAACGGGTTAGTTAATGAAAATGCACAGCCATTAGCACCTTTCTTCTTAACCAACTAAGAGAAAAATATTGAGATGCACCATCATTTATGTACGTATACACGAATTAATGAAATGTTTAATAGATTCAGTAAATCTGAGTAAAAACAAGGTATACATTCGTTATTACCCTACGACTACTAACCGAAAAGTAAAAGAGTTATTATAGTAGGTAGGTAGCAACTTCTTAGCAAATTATTGAAATGGAATACAACTGAATTTTCAGATATAAATATGGATCTAATGTAAATTGTGGACATGTACTCCTCTCTAAAATTGATATGGGTAAAATAGATACTGCCTCTATATGAGATAGATGCATATACCTTAAAGTTAAAAAAAAAACAAATAATTAAGCGGTGTTTACTTTCGGCAGGTTGTTTATGTTTTCCTTTTGCTCCCGTTATGAATTCTCGATCAACTAAAGCAACAAATATGTCAGCCCCAAATCAAAAGCCAAAGCCAATTCCAAATGACAGAAAAAGTTTACACAGGTGACCTCCGAGGGAATGTTATGGAAAAGCTATACGGATACTTAAAATAAATATACATGTTTTGAGACAAATTCGATAATTTTTCAACCTTGAGGGCTGTTGTTGATTGAACGTTTAAAGTGGAGAATAACCAAACCGACTGTGTCGTCATGAGATTATTGTTAAATTTTTTACGCAGTTTTTTAGTATTGGAAAAGTCAATATTGGTTGAAAGTGGATTTGTAAAAAGCATTCCGGATCTTTTATGGTTAATACACAAAACCTAATATTACATCTTTATAATATTTGTTCAAAACATTCTGCATAATTAGTTAATTGGGATAATTTTCATGGTTCCTATTTAACAACACCATATACCAATTGCAAATCGACATTTTATCACACCACCACAATGCCTGATCACTAATCACACTCCATCTTTAAAAAGCAAATGTAGGAAAGATCAAAACGTTTGGCGGACTATGTACATTTCTAGCGTTCGCCAAACTGTTCAAACCATTTCAAACGCCATCTATCTATCGACGGCGAAACTAAAGTATTATTTCATTCCTCAACTTCGTAACTGAATGCGTTTAAATTAACTTCAAACTGTTCGCAGACTAGTTAGGTACAATTAAATTTTCTTCCCATGTTAACGGTAAACAGTCTGGCAAACACTGTACCAATTTAATTCTACTAATGGAAACTCGATTAAACTTACCTTCACATTTTAATCCCTGTTTGTAGATTCCATAAAGTAACGACCCGCAGTGGTCGCAAAACGTCGGAGACATGAAAGTGTGAACTTTGAATCGATGTGGTAAATCTATCTTGAACCTTTCCCTTAGATACTGAAATATAAAAAGGGGCAATTAGAGTTTTGCAGATAAGAACTGAGTGTTTAATTTTCGTGTTTATTACGTGATAACGAAATGTAAATAACTAAAGTTATTTATATTTAACATCCTTTCAATTTCGGGTTTTCTTTCCATTCCACACGTGAGTACATTATTAATTTGACAACAATTAAGGATTCATGATGAGGTGTGTGTAACCACAATTACTAAAATATTGAGTTGGATATTTGGTTTACGCTGTCTAATCCCCCATTCTATTATGTCTGGAAAATTGCGAATTTTCCTGTGTGCGTTAGTCTTAAATAAATAATGGTACAATTATTATTCCTCAAATAGGGAGAAGGTCGTCATCTGGAATAGCGTGTAGTTTCAAATTTTTCAACAAATAGTTTCTGCCGGTAGAAAACAAACAAAGCAATAAGAGCGTGAATCATTTAATTTTGTTCTCAGGAAAATATCAGCGAAGGACCACAGGAAACAGGAAAATGTAAATATGAAACATACCCGAGCTATTTATTATTTAGTTGTGATTCAGAAGTGACTTCATGTTTTCAGTTTGAATGTTATTAGAAACTGAATTCGTGTTAATAAATAAAATTTAAAAAACGTTTTACTTCGACTCACTTCATTATTAATCTACAGCCATTTCACTTATCCGAAAATATCTCAAGTTTACACTTTAAAAATATATAACCATTATAAACGTTATGTTTAGAAAATACCTATCAAATTTATACATATTTAATCTCTGCCAAAAAAGTGTAGGTGGTAAACATCGTAAGTCACTTTGACATGTCTGTCAGCTCATTAATGTCATATAAAATGTGGTACGTGACTGATTTTTGTGTTCTCATCTATTTAACAAATCAAAAATTGAAATGTGAACTATTTAATCCATGAATTTTATTTTATTCAAGTTAAAATATAGGAAACTTTCCCATTTTGCTTCGTGGAAAGTTTATGTAGGATTTGTTGTCAATTAAATGACTCACAACTTACCATCGTACTTTCCGATTCCCGTCCTGATCCAGGACATTTCCCCAGGAGTTTGTCGTGGCATTTTTTATGGACAGCCGTTTGACAACCTAAAACCAAATTTGGAACAATTTAGAAATAATTCCTGTCAAAGACAGAAAATATTATTATGAAACTTCATTTTAAATAAATTATAAAATCAATTAGAAATGCAATAACTGTTTCGTAAATAATACATATGATTTGACTGACATGTATTATAAATGCGTAATTATGAAAATACCCCCAATATGTGTTAAAGGTACAAAAAGTTTACAAATCGTAAAAGTATTGAACAACAGGGAACCCAATGAGGATTAATTTCGATGTTTTTTGTTCTTGACATGAAATGTACTCACTTTGACATTGATAACCCTGCTTTCCGAAGCCCCAAAGGAAATCTTTACAAAATGCACAGAAGGTGGGTTGCCGAAAAAACTTCGCAACAAATTTGTGTCCTTTGGATTCATGTAACCTGTAAATAAAAATTTCAAAATATAGGAAGGTATTGTAAAGGTGCGATTATATCACTGTAATGGCTTAAAATAATATAAAAAAGTAATTTACTGGGGCGGTACAACCATTAACCTTAACTTTTAATTACAAAAAAAAAAAATTTTGCAGTACCTAATTTGTATTAATTTTGTAAAGTGTAGTTTATATTCGTATAGTTGCCTTTCAAGGATATAATTATGGGTCACATCACCAACTATACATAATCAAAGTTATTTTGGCTCTTCCAAGCCTATGTATCTTTTGATCAACTATAAACATTCATCACCAGAGAAATTATTCTGTCTAACAAACAAGGGTTAATATACAAATAACCTTCTACCAAAGCATATTAGACTTTAATGAAAACGTAATTAGCTACACTAATTTCAAAGAATGTCCTGTGGGACGGTAATTTTATTTACAGGGTAGTTCCAAGATAATTAACAAAATTTCATGGGTAAATAAGGTAAGCCCCTAATAAATATTGCGATTTTGTCGAACGTAATTTGGTGTAAAGTTGTTATGGAGATATAGGGTGTTACGCCGAAAAACTTTTCTTCTTTTATTTCTTAAAAGGTGGTGAAATCTATGTAATATTATGGAGATTGAGCTTCTTTGGATCGAGCAATTGAAACCTGTTGACAGTTAGGACATTGAGGGCGCCATTTGCGTTAGATTAAATCCGTTAAACACAACAAAACTGTTTTATACTAAAAGTATACTTTACGAAAAGGGCTGTTTCAGATATTTATCAAGTTATTTGACTGTAAATCTTCCAATTCTGTGCATAAAATTAAAATTACCTATTAGTACTTTAGCAGTACAGTTTGTTAAGTACTGTAGCTATGACGAAAAATAACTATTGACTGAAGTTTGGTTGATGTTCCCCCCTTGTCTAATTGCTGTCCTATGTATGCAGTATTCACAGTAACCCACTATAATATAGACAGTCGACTCCTGTCTCGGCCACGATTTAATATTTAGTTAGTGCCAACTACAGTTGTTTCCCTATAACTATAGCTCGACTGGTAAGAAGAAACTTTTAATGTACCAAAAGATAAGAGCGCAATTGTTTAATGAGAGGTTTTGTGAAATCTACCCATGAATTTTTGTCCAGTACTTCAGGAAGACCCTGTATACTGAAATTTTATAAATCACACAATGTACCAATTTCAGCCCTCTTTGACTAACATACAAGTGCCTCAGGGCTCTCTTTGATGCCCTGTGAGATGTTTAATATTACCAAATACATCGACTGTCGACTTAGGATGGAAATCAACTTAAGCTTTGAATAAAATTTTGCCTGTATTTTAGTACAGTTAAATTTTTGGGAATAGATGAAATGTAAATTCGTTTAAACTAAAGTAAATGTCGTTTCCAATTCCGCAATATTAGAATTGTTCTAACGGAAGATTAAGTATTAATGTCTGACTTAAATGGAGTTGAGAATTAGATGTAAATATGTTATTCTTTAGATGTATATCGAAACTGTTAGATAATTTTTTTATGGCAGAGTATAAACATTAAGGTCACAAAATTACTCTCTAATATGTAGCCAGACCCACGTTAAAATTATATTTTTGCTTTTCATAGCTTTGAAAAACAGCCAAGCTACAATATATAAAAGCATCTCTCCAAAATACCCACCAACGAAAGTGTTTAAGTTGATATAAGGGAATATTTGAAGAAGTACAGTTAAAATAAATTATGCTTAACAGTTTATAACCAGATGCCAACAAAAACAAAGGATTAGTGTGCAAGTGTACGGTTTTAATAGAGAAGCAAAATATTTTCAAGTAGTGTTGATGATTACTTCAGCAATAAAGTTTGCCCATGCTATAATTAGATTTAGAGTTTAAGTAAAAAGGAATAATTGATAATCACTATCGAGACTGAAAGATCGTCTAATGGAAAACATAAATGGAATAACTCGCGTAATTCAAAGACCTGAGAAAATTATTATGATATTTATGAAAGCGAAAAACAATTTTCCAAACGTTCACCGACAATATTATGAACTTATAAATGGCGGTGTCAAATGGAAAGACAAAATTTAGATCATAATATGTACCAAATTGATGGTACGGTGAGAATTCATAGGTAGAGTGGAATTAGTAAAATCTGGGACAAACAAAACATTGTCAGTTTCCTTAGGTACTATAGAAGCCACGAATCCATCATGTTATAGAAAGATCATCTGTCTTCAGAAGTAGCAAGAGATGACATACCAGAAGGAATGAGAAGATTCTATACACTATTAGGCTCTTAAATAATGACTGAACAAGTGAAAGTTCATATACAGTCGGAGGAGAAGACGCAAGAGTATCAGAGCTAAAACAGCTCAAATATTTGAGCAAAAAATGGTATAACATTGTAATCTAAGTCAAATCTTTTAGATTCATTCTAGTGTGTTTACTTGGTGTCTATTGACATGTTTCTACTCAACAATAGCTACAAATATTACGGTCCTCATTACCCATTTCTACATCTCGCGAGCTTGATCTTCCTCGGCACGTACTCGGTCGAGTGCACGCTGTACCTGTCGTACTCTATCGAGGTGTACTTCCCGCATACTCCGAAGTCGCCCTCGCTGAACTTCCTCAAAAAGTGCCCGGAAGCCTTCCGTAACTTCACCATCACAGGCGCCATAAACCGCGAAAGAGAGGAGAAAAAACGCGCACGTGAGACAAACGACCGACCGCGCGGCTAAATGCGCAAAAATTTAAACATCTACGGTTGCGTTTATTGTTACCGAATCGAACTGGAAAAATCGGATCCTTACAAGCTTGTAGAATTCGTTCCAGTGATGCGCTAATTAGCGGAATTGCCCGAGCCGTCGACGGCGGAGTATTGTCGTTGATGATTTCGAACCGACAGAATTTTTTAATTAAGTGCTGGTAATTATTTAATTCGGGTGGGTAGAATTGGAGGATTTATGAGTTTGGTTCGGGGAACGTAGTATTTCGCTCTTATTAATGTGAAAGAATCAATCAACTGTTCGAGATTAACATCAGTACCAACGAAAATATGTACATAAATAATATTACCACTCAGATACACTCATTATAACCAAGTGCGAAGTTTCTTGGTAGGTAATCCCAACTAATAGAACCTAAGAAACCTAAGGAAAGGTGACAAGAATTTTGCGAACTTCAAAACATCTAAGGCAATTGCGATTTTGTCTAGGTTCTGCGAACTTAAGAATCCTTCCAAATTTCATATGGTTTAGTAGAGTTGCAGGGCACTATGCACTTCTTCTTTTTCGGTAGTTTTCTATCCGTTGGAAGTAGATCGTACTTTCCACATTTCTCTCTGGTACCAGTTCAGTCCCACATATCATTTAATGTCGTCTTACCGTCTTTGTTCTCCCTATGTTGCGTTGTAAGTTCCAGGATCGCCTTCAGGCCCATTTTTCAGTGTGTTGTGAAACGCGTTATGCCATTGCCCTTGCGTTGGCAAAATCTTTGTCTACATGGAACTTTGAAGATTTTTCATGTTATTGAGGCGTCTTTCATGTAATGCCCATATTTCACACAAGTTTGTTACAACCGACGAGATATAGTCATTATAGGTTTCACTTTGTTACTTTGCTTGGTATTTTAATTTTTATGGCACAACTGAGTTTTCCATATGCTGCCCAGCTCAACTTTACACGTCCCTTTACTTCGAGATCTTGACTGTATTTGACCAAAGAAATAAGTTTTCTCAAATATACACATCATTATACTTAAATACTTCCGATGATTTGTCCGTCGATAGTTACCGCATTTACGGTTCGTCATGATTATTGTTGAACCTTCTAAACTGTAGATGAAGTTTAACTTATTTTCCCCCACTAAATTAACATTTACTCCTGAATAAATTCCACAACTAACCCCATTTAATTTATTACAAGTTGATAACAGGGTGTGTAATTATGGATTGATCCAGAATACGATTTGTATGATAATGAAAACATGATTACCATGGAACACTTAAATGTATTGTATAGCAAACAGGTATAATGAAATTGGAACTGCAATGGACAGAGACGGAGAATGTATGCAAAAATAGTAAGTGAGAAAGGATTACACAAATATGGACAGAACACGACCGAATTTCATCTACAATCGAATCGATAAATGGCGAATAAAGAATAAGTACAAAGTTAACAAACACAGAAAAAAAGAAGCAGAGAGGAAAACCTTTATCTACTTAGACTACTTCCCAGTGCAAAAGCAATGAAACTAAACTAAAACCAAAAGAAAAAGTGAACGAAGGAGGAAAAAGTAAAGCAGAATATAATAATTTAAAAGCTCAAAGTAGGAATATATAAAAGAAAGTATCAGGAAAATTTCAAGAGGATACTAAAACACTAGGAAGAAAAAAATGGAATGGAGGGTATTATAAGAAGCAATTACCGATCAAAACAAGTAATTGTTTAAAAAAAATTGTTCTTGATACATTAAATAAAGTTTAGAAAACATAACTAGTAATGTTACTATCGAAACTATGTCGAAATGAAATAGGATAAGTTGTCACAAACAGCCTATAAGGCAAAGGCTTAGCCTGCCAGAAATAATTTTGAACTGCAACGATAAAGTGGTCATACGAAAGGAGATAAATAAGAAAGTTGGAACAAAGCAACAAAGGGAGAAGCAAATAAACAAACTCAACCCTACAGGCTTACATCTCATGTTAATAATTTATAGTATTAAAGAAATAATAACAGCAATTTGATTTATATAGTTATAGAACAAGGCAAGTTACAACGAGTAAAGTCCCAAAATATTTTAAAGTGTCCCTAATAAACACAACCCACACTAAAATTTTATAAAAGGTAAATTGAACTTATCTTTCAAAATACGTAGTAATAATATATCATATCCACGAATACCTTGTTATTTACTAATCTAAACCAAACAGACGTCCTTTAATTTCTGTCGATAGTGTAACATTATATTCTCTGACAAACAAAAAAGCATAACGTTCGATCTGTCACTTGAGACTGATTAAAAATTGATTTCAGCCATCAAAGTATTTAAAAAGTATTATGATTTATTACTTATTTATACGGGTATCGCGCCGGTTAGATTATTACCTCCTATTAAAATACGAGTATAACCTAGCATTGCAAAGATTAACAGGAAACGAACTGTACCAGCACCAGTTAATTTTATTATTTATCAAGTGCATCTAGATAAGTTCCCTATGGTGGCGTCGCATATTTATACACCCACAAATTTTATTTTATCAATTGATTTGAGATTGTTTGAAAGTTTTTTAATCTTTCGCACTCTTCAAAACTACTCCTTTCTCGAAAAATATAACTCTTGTTGCTGTAGCTTATAACTAGCGATTGCGTCAACCAAATTTCAGGACCCAGGGCATTTTGGAAAGGTGTAACTTAATTTACTACTTGGTACTTGTATATTTTTTATGTTCAGATACACAGGAGAAAGTTATTCAAGTTCAAAATCAAAATATTGCTCAAAATGTTTCCATCTTTTTGGATAAGACAAGAATACTTTTTCCATGTGCATTGGAACCTACCACACGATGTATAACAAAGTGAAGGGTGGGTTATGACAAATATAAATTTCTTAAGGTCATATCAAATGATCCGACGTTAAGAAATCGGCGCCTAAAATTACGCCGGTAACGAGCGACGCTTGGGCATATCCTGCGCTCGGTATCGCTGTGCCTCATTCTCCTTTAATCATAATTAAGCAATATCAGTAAGCAACAATATTGTTAGATATAAATATTGCGCCTTTTATTAAATTTTAATGAAAACTAATTGGATGAATTCCATTACTTATTGGTAATGGCACATAAAAAAGTTGTATGGTATGAGTATCAGACCTCTGTATGTAGACCTATTTATTTTGATATGCTGAGTTCCAGTCTTTTGATTTTTGCATAACCTCAAAAATAGCCCAGAAATGAATGAAATCAGCATTGCTGCTAAATGAACTTATAACAAGCAGAACCAAGTCGATTCCAAATATATTTTTTCACACTGAATTTCAACTGATAGTTAGAATCGCTCTACCAAATTTTATGTTGCAGCTAACCTTCAAAACCTGAACCAAATACTCCAAAATTTTACTTCTAGTTCATTCCTTCAGGCACACTTTTTTAAAGCCAACTACAAAAATGATAATACGTAGGGATTTCGGAGTGGCAGATCATGAATTTGCCATGAGATTGCCAAAATTCAAAATAGGAGACTAAAAATGGAGAATATGAAAGGACGAAAATGTAAAAATGGGATTTTCTGGACTAAAATTACCTACATAAGGGTTTCTAAGATTGCCGATTACGTATTTGCCTTCAGATTTTCAAAATTCAAGATAGCTGATCTAATATGGCACATTATATTACCGACAAATTCAATATTGTCGGATCAAATCAATTCTGATCTCGGATTTGAGGTCAATAGGTCAAGGTGCAAGAAAATGTACTGTGGATCACTTTGGTTTCTCATATGAAATACATATAAAAACACCCATTTCACTAAAATTTGAGTAGAGTTTTAAATTATACCAGTTCCATCATTTCGAATTCCAAAAAAAAATGAGGCATCATTTTAAATGAATGAAAATCTCTATACCCATTGTCATTTTAGATTGGTCTTCTAAGAAAATGTAGTTCTAAAAAGATCAACGAAAAAAAGATTTCAGGGCATTTTGAAGCATAGTTTTTTGGGGTTAAGGGCAACATGTAATTTAGTCAACTGATTCTGACCTTTAATTTGAATTCAGACCGTCGTAATACAATCAGAGCATTTTAGGTTCGATTGGAAGCGCCACTTTAAGCGTGGATTGTTCAGCGATGAATCATCTGTTCTTGATGAGATTTGTTATGATCTACTTTTTAATATAGTATGCGTTATGTGGAAAGTTCCGATGTGCACGAAGAGGAAATTTGCAATTGAACCAAAAAAAGACAGAAATTTTTGAAAAAAATTGAAATCGAACAACTATATATTAGCTGTATAATAACAGCTAACTAATAACTGTTATGTGCATCGCAGCCTAAAAGATGCTTAGATAAAACATTAGACCACAAAACGACCTTCCCAAATTGCTCTGGAGCATTAAATTTAGTTGAAGTAATCGCTAAATCTAACCGAAACAAAAAAGGTTACATTTTCCAAAATGGCAGAAAACAGGTAGCTCCGAGGAGTTCAAAAAACGAGGCTTTTAGTTCCAAACAACCCAAGACCATGGGTGAAATAAAATTTGTGAGTGCATATTTTTGCGACAATAATTTCCAGATTTACTGTACTATAATGGTATACAGAATGTTTACGTTGCAACAGTATGGACAGAGAAAACCAGTTTTCTCTTTTCTTGTTGTTGTTTAAGTTCATGTACTCACTTTTGATGTTTCACGGCACCTCTCCTCCTGGTTATCATCCCCCTGGGACGCAAAATTTCATCATCGTCCGATTCCAGGGATGAACTTTTACTTTTGGTAAGTACGCTGCTGGACTGACTTTGGGAGCCATAACCGGAACTGGTATTCGTGTCCCTCTGAACTATCGCAGGCCGTTGGGGGCGATTCTTGCTCTAAAAATAATAAATGGGGTCGTTAGAGAAAGGGTAATATAGTGAATGTTCACGCATCACAATAAAGTAAGAAGTTGTATGTTGAAATGAGGAGCTAAAATGAACATGACAATATGTCTTCTTTCGTTGCTATGACGTAAGACATTCATGTACGACGTATGATAAACGACGTGTATAAAAAGATATCAAAGACCTTTTAGCAAATACCAAATAGTAAAATAGATTTGTAAGTAAGAATGTTGAGTTGTAAATGGTTCGTAAGTTTAGTTAGTATAAGTAAATTAATAACGTAATAGACATCCTAATATGAGTTTTGATAAAGCGACATTTAACTCAATTAAAACAAGCTTTTAATGAGAATAAAATATTCCAATTAAAATATTGCTGACTTCCATAACAGCACATTCATTAAAGTGAAGCTCATAACTCTGATAGAATTTTTGATTCCAATATTTCAATAGATTTTATTAATTGAAAAATAAATATTTTATAATATATTAATCTCACTAAGTACGTGGAAATTTCCCAGTTTTATTATTTTTGTACGACTAGGTTCGCCCTATGAGTTTACTATCAGTTAGTGAAATCGTATTTGCAGGATATAAACATTTATTATGTAATATTTTATCTGATCGCAAAAAATTAAATTCAAACACACTCTAATCAGTAATACCACTGTCTATCGTTAATAAAAATAAATGGAAATCGAAAAAAAAACGCTCGACATTTCTTCATAAATCCCTTCATGCTCCTTCGCCATAAAGTGATTGTAAATGGTGTGTTGGTGTGAAATGGTGAATGCGCAGTTGTGCATGGCCGGTTAGAATCCATTACAAATTTTACCCATGTTCATAGATCAACTTTACACATCTTAACTCTAGTTTATGATCGTAATGAGTTACAATTGTCAAAAGGACAATTTTTATCTTAATCTGAGACCCTAACTATTTAGGGTATATTTAAAAATCCCATTTAAAAATCCAAATATTCTAGATCTAGCTCTATGCCTACAGAGTATTCTAAATATTTTTGATTCTTTGATTCTTTTTCTTATCCAAAAACGCTTCACCCCTAAACTTACCTGCCTTAATGTCGTATTCAACAATAAGTAACAATCTCTCAAAGAGTATCTTTGACCAACGGCCTTTTTGGCCAACAGTTGAAACTGCAGGCCACGTCTGTTTTTCGAACCACAAAGTGGTTCTGCGTCCAGCGGACAGTCCAGGAGGTTTTCGGTGGACTCGCTGGATATCATCACGCTGAACGAAAACGGACGTTTCAGATTTCGAAAGCTGGAAAGAAACGCGACTGAGATTTTCAAGGGGGTGGAATGAAACACCAGAACTTGATCGTTAAAATTAGTTTGTAGTGGCACTAGATCATTAAATTATTCTTAATTCGTAGTTGACCCACTTTATATACGGTGATGCTAAACTCCCTATTACTTATTATTATAGTGAGTCCCATTATGCCGATTCCATATATGAAATTCTTTTTGAGCTACACCTCCAAATTTTCGTGTACCAAGAGATCAAAGTTTTAATATTAAAATTAAATTTTGACAAAATCATCAACAAATACAACATAAAAATTGTGTAACCAAACAGTTGCCTAATCACCAGCTGCATAACAACATTCGAAAATGATTCGATTGCCATTATAAAGACGACAACATGGAATTCATTATATTGAAAAATATCCCAAATCCTTTTGTGAATTTTTCCACTAGAATTAACCACAATTTACCACTATTTGTGTATAATGGAAAGGTACAAGTGAAAATTTAATGTGGAAAGAAAATACAATGATTAATAACTGTTACAAAAAATTTCCAACTGATAATATGAAAAACTGTAGCAGAAACCATTTCTATAAGTTGACATTTCCTTGATATTTTAAAAGAAAATTACTTGATTATGATACCAGATAAGGCTTTACAAGTAAACTTTTACTTGATGAAGAGAAAACTGTTGGCTTATACTTGGACAAAATATATTTAAAAGTAAATTTACATCACAAAGAAGAAGATATTACAGGTATAAAGCAGCATCATAAATTTGCACACATACATATCCTTATCCGTAACGAAACATTAGAGATGAGTGATGGAAAAATGCTTTAAACCCGGATTTAACATATCTCTATGTAAACCACCGATTTATATTTGTTTGTCTTAACCTAAAAAAGTCCATTTAATAAGTTACTTTTTAGAGTTTTTGTTTTCAGTTACGAATGGATGTAATTATACATCCAATACTAATTGATGAAGAAGGTATCGATTTGTATGCAAGCGACATTTTGATGACCCGATTGACGAGAATATCTTAGCAGTGAATGTAGCTAAGTGAAGGAACTAGAAAAGGGACAAACAATCAAGAAGAAGAGGCGAAGGTTTCAAGAGAAAGGAGAAAGGACAAAGGACTCCAAGGTCCGACGAAGATTACGAAGAGGAAAAAAGTAAGAGACAGAGATCCACGACAAGAAAGAGCCTCAAGTCCAGTAATAAAGTATTCAAGAGAAACAGATTCATAAAGTAATAATAATAGTAATAAGTAATAAAGTATTCAAGAGAAGAAAATCCTCAGATCTGGTGACTGCCTCAAAGTAAGATTCCTGAAGAGTTCGAAAGGTTAAATGAACAATTAAGTTGTGATTCAGATCTCTAATTGATTGATTACCGTAAAAATTAAGTAGAGCATCATCATATCTAGTTTGGTTCAGATTGTTGCATCACATATTGCGATTCTTATTGTGGCTAGGGCAGAGCCCTGTTAGTCTAGAAAATTGGTCGTATGTAATAAAATGATATATATGATCTACATAAGTATGATAATAATAAGATAATAAGAAGAAGAATAATATATGTACCACTAGCTGGCTGAACCTTGAGGCATGGGTGCTACTACTTGTACTAGATAATGCAGTATCTTGTGTTTTTTTCTTTATAAGTAGTGCGAGCTTAAATGTTGCTGGGCTGATGAGAAAACTGAGTTCTGAATACGTCAATTTATTTTATTGTTGTAATTTAATAATGACTTTTGTTTGAACTGGCCTTTTTCTTTGAACTTAACACAATAGCAGTGAAAAAGTATAAGGCTCATTTACAAAGGTTTATGACTGTTAACAGGGGTACAGTAAACAAGTATAAAGATCATCCAAACAGGTTTGGGACTACTGAGGTGGGTGCAGTGAAAAATTGCAAGGCTCATTCACAAAGGTTTGTGACTGTTGAGATGGATAAAGTGAGCTAGTACAAAGCTCATCTACAAAGGTGTGTGACTGTTGAGATGGATACTGTTAAGTGAGGAAGTACAAGGCTCACTTGTAAAAAGTGAATTCAGGCTGTTGACATGAGTACACTGAAAAAGTACAAGGCTCATCCACAATTTTGGATTCACAGGTTAATCATAACAAGGCGACGTATTTTGACGTATCCAAAAAGACTGGATGCACAGAAAATTGATTGACATTATAATATTTTGAGGAAATTGGGCATTGGATATATAATTACATTTCCTAACACAATCATTAAAAGTTACCCAGGACATTTGAACTAATTCTGGCACAGTTGCCAAATTTTTATTCTCTTCTAAAAACTTGTTTGTGATTTCAGTTGTAACATCAACATTTGATGCATATTAACGTTGTGTTGCTCTTATGCGGGGGTCCTGCAACGCCCTGTATAGAAAATCATGTCTACTTTGCCAGGTCGTAGTTGTTAAAATTGTATGCTCTATTGCATGAAAATTTATCCGAATCGTTAATGTTTCTATTTCTAAATTACACATGACTTCGAATCTGATATCTTGTGTGACGTATGTTCATCTCGCAAATATGTCAAATAGCACTCTATAAATCAGGCTATCGCCAAATACTCGTTCAAGTACGCTCGAAGTAAAATAATCCGGACCGGTAAAACTCGACGCGCGTTATAATTACAACAATTGACTTCAAAGAGAACTCATTAACTTACAAAAATAAACCACATTTGCATTTCGCTATATGTGAAACCAATAATAGCGAATGTACTCGTTATAGATGAAATATATCAATTTTATATTTAATGGCGTTCAGACCCAATGGTGAAAAGCGATGGTCCCTCGAAGCGTGTACTTTTGTAATGAGGAAAAATCGCATGAAATTATTCTACGGTGTGTATTCATTTCTAGCTCCCAGCGGGGCGATAAACCGAGCTTTTTGGTTTATTTTGATTGTACCCAATAAAATCGCGATATCAATTTTGTGTTCGATTGCCTGGTGTCATAAAACGTTTAGACTACACATTTGCTAGAACTGCTGGTCTTATTACGCAACAACGAATACGAATAGGCGACTTACAATATTTTCAAAAACTTGGAGGATCCAAAAAAATTAGTACAAAAATTTTATAGGAGCGAGAGTTTTTTAAACCATTGTAGATAGTTATGTACAAGGTGTTTGAAAATTTACCGACAAAACAAACACAAATAGCAGAAGCGATTTTATGCGGATTTAATCAAAATCGCCATATACAATAATCCTTCCCAAGGTAGGTGGCATCACTAAATGACAAATTGATACTTGACACGTTTGATAATGTTTGAATAACGAATCTCTTTTCATGAATGTATTTTTTCTGTAGCGACCGCAACCCTTCTATTTGAAAACGGCTACATTTTTTATCACAATAGTTCAATTTTTGAATTTTTTCCATTTTTACATGAAATTCAATAAATTTGACATTTTCTCTGATATTAAAATACTCCTTTCATTATCGAGGGACAAACGGTTTCCAACAAAAATTACTCAAAAGCTACAAACATTTTTTGCATTCTTAATTTTTCTTTGGACCATCTGAAGAAAACACTTTAAAACCACTAATCGACCCTCGTTGCGAAAGGCGCATAAATTCCCAAAAACCTTTACGTTTTAAAACAGAAAATGTGCACAATGCTTTATTAATTATCTATGAAATTGTAGAAATAGATAACATAATTCAAGGTGAGGCCAGTGGTTTATTGACAGCAATAAAACAATTTAAGTTTTATGTTCAACGTCTTGTAATTTGTCACGCCACATATCCTTTGATAAAAAGTGTTGAATCATATTAATCCTACAAGTGAACCACTGCATTCTAAAAATTCAGACTTATCCTGCACCAATAATTTATTAAACATCTCATTAAACTTTTGTAAAGAAATAAGGGCAGAAGAATCCTTTGAAAATATTATTAAGAAGTTGAACAAATAGTTCCCGAAATAGGTGTAGAAAAACTGTGAATTGGCTAAACCAAGTCATTGTCTTCGATTTAAAAACGAAATAATTCGTTTGAAACTCCTATATATCTTGTATACAACATTTAAAAAAGAAATATGAAATATGAATATTTCCTTTACTATACATCAGACGATCAGTGCACTGGAGCTGAGGTTCAACCTATTAAATAGTCATAACTAGAGATGGGCATTTACACAAACTGCATATTTTATATATTTTAAGTGATTTTAAAATTATTTGCATATTTCTGTGTAAACCTACATAAAATATTAATATTACAGTTTGACTAAACCGCTGTGAAATCATAAATCGCTTTTTTTTTATTTTGACCATTATTGAAAGAAATACCTGGGTATCCTTTAATTCCCATAATAGGTCCTTGGTAGAGACGAGTATTGGGGTGATTGAGATTAGTATTAACGACAGTCTTTTTTGTGACGTGCCTTTTAGGGTCTCTAAGCCAATGAAATGAAGCTCGGTAGGCGTATAAAGGAAACTCCGCTGAATACTCTCATAAAGTTTCACTTCATTTGGAGCACTCTAACATTGTTAATGGTAACTTTAAACAGAAAAATTAAGGCGGATTTCGGTCAGCAGAACACGTCAAGTGCTCCCGGAACGGTCATCTTAAGAGCCAATGAAATGAAACTCGGTAGGCGTATAAAGGAAACTCCGCTGAATACTCTCATAAAGTTTCACTTCATTTGGAGCACTCTAACATTGTTAATGATAACTTTAAACAGAAAAATTAAGGCGGTTTTCGGTCAGCGGAGCATGTCAAGTGCTCCCGGAACGGTCATTTTAAGAGCTAATGAAATGAAACTCGGTAGGCGTATAAAGGAAACTCCGCTGAATACTCTCATAAAGTTTCACTTCATTTGGAGCACTCTAACATTGTTAATGATAACTTTAAACAGAAAAATTAAGGCGGTTTTCGGTCAGCGGAGCATGTCAAGTGCTCCCGGAACGGTCATTTTAAGAGCTAATGGAATGAAACTCGGTAGGCGTATAAAGGAAACTCCGCTGAATACTCTCATAAAGTTTCACTTCATTTGGAGCACTCTAACATTGTTAATGATAACTTTAAACAGAAAAATTAAGGCGGTTTTCGGTCAGCGGAGCATGTCAAGTGCTCCCGGAACGGTCATTTTAAGAGCTAATGAAATGAAACTCGGTAGGCGTATAAAGGAAACTCCGCTGAATACTCTCATAAAGTTTCACTTCATTTGGAGCACTCTAACATTGTTAATGATAACTTTAAACAGAAAAATTAAGGCGGTTTTCGGTCAGCGGAGCATGTCAAGTGCTCCCGGAACGGTCATTTTAAGAGCTAATGGAATGAAACTCGGTAGGCGTATAAAGGAAACTCCGCTGAATACTCTCATAAAGTTTCACTTCATTTGGAGCACTCTAACATTGTTAATGATAACTTTAAACAGAAAAATTAAGGCGGTTTTCGGTCAGCGGAGCATGTCAAGTGCTCCCGGAACGGTCATTTTGAGAGCTAATGAAATGAAACTCGGTAGGCGTATAAAGGAAACTCCGCTGAATACTCTCATAAAGTTTCACTTCATTTGGAGCACTCTAACATTGTTAATGATAACTTTAAACAGAAAAATTAAGGCGGTTTTCGGTCAGCGGAGCATGTCAAGTGCTCCCGGAACGGTCATTTTAAGAGCTAATGGAATGAAACTCGGTAGGCGTATAAAGGAAACTCCGCTGAATACTCTCATAAAGTTTCACTTCATTTGGAGCACTCTAACATTGTTAATGATAACTTTAAACAGAAAAATTAAGGCGGTTTTCGGTCAGCGGAGCATGTCAAGTGCTCCCGGAACGGTCATTTTAAGAGCTAATGAAATGAAACTCGGTAGGCGTATAAAGGAAACTCCGCTGAATACTCTCATAAAGTTTCACTTCATTTGGAGCACTCTAACATTGTTAATGATAACTTTAAACAGAAAAATTAAGGCGGTTTTCGGTCAGCGGAGCATGTCAAGTGCTCCCGGAACGGTCATTTTAAGAGCTAATGAAATGAAACTCGGTAGGCGTATAAAGGAAACTCCGCTGAATACTCTCATAAAGTTTCACTTTATTTGGAGCACTCTAACATAGTTAATGGTAACTTTAAACAGAAAAATTAAGGCGGTTTTCGGTCAGCGGAGCATGTCAAGTGCTCCCGGAACGGTCATTTTAAGAGCTAATGAAATGAAACTCGGTAGGCGTATAAAGGAGACTCCGCTGAATACTCTCATAAAGTTTCACTTCATTTGGAGCACTCTAACATTGTTAATGGTAACTTTAAACAGAAAAATTAAGGCGGATTTCGGTCAGCAGAACACGTCAAGTGCTCCCGGAACGGTCATTTTAAGAGCTAATGGAATGAAACTCGGTAGGCGTATAAAGGAAACTCCGCTGAATACTCTCATAAAGTTTCACTTCATTTGGAGCACTCTAACATTGTTAATGATAACTTTAAACAGAAAAATTAAGGCGGTTTTCGGTCAGCGGAGCATGTCAAGTGCTCCCGGAACGGTCATTTTAAGAGCTAATGAAATGAAACTCGGTAGGCGTATAAAGGAAACTCCGCTGAATACTCTCATAAAGTTTCACTTCATTTGGAGCACTCTAACATTGTTAATGATAACTTTAAACAGAAAAATTAAGGCGGTTTTCGGTCAGCGGAGCATGTCAAGTGCTCCCGGAACGGTCATTTTAAGAGCTAATGGAATGAAACTCGGTAGGCGTATAAAGGAAACTCCGCTGAATACTCTCATAAAGTTTCACTTCATTTGGAGCACTCTAACATTGTTAATGATAACTTTAAACAGAAAAATTAAGGCGGTTTTCGGTCAGCGGAGCATGTCAAGTGCTCCCGGAACGGTCATTTTAAGAGCTAATGAAATGAAACTCGGTAGGCGTATAAAGGAAACTCCGCTGAATACTCTCATAAAGTTTCACTTCATTTGGAGCACTCTAACATTGTTAATGATAACTTTAAACAGAAAAATTAAGGCGGTTTTCGGTCAGCGGAGCATGTCAAGTGCTCCCGGAACGGTCATTTTAAGAGCTAATGGAATGAAACTCGGTAGGCGTATAAAGGAAACTCCGCTGAATACTCTCATAAAGTTTCACTTCATTTGGAGCACTCTAACATTGTTAATGATAACTTTAAACAGAAAAATTAAGGCGGTTTTCGGTCAGCGGAGCATGTCAAGTGCTCCCGGAACGGTCATTTTAAGAGCTAATGAAATGAAACTCGGTAGGCGTATAAAGGAAACTCCGCTGAATACTCTCATAAAGTTTCACTTCATTTGGAGCACTCTAACATTGTTAATGATAACTTTAAACAGAAAAATTAAGGCGGTTTTCGGTCAGCGGAGCATGTCAAGTGCTCCCGGAACGGTCATTTTAAGAGCTAATGAAATGAAACTCGGTAGGCGTATAAAGGAAACTCCGCTGAATACTCTCATAAAGTTTCACTTCATTTGGAGCACTCTAACATTGTTAATGATAACTTTAAACAGAAAAATTAAGGCGGTTTTCGGTCAGCGGAGCATGTCAAGTGCTCCCGGAACGGTCATTTTAAGAGCTAATGAAATGAAACTCGGTAGGCGTATAAAGGAAACTCCGCTGAATACTCTCATAAAGTTTCACTTCATTTGGAGCACTCTAACATTGTTAATGATAACTTTAAACAGAAAAATTAAGGCGGATTTCGGTCAGTGGAGCAGGTAATCAAAACGAGATTACCTTGTTTCCATCTTTCCAATAACGATCTGCAAACCTTAGTTTAGATTGCTGACACATAGAAACGTGTCTGATGTGATGTTTTCTGTCCTTAAAGGCAGATTTCTAAATTCCCAAAAGTCTATAGTTTGATATTAAGTGCAAAAAAGTATTTCTAAAGTTGCCTACAAGAATACAATTTTATCAGGAATGCTTAGCAAATGCTGCCCTTCTACTTCACCCTCATCTGACAAGATGGAGCATTCCGTTGAAATTTTAATAAACTTCATAAAAACGTCACCTTTTATTTCTTGCGTATTTATTAGTTTTCTCCAAATTTTGAGCGTGTGTTTATTGCCTTTGTAATTAATTATTCTGTATTTTAATAAATTTCGTGAAAATGCCATGTTCTATTTATTACATACTGGTTGTTTTTTGACAACTTCTAACAACATGCGCTTATTTATTGCTTATATAATCAATTATTTTGCATTTTAATAAATTTCGTAAAACACCACCTATCATTTCTTGCATACAGATCTAGATTGACCTAGATTAATAGATAGAGTGATTAATCTAGAAAGAGCCTTAAAATCGAATTTTTTTAATTATCCACAACAGTCTCCAGTAGAATCTAGAAGCTTTTTTGTCTTGATTTGAAATACTAGAACGCATGGACGTACATAAGTAAGGGGTACTACGGGGCCTGGACACCCAAACGACACTTAGCCTGTGCAAAAACAATACACTGTAGAATATGCATTCTGCATTTGCAGAACATCCATCTTGTACTTCCGTGTCACAAAACAAAATAGTAGCTGCACTAGCATTGCTGGGTGAATATGAATGCACAATGTTTCTGTGTAAATATGAGACATGGCACGATCACAGGAAATCTGTAGCATGAAAAACCTGCCACTTTAATAAAAGCCATTGACCAATGCAATGATCATTTTTTCCTTTGAATAAAAAGCTACTTATCCTAGTAGATATCTTATGTAAGTAAGTATTTTATGTACTTTGTACATTGTTGGATTTTCCCATGAGCAAGCTATTATTACAACCGCGCTAGAATATGTGAACCATATCTGAGATTATAGAAGTTTTATTATAATTTTATTTCTGATGTAGAGAAGATTCCTTTATAATCTACATTATTTACTGGGACAATTTTCAAAGTATTTTAACTTGTCGCTTAGAAGAATTTAAAAAAAAAACTTAAATTGAGGATGCCATCCATAAAAATAAGGGGCGCTACCTTCCTTAGGAAACATTTTGGCATATGGTAATTTTGGTTATATCGGCATAAAATCGACTCTAGTATTAGTATTTTTCTTTGCCGATGAACTTACTAAACATGCTGGATATCTTTTCAAATGTTGTTTACTTAAGCATTATAATTCCAATTACTAAACCATTCGTTTTAACAACATCGGTTTATTATCGTCGTTATTGATAAAATTTTTATTTGTGTCTGCTATTTTAGTCCAATGTATTCCGTACGTGTAACTGTAATCAAAGCGTTATACAATGATTCATGCACTTTTTTATTTTGTTGATTTCTAAACTAATCTACGGTAAATCTAAATTAATACGTCCTTTATTATTAATAGCGTTTTTGTTTACAAGATTATTACTACAAATATAAACTTGTAAATTTATTAAATGATAAAGTGATGTGATTTAAATATTTTACGAACGGATTTTCTTTCAAATCGTAGTATTTACAAATTGCTTAGTTCAAATATATTTGACATGAATGTAAAGACGAGTTTAGTTTAACGGTTAAGAACTAAAATTTAACTGTTATAGAGATAAATGCACTATGAAGCATAAGGTAGTAGAAACCAGTATATGTTCCATTTTCAGTGATTGCAATCATTGTAACCTTAAAAAAAAATTGTTAATCGAAGATAATCACCAGCTTTTACTTCAAATGCTGACAGGTGTGTCTATTAATTTTTCGGAATATGTTCGATCATTTGTCGTGTTAATTTTTAGTTATTAAATCTCTTAACTTAACAAATTTAACTTAAAATAGTTGAATCTTATTGTTACACTCAATTAGTTAAAATTAGTTTTACTTTTTTAAGAGAAGTTGTATATTGTAATTATGTACATATTAGTTCATCATATTATATTGTATGTGTATGTAATTATAATAATGTGTATTGTATAATTAAATTTCATAGATAGTAAATTTTACCGATTGCAAGGATTCATCCCATAACCATTAAACGTTGAATGTTTCTAACTGAAATAGGTAATTCAATTTTCGTCTTAACTATAATTACACAGTAAATAATTCTGGTGTTTCCCCGTCTATAAAAGTTCTGATAGTCTCACCCACCTTATTCAGTACTCATCTCACTGAAGATCACGTTACTACCAAATAGCATACCTACACAATATGAAACGAACTGGCTGTTAATGATATCTGTACCTACACCAAAACAACGTATCATTATTACTATGTACGATATATTTGTGCTGAGATAGCACCCGTGATAATACCGTCATTAGACTTTTATTCTGGGATAATTCACTTATACGACTTATTTCTCAACACGATATCAGATATGCAGAAAAATAAAATTTTGTACAGATTTCCAGTACCACGTTGAACTTTATCTTTAAATATCGCGAAACACCTCGGGAGAGATGTTTATGTAAAGTAAATATAACTTTCAGAAAAATATTCGTAAATTAGTTTTGCATCTGCCTAAGTATCGATAAAGGATTTTTGTGAAAGTAAACATAGATACCCGTAAAGTTAAATTTAAGATCTATTCGAACATACGTAAATATGACCCTGTAATACGATTTTGTTTATGCTCGGTCCACAAGAAATTCTGGCATAAGGAAAATGGAATGAAGAGAGTGGAACTTGTAAAGCATTCACGAGAATACATTTTAAGACGAACGCTAAAGTAATATGAAACATCTAATAATATATGTACTAGGAACAGTGTAGACAAGTTGGACGCAAAAGCTTTTTTAATAACAAACAAAAATGGCAAAAGGCTATTTAACGGATGATATTTATATTACGTAACACATCTATACCAGATGTTGCACACTCCTTTACTTTAGTGAGGTATGCTTTGAATATGATAACAAAACAATATAAAAATACTTAGCATAGTTCACTGACATTAACTGTACATAAATCAATATTAAATATTTGAAATTTGAGAGTGAGGTATAAAGAGAAAGAGCAAAGTGCTTTTGAAGATAATTTAATATTGCCACTTGAAGTTTCGGCAAACATTTGATTCGCTAACGTGACGGTAAACATTTAAGGTTAAGTAATCAGTAGCAAGCATTAATTAATCGCACATTTAACCAGCCTTTCATTTATTTATTATTGTTGATATTTATTTTAACCACTGCCTCTAGAGATCGAAGTATCTACACTATTTTCTACGCATGTTTAGAAGAAAACTATACGGTTCAAGTGAACAATTCGTTTGATACGTTAGAAAATTGATTTCCCTCCTCGTTTCCTCCTTCCCCTTTTTAATTATTTACCTTTCCCCCTTCGTGTGGGGCATTTCTATTCCTCCTGGTCCTTCCTTCATGATTGGTATTCCTTTTCTTATTGTTGTGATAGTTCCCGGTGAACATCATCTCGACACCTCAATGGAAAAATATATCTTTCGACCTGAATACACTTTTGTTAAAAATATACAACTCTGTCTGTAAATAGAGCACGCGAATTTTGTTTATCATTTTCGCGGATATGATCACTTTTTTAATATTTCGACTCACTCCATATTCACTCGCGTCCCCCTCGAACGGATCCCTTTCGGTGCCTAATAATACATTTTTTTGGAAAATAAACTAATAGATCTACTTACAGAGACGTCGGGATTTTTGGCACAATCCCTCGAAAGACAAACATTGAAAGGGGAAAGAATGACAGAAGGTGGGAGAAGGTGACAGTATGTATGCACATCGTGGAAACCCTTCGCGTTGTTAGATGACGATCGACGTGAAGGAAAAATGACTCACAATTGTAATGTCATGGCGAGACTTGACCATTTTCATCGAGAAACGTGCGTGTGTGGCGTTCAGTCGAACGAAGCACATGCCGCCGCGAGTGAGCTTTATTTTTAGATTTTAGGCGATTCTAACATATAACAGAGTACATTGATAAAATATACAAGTTAAGACATTCCGACGTACACCTCTTCAAACACACTAGCTTCTGATACATACACTTACACGTACACCGATTCAAAACAAACATTTTTCCGAGGTTTCCAGTGTTTAGCGAGGCGACTCTCCCGCATATTTCTAAAAATATTCCCCCGTTTGAACGTGGCGCCTTCGGCTTGGGGCTTACCTACTCCGCGAGTTAAATTTAAAGGAATGTAAGGCGTACAACGGCTATTCTTAAAAAAAATTTAAAAATACCGATTCTGATTGCTTTTGTTGGAAGTTTCAGGCTCATTTATTGATACAATTTCAACGCCAAGAAAGGGAGCTCTCCATATGGTCACTTAGTTCGATCGAAAGCTTTTGTCTGCTTAGTTCTTACATATTTTATCCTTAAGTTTTATCACAACCCGTATGGCGTAAAATATCTCCATCATCCGAGCTTTTATATTTATGACCATCCCGAGACTAGCAAACCATCACAGGCTGACGTCATAGCCTCATACATAAAAGTTTACCACAATTTACCATTTATCCGCATGTAAATGTATGGACTTACCGCCATTGGCAGCGTGACGCTGAATGGCGATAAGTCTTTGCTATCTATCTATCTATGGAATATTGTCTCTTAGTTACTGCCACCCCCATAAAACGGCCACGGCCAAACTGGTAAGAATTTTCTAGTTACTAGCTAAGTAATGTAACTTCCTAGTAGCGGTAACATGTAGTTGTTAAATAAAAATGACATGCCTTCTTCTTAGTTGTTCTCTGTTATCCATTGTAACCAATCATAAGTTTTTTCCTTTTACATAAGCTTACACTGCGCTGCCATATTAATTGTTGGTTTTTTGGGTAAGAAAAATACAACACAAAAAACAATACACAGAAGAAATTAGGAGATTCATGTTCCAATCCTAGTCGAAGCCTAAAGTACCTGTTTCTGATATTTGCTGAAAGAGGAGTCGCAGATCTTCTTCTATAGCAGATCCAACAAAGAAATAAACGCCAAGGAACGCAGAGCAGTTAATAATTGCTCGCCAAATACAAAAATTCAAAACGATTAGTTTGACGAATAAGCTACATGGTCACATTAAAGGGTCAGTGTGAGTTTTTTCTTAAATCGTTATTCCAAAAGCATGATTTTAAAGATATACAACGCTATTGTCAAGAAAAACAGTTCTGACGCAAAAGGTAATGAAAAGTTAGTACTCATTAAATAATAACAGATGTTTCATACGAATTTATATGTTCTAAGTTAAATAATATAATACAAAGCGATTTGGGCTCGACTAAAATGAAAGCTAAGAAGGTACATATAAGTTCACTACATTATTAAAGTAGTGCAATCGATTTTTGGCAATATTTGTTAAACGTAGTGCTAACCGAAGTGAATTAGTAGACATATCAATTAAGAATAGTCAACATTGGCGCCATTTCAAATTCTTTTCTTTTTCAAAAAATATATATTTATCGTTAATTGGAAAATTTGATTGGTGAATTGTTTGGGGATGGTTTAGTAAATGACAGATATGAAATACAGAATTATATTAACGTCTGTGACGTAACGACCTTCATACAATTAACTACAAAATTATAAGGGGACTTCCAGGAAAATATAGAGAGAGAGGAGAATAATGACGATTCCATTAAGGACGAATCTGAAGGTGCAGTTCAATTTAGTTCAAAAAATTTTAATTCTGTATACATGGCTGATTTACTAC
Source organism: Cryptocephalus primarius (assembly GCA_963576515.1). Taxonomy (NCBI): domain Eukaryota; kingdom Metazoa; phylum Arthropoda; class Insecta; order Coleoptera; family Chrysomelidae; genus Cryptocephalus; species Cryptocephalus primarius. Next base: position 13,846,693 of record OY754937.1, read on the forward strand.
CCCCTAAATTGAAGCTAAATAAATACTATCATAATGCAATCACGAAATCTGGATGTTTCGGAAGGACTGTGCAGTGCAGGTATAAGATTGAATGTGACAAAATTATTAAAAAGTAAACTTGGATGACAATTTTTGTGATTGTCGAGTGATAGATTTTATTTTTATTAACATAGGTTTTACTTTCACCGTATAATAAATGAAAGACAGAAAGTAGAGTGAACGAGCGTCATCTTTACTGCTCGATTCTTATACATATCACAGAAAGAAACGGAATGGGAAAGAAAATTCTCATTCTAATGAGAGCGAAGAGCCAATGTAATGTGCCTATCTTCACACAATATGTACCAATTGAAAGCATTTAAAGTTAAAGTCTATGCAATATTCTTAAGGAGAGAGTTGAACTTCAATATTTTTTTTCCAGAGAATTACTTACTGAAATGTTCGAACAACTCTTTTTAATGAAAACCTACCTTCAACTGCCTCTATATTGTATTATATAAATCTATATGTATTGAATAAAAGGCGGAGATACGAAGCGTACCGTAATAACTCAGCAGCTGCCGAATAACCCATTTCTATTGTACAATGAAATTTTGTACAATATAGTACATATAGTATAGTACTAATATAGTACATATATATACTATTACTTAGTGTTACTACTAAAGGTTACATTACTTTAGGACTCATTTGGTGTTATTACTATTATACGATGCTCAGTTTCGTTAGGTTTCCTACTTTCTATGTTCCTACAGATTCAAAAAAAAATCGTACAAATCGTACAACGTGACAAACAAAATTTTTAATTCTGCTAGGACATACATATGAGGACTTAGCGTGTGAATACTTAAATGTATAGGGTATTTTCACTAAGTAGGATTAATTGGCTTTTATTTACTGAATCAGTATCGCTGTTTTGGTCTTCGGTCTTGATAATTTAGAAATGACTTGTTTCGCGGTCGAACAACTTGTGTTTCCATCACTTCATTCTATGTTTTCTGTCAAATGTCAATGTTTTGTCGCCTCTTTCTTCTTGATTTCACACCAAAATGGTAGGTTGACGTCTTTTTACTATCCGGAAATTTATATGGATAATCATACACCGAAATCATTATGTGAATACTCACAACTCACCTTATCCGCCTTCGAAACGGTCCGGTTATCGTATTTTCTGCAGGACGATAAGGATGAAACTCAGATCTAACCTCAAACTTGTTGTTTTAGACGAAGGGTACTTCGAGTTTTGGTAAGCGTCGTAATAAGACTCATACGCTGTGCAGGCGATGCGGTAGGTCCTCCTACCACATTCAGAAGTCGAAGTGCGCCCAATGCGGTTATCCTTCTGCGAAGCTTCGATCATGTAAGTCCGAGTCCGACCATTAGGCTAGGGGGCACCAATGTGTGGTAGCTGTAATTAAAATGATTCATGAGTAACGATGTGAAGCGTCTTAAGGCGAGCAACAAAACGAACCATGCTCATTTTGTATTACATTGTATCAAAAATTGTAGCAGCTTTTATAATTTCGAGGAAAAATGATCACAATCGTGGTCTACTACTTACAACCGATCTAGTCTTCAGAATGTTTTCTCAGGTAGTTTTATTTTTTGTATGTACTTTAAAGTGATACTCAGATTATTATATCTGAATACTCTAGACAGTGGAGCTTATTGGCCGAGGTATCAGTTGTTTAAATCTTTGAACATAGTTTTTTGATATGTAACGTCTCAGAAACTGTTAGACTTATCGCCCAGAAACTGTGTAGTTTGGCATTAAAAAGTAGGTATTTTAAATGTTTTGGCCGCAGTAATCAATTTTTTCAAGAAATTTCATGTTATTTTATTTTCTGTATTAGAATGTAATTGTAGTAATTTTGAAGACCGTTATAACAAACATTCAACCAAATATTTTAACCTGAAATTTGAAAACCAATTTTTTACACAATCATCAATAATAAACCAGGACTGCGGGTAGATACCATTTTCATATAGATAGAAACTTTAGGTTTATCAGGTTACATTTAACTTTTACTTATTGTAGTCCATATTGTAATGGCTTTTCTACTTTTTTTTAGATAACTGGTCTGTCAAGGCTAAGAGGAGGAAGACTACCGGAACTGGCAGGTTGCGCTACCTGAAAATCGTCCGTAGGCGTTTCCGCAATGGATTCCGTGAGGGGCCCAAGCCAGCAAAGAAGGCGACGTAACTTTATCCTTTTATAGATAATAAAGTTGTAAAAGTATATCGCCCCTTTTATTATAACCCAATAATTCTTCACTATTAAACTAAAAAAGCACTTATAAAAGAAAGTAAAGCAATTTTTATTAAATACAAATACATATGAATCAACAATTAGCAGAGTTAGAAAATATAGTCTCCTGAGTTTCAGTTTCATTATATTGCTTTGCTCTTCAGTATTTGTCTTTTAATTTCAAATGCTATTATGCCTAAAGCAGTTCCAGTATTCAAGCTCTCTACATTGTTATTTAAGGGAATGTTTAACCGGATTCCATTGAACTCTTCAGCAAGTTTATATGCTTCCTGACTAATTCCCTCTGTTTCTCCACCAGCAATAATAATTATATGTTCTAACTGACTGAAGTTTATTCCATAATAAGGAACTACTGGGACAGAATGGATTATATCAGAATTGGGAGAACCGGTAGAAGTTGTGTTGTTATCTGCTATGTAAATTGTGGCATTTGAATCAATATAGTTTTTAATAGAATCCCAGTCTTCTCTATTTTTGATCTTCAGGTTGAAATGGGCACCACATGCTGCACGTAATACCTTCGAGTCCCATACATTTACACAGCCTAGACATATTTAATGGGTTATTGATGCATAACAAAATAGATCAAGAAATTTAATAAAGTGGATTTGGTAACACTCACCTTTAGTTAAAATAACCATTTCACAACCAACTCCACTGCAAGTCCTAAGCAAAGCCCCCAGATTTCCAGCCTCACGTATGTTATCACATATAACAATTATTGGTAAGGTATGTGGTGAAAGAGGATAGGCTTCCATATCAGGAATTTTGAATACACCTAAAAATAGAATGAGGATATTTAAAACAGAATTCAAATGATGAAAATGTTCTTACCCATTATACCAGGATTGGTACTTAAATTTGACCATAACTGCATTTCCCTGTAAGGTAATTTATACAATTTTGCACCAAGTTTCGGTAAAAATGGTCTTAAGTACTCTAATTCGTTCATACGGCTGAACAGAATGTACTCCATTTTACAATTAGCTTGCAGTGCTTCCTTGATTAATCGTTTACCCTCTAAAAGAATTCGGTCTGTCTCCTTTTTGCCTTTCGATTTTAATTCTACCAAAATGGAGGATATTCTGGGATCATTATTTTTCATTTTGGTGTAAATAAAATTTCCGTCAGCATCTAAAGTTAACTCTAGCATGTCTGTCTTTTCTTCAGCAATTTTTTGCTTAGAAATCGTACGAGGCTCAACTGAAGTTCGCACCGAAGATTTCAGTTTATAATTTAATCGTTCCTTCTCCTGCGACTCCTGCACGCTAGAGTGCCTCCAATTAATTTTCGTTGGGGGCTCTAAGATTGTCTTCTCGTTATGCACATGTTTCTTCTTTGAGATCCCTTTGGCTTCATCATAATCTTCAGGGTTTATCGTTTGAACCGGTCTTCGATGTTGCCACCTTGGCATAAATCTGAAGCTCTGGTAGCATGTGCGAAGGTTAGTAGACAGAGACAGCTTTTGGAGACTAGTGTTAAAAGTATTCATTTTAGGGTATACAGTGTAAATAAGGTTATGAGAAATAAGTAAACATAACCTTATAATGAACAAAACACAAATTAACACAAAACTATAATTTGGGAGAGGCATTGCATTTGGTCTGTTCAAATATGCCTTTAGAAGTCGAAGTACAAATTCAGTTTTATTTAACTCTTATCAATTTTCAATTTTTCTACTTGTCGTCAGTAGTTAAACGAGTAAAGAATTATGAACGTTAGTGATTTTGAATCGCAGACAATTCCGTATATCAATAAAAACAGACGGGGCATTCTAATGAGGAAAAGTAAAATGTCTACATCGGATTATTTTCACCACAAATATTTTTCCTATCATTAGAATAACGTAAATATGCCATGGACTTTAATTGGGCACCAATATTATAAAGAAATAAAATTTCATTCTGAAGCAAAATCAAAAAGCAATTAGCATTTAAGAAGATCTGATGCTGCATTTACTAGTTAACAGTAATTTTTGTTAAAAAATGCATAAAACAATGTTTTGATGAATTTTAGTAAAGACTAAATATTACTTATGAAAAATATAAGGCAAAACAAAAACTATAAAGTTCAAAAGCTCAAAGAAAAAATATACCTATATGCTTATCGATTTTTTAATGAAATGGTAATTATAAGGGATGCATACTGCTCGATAGATTTCTATTATTTTGATTGATGTGCAATGATTCATCTACCATTTCACACGATTTCCTACGTTAGGGTCAACATATGACCAATTTGAAATTACTCGTTCTATTTGAACAAAACTTGCTGGAAATTGTAGTAACTTTAGAGCCATTTGGGTTAAACATAAAGTTTTTAACTGAGCTACTTGTAACCGTCATGTTTCTGGGCATTTAAACAGCAGTAAATTCTCTAAATACTCTAAATACAAAATACATTTTGTTAGCATTGGTAAAGAAATCTTTAAAATGATTCGTGATATTTCCCCTTTGCAATTTTTATGATCTTTCAACCAATGAGGACGAAATGTATTTAGAGATGCCTGCCTTTGCCACTGGTTTGTGGACCCTGCCATTTTGCCTCTTGCTGATAAACTTGCAGTCAGAAAAGCTTCTCAGAAAATGCATGCAGCTTTCCTCTGTGTTTTTTAGAGAGAAAGTAACTGATTCTATTTTTGAAATTTGTATATTGTAGAACATTCCTTCCTCTTTCATGTCTTTTATTACAGTTGAATTAGATCTATCCTTTCGACTCCGACAACAACGACTGATAAAATTGCCGAAACGTTCACAGAAGGAATAGAAAGAACCGTCCTAACACTAATGTTTTACAGGAAGTGAAGAGCAAGAGTAAGCCTTATGAAATGTGAGGAGTAGCTATCTATATTTGGGTAAGAATTAGTTCATAACTGATCTATATATTAATTTCTGAATAAGAATGTATCAATATGACTTTTTTTGGAATAAAAATATTTTTTCCCACTCTTCATCGATAAATCTAAGTAAATCTCTTCAGAATTTGCAAGAAATGTTACATAATTTCTTCAGCGTGAAGACATTTTAGCAGGTTTTGCAATCATAGTGCAAATAATAATTTGGAAACCTTCTCTTTACATTTTAATGTACCTGAATGTGTGTCTGATCATCGTTTTTTATACTGAATAAACTTTGATCAAGGTAACAATCTCATGTGTGTTGATATTTTACATTCAATTAAATAGAGGTGTAAAATACTTGTGTAAACAAACATTCAAAATATTCAGATTATTTACAAAATCAAATAAACAAGTATATACGTAGACATCTACAATACATCTGAAGTAATATGTTTACCAAATTTTAAAAATCGTTCGCAAAATAATGGCATACAGATCATTTACTATGGGCATACTTAAAGGCCTGCGTGCAAATAAAAGAACAAAGTGAAGTTAAATCCTGCTCTAGATTATTTCCAGCAGATAATGGGAGATAATATCGGAACAAATAAAATTGTTTATTAAATTTTCTCAGCCGTTTTTAGATAAAAAGAGATGCGTAATCTAATTTTAATTTTATCTCTTTTTATCGCGTGATAACGCGTTACAAACGATACTTTAGTCTGACAAAGGTAAATCTAAAGTGAGCACCTGCGCTGGTGTTCAGTCTAAAAGGTTCGATTTATTTGTAGAGATTTAATTACCTCAAACAAAAACCGCCATCATGAACACGAGTTGTAGCACAAGGACAATTAGGTATCTTATGTTCTCATTTAACCTGTTGTTTGTGGTAAGTACCAAAATACTTTTATAGTTTATATATGGGTATATAGGTATTCATTGAACAATTATATTCCCTTTAATTTGCCGTCAAATGGTGCAAAATATCACAACGTAAAGGTGCTAATAAATTTTTTGCTTAACTATCTTATCAGTTTATTACAAACACTTACTGATTTTATACTGTGCTATCGAAGCGAGACAATATGGATCAAATAAATTTTGTGTCAATATGATAACAACTAGACTGCTATGACGTTGAATGTTACGACAGGTTAAAACGATATAATAACAAAACTGTACGTGTCCCTTTTATTCAAAAATAGGGATCTGGATGAACCAATAATTATGAATATAACTCAAATTAAGTCTACGTGGACCACTTGTAAAGAGCTTTATTTGAAGTAAGCACTGCAGGTACCTACGTTAAGTACACATGTGCATGCTTATTGTAGCCTGCAAATTTACTTCGTTAAATATTTTGTCATTAAATTGCGAATTATTTAATAACCAACTGGACTTCTTTGCTTCTCTGTAATCTCTGAATCACCTAACTTGATATATTTTAAATAAAAATTGATGGCGGCGTAGATTAGTACCGTGCTTATCAAATGTTGCTTTCCTCTTCATATTATCCATTGCTACCTTGACTTGTTTAACGTCTACGTTATTTCTTTAACATAATGCACGTATTAACGAATAGTACATGTGTAGTATTGCTTTCGTTAAAAATTAAAAAGAACGGAAAACATTTTCGGGACTTTTATCTATTAATCATTCGAATTCAATCAAAAAGGTTCGATGACTTATAACCAGATGCAATGAATCATCGATATGTGTTGATTAAATCGAAATAAACGTATTGTCCACACTTTTTATCTCTGTTTTAGATCACTGGTATCATTTTAATAGCCGTTGGCGCTTCGATACACTCAAAATACAGCGATTACCACGTATTTCTAGATGGGAAATACTTTTCGTTGCCCAACCTACTGATCGCCACCGGTGCACTGATTTTCTTCATATCCTTCCTAGGTTGCTATGGCGCATTCAAGGAAAGCTGGCTCATGCTTATGGCCGTAAGTACAGAAGAATATTTTTTAAGGAACTTCCCTTAACAAATAGATACTTTGAAGTAAATCGTTCATACGTGATCTCTTCCAGTTTTCCATACTACTCGGGGTTATTTTCGTGTTCGAGTTCTCCGCCGGCATCGCCGGTTACGTCTTGAGGGACAAGACGATAAGCTACCTGGAAAATAAATTCAAAGCGTCCCTACCGTTTTACACGAACAATAGCGAGATAAGCTCCATGTGGGATCATATCCAAGAAGAGGTAAGAGTATTTGAACTACCCTCGACCCTACACTTTGCTTCAACGCGGCACTTAATTCGCTATTCAGTTCACGTGCTGCGGGGTGAACAATCCGAGCGACTGGACCCAACAACTGAAGCAGGGGGACGATCTGCCGATCTCCTGCTGCCCGATGGTCAACGGCATCATAGGGACTTTCCGTTGCAACAATGAAGTGACATCGCCGACGACAGAACCAGCAGATAATATCACTACTTCTGATAGTAAAGATGATAGTCCTTCAACTGAACCACCTACGACACCTTCACCAACGAGCGAAAACCCAACTACCGAGGCATCTACCGCTGCCCCTACCACAGGTGATACAGAAACTTCTTCTCCTACTACTGATGATACTACAAGTTCAGTTGACCAGACCACTTCCGAATTAACTTCAGTTAGTTCAAGCTCCACAAAATCTAGTCGTAGTCTCGCACTAGTAGCGCTTAGTCCTTCGAGAAGTACGGACGGTAGGTACCAGATCACTTAGACAAGGTACACCGTACAAATAAAGCTTACTTTTGCATGACATTTTCTGAGCCTATCAGAGGGGGAGGGGGTTTCACAAGGGTAATCAGTGAAAGAATAAGAAATAGACGTTCCTTAATGAAGAAAATTATGTTAAGTAGGGTTATTTTGTACGTAAACGTAACTCAAGTTAACAACAATAACCTTTTCGATCTATAAATTTAATGAACCTGCCAAAATGCAAATTTACAAGCCTGTACGACAAACATGGGCGTTTGTCTTAGTAGACACCTCTTAAACAGGTACTCCCAAATGATATGTCGTGCAACATCATTTTAACCTAGATTTTATTTTAAAGTATTACTTTATTTAGCAATGCAAATATTTTTGACATACAGAGCCTGAACCCACACTGCCCACTTAATTGTGTCAATTACCTATCAGGGAAAAGTAAATTTGGTGGGTTTAAGAAATACGACTAACGTGTATAATTTCGTAGTTATTTGTAACGAACATTAACAAAATTTAATAAACGATGCCTGCATATGATTTGAAAATTAAACTTAAAAATAGTTTTCTCCTAAACAGCATCTGTGAAATATTTCAGTTTTCCTAAGCGTTAGCTGTACACTTTGGTAATTTTTTTAATTGATTTTTGCATGTACGAATTTAATGTATAAAAGTTCTTTATCTTGGATTAACTTATCTTATTTTATTAAGGATAAGGTACAAAGTCTTACTGAATATTTGCAAACTTGAATGAAAAGTAAATGTGGGCCTCTTATTTTCATAAAATGAGGGACAAGCTTATGGAACAGTTAACTTTTTCGTGACGTTTTTAGTTGAAACCTGGGAACTTAGCACATTTACACATATTTATACTTAATTTAAAATTTAAATTTTGATTCTTTTGGGCCTTAAAGTTTCCCAGAATTAATTTTAAATGGATCAGTTGTAAAACGTAATCTATTAGCTATCAGCGAGGCAATTTACAAAACTATTTTAAACACAAATTGCTAAAAGGAACAAGTTGATACGTTGAACTTTTATAAATATATTTAAGAAACAAAAATTCGAGTAACCAAAAAAGTAAGTGCTTTAACTAATAGACTTTGAAGGGTATGAATTCATCTTAATCCTTCTCGAATCATTTCCTTTATTTATTACATGGTAGAAATAACATTTGATAAAATTCGACAACTTCATCACCTGATATCAAAGAACGCTATACGTTTTATTTTGCCAAAGAATTTGATATATTTTTATGTAATGAAATCGGTTTCTCCAATAATTTGTCCCCTGTGATATAGTAAAAGGTGTCGTATTTAACAAATTTCTTAAGAACAAATGATACCAGAAAATGTTATTCGAAAAACGAAGCAAAACTTAAAATATTTATCCACAACACAACAAATATTCTTAAACTCTGTTTTTTACGTCATATCTTAATTCCATTCGTTATTTTTTAAGTTGAGGAACCTCTTGTTTTACCATGCGCTGCGATGAATTTTCATCAATGAGGTAATATTTCAGTCGATTTTTTTAAATTTAATGAGCCACCTCTAACTGGCTCTAATTAATATAATACATACAAAATGCATGCACAAGAAAAGCAAATATGATTCATGAATGACACTGGAATGACACACTGACACCGCATAAATTCTTCATTTTTGATACAGATTTCCCTTTAAGTCGCTCCACCTTGTATATTTTAGTTTGGGTGGACTTGTTAGGAAGGTAAAATCATCCCTACACATTTACTGTAGATCGTTATTATCACTTTTATGAGATTAACACAAGGTAGAATGACGTATTCAATATAATGTAAAGTTTAATTTTTATGACACTTTGGGGATACTGTAGCACCGCAGCGCTTATGTTGCAGCCACCCTGCAACAGTTTACAGTTAACTTCAAAAACAAGTGAACACTTATAAAATATTTGGAATAGCGAGACATTTTCTTTTTATTTGTTTTAATTATAGATTCTTCTTCATCGAAACCTTACGATAAAGGTTGTAGAGACGCTTTTGGAGAATGGGTGAAGTCGCACGCTGTCCACATCGGAGTCGTTGGATTTATATTCGCAATGCTACAAGTAAGGAAAACGTCGATTACTTAAACGATATTTGCTAACGAGTAAAAATTTTAGGTTGGCGGCATAGGTTTCGCCTGCCATTTATCGCGACAACTCAAAAATCGTTATTACAGCACATAGAACAGAAGAGACGTGGTGAAAACAGTTGTCTTCCTACCTCGAGAAACGTGTACAATAACTTATATCGACTTTTAAAAATTCCGTCTACACATTTCATTTTTATTGTAGTTATTTTTTCTCCATTCGTTAGTTGTAAAATTATTTTTAAGCTTTAACTAGCTAAGATAAATTGCAAATAAGTTACAAAAACAGTGTATAAATACTAGTATAGAAGATTTCATTAAACCTAATTCTTAAGTTAAAAAAATAACATTTTTATCAACCCAATAACCACATTTTCATATTGACATTATTCCCACGTGTGACATTAATTAGTTTCATTAACTTAGGTCAGGTCAATTGTAGTTCTCCCAGGTTTTCAGGTGATCCAGTGAAGACTTTTCCTTCGTGAAGTAAGCCATTCATTAATCGCATTGATAGGAGACGTAGGATCAAAGACAAAGTCTTTGCGCTTTCGATCTACGATCACTTCCGTTGATCATGTTGATCTTGATATTTCTAAGAAGGTTGGTATATGTTTGTGTGAGCCTCCTACGAGTTTTCCGAGGAAAAATATCTGCCGAAGATTTCAGCAGTGATTAAAAGCCTTGCTCGCTTTTTAAAGATGAATTTCAGATTTCAAATTGATGAAATAACTTCATTTCTACCACCAGTCCTCTTCGTTACAGGTTCAAAGAAAGCATTCTTGTCACATTGCTTGACACTTTGCCATTGCTCTCCTGACATACCTGCCACAATTTATGCGTAACATTAGGCTTATTAAAACAACTAGAACAAAGGGCTGTAAGTAAGAGCGACCTAGTCCCCTCCATATTAAATATTTTGATCAAGAGCGTATTCTGATCTTTGAAATTTTTGGTCGATTCTGATGGATTTGATGGCGAATGGCATTTTTCCAATCACGTTGTCACACATTATTTTTTTCGGTTTTTATTCAGAAATTCGTCTCATTCTCAAACGTTGTAAAGGGGTTTCTTCAGTGATATACTGGTAACCTAGTACTGTTATGTACCTGATGGTAGGAAGCTAATGAGATATCAATCCCCAAGAGTTTTCCAGAAAATTTCCAATTATTTCAGCTGTACGAGATACCTCAGTCAATAATAATTCATTTGTCGTTTAATATTGTTAGGTTCATAATGTGATATAATAAACAACAATAATATCTTGTGCAAGTTATTATTAGCGTAGGTTTATTGTCAGGGACAATTAACAAAAGCTGTGAATAAAAATTTACGGAATTTCTCTTTCATGGTCATTCCATGGCGCCTGGTATTCTTGTAGGTAGGTCAAAGGTGTCTTGGTTCTTAATGAGTGTCTTACCACTGAGAGTGTTGTAGCTGTCATGATGTGTTTCTAACTTGGTGATTTACTGGTTGGGCTTAGCGCAGTACTTTTCAACTGAGGGGGGTGTTGATATGTTCGGGTACTCCATTACTTGGTGCTCATAGTTTGGTATTGCTAGTGGTATTGTGGAGCTGGCTGGTGTGTGTCTGTTATAGTTGTTGTTATACTGCGAAATGAGTTTGTTGTTAGGCGCTTTTTTTCTGTTAAGTTCTGCTTGTTTGTGATGGTCGTGGTTTGGATGGAAGTGTTTTAAAATTGAGGAGTCTCTTCTTATTGCTGCCTTCTTTCTTCTTGCATGTATCCAGGAACCAATTATCTTTATAACAGTGAAGGTTATAGGTCATATATGCGATTTCCAAATACTCGGGTTAGATGTGTCAGTTGGGAAATATGACTGAAAGCAGTTGAATAAGAATTAGTCTATAGATGAAGAGAATTCAATCATCCAATTACTGCACATACATAATTACACGAGCAAAATATGATGTAAATTTGTAGGAGCAAGAACTTTATTAGAATTAGTTGCTGGTATTCAATAAAGTTTTTTGATAACTGGATAATTGGGTCGATTCAGCTTCTGTAAGCAATTACAATAAACTAAATATTGTACTAACGAATTTTAGAATTGCGTGTCAAATAGGGAGAAAAATAAATTTGAATTTTTGGAAGGGCTTGAACGACAGAACGTAAAATCACAATCATTTACATATCTTAGCCTAGATTTTTGAATGAAACGAATAAGTTGAACTACAGGCTTTAGTATTGTTTTTCCTGATAGACGCAAACTATCATACTTTTTCAAGAGTGACTAATGTATTCTTTCAATCACAACCACTTCTTATCGAGTTCCATGTAAATTCATTAGAAACATATTCTCCGCTCCATGTCCGATTATGACACGACACATCAAATTTGACTTGACTTCTATGGCATTTAAGTGAAATTCCATACGTCTGTCATGGTTTGGAATTCCTCAAACTTTCCATTGTTGTCTCTCAAGCAAGTCTAGCGTCTAACAACAGATCTGATGGCGAGTTTCTCTCAGGAAATCTCCAGTTGATGACACCGTCAACATGAATAGGCCTTCGGGGCTCTTAGAACGTCTCTCTCCACGTCCTATAGTATGCCCACTGGCCAGATTGGATCACCACAATTCCAGGTAGGTATATTCCTCACCTGAGGGCTTATCAGAAAAGAATCAGCGTAATATGTTACAAGTTTAATCATTTAATGCTCCTGCAGTCAGCCTAGTTATTTATGTTCCAGTCGTGTGGTGGTATCGATGTACCTTATGTGCTTATAAAGTAATAGAAACAAATATGACACAAATACAGCTTTATATGTATAATTTCTCGATTTATATAGTTGTTGGTATTCAATAGTGTTACGATAGCGAACTTTGCCGATATCACATCATGCACATTCTATATTTAAGTAAATCTTGGGTTTCAGCAATGAAGGCACTGCCGCTTCGCCCGAGGGGAGCACTTACCTTTCCGATGAGTTCACCTACCGTCGACATTACGTCAAGCCTTACCAGGATAGGGAAACCTTTCAGACTAATCGGTTACTAGCTGAGAAATGCTACTCCAAAAACATTCCAAACTCAGAGTACTTACAGTCGTTCTATGATTCAAATTCATATTCGAATGACGAACCAGAATATAGGACGTCATGTGAAGCGAACTCGAAAAAGGATAATAAATATTCAGGTAATCATAATAACTCTTAACTAAATCAGTCTGTTTTATTTAAAGGACGGTCAGAGTGTCTTGTGTTATTGCAATGTAATGTTACGTTTAAATGAAAATAACATGAAAGAAAAAAATTGCAAAAGAAATTGCAGTTAATAAAAGTGAAGAGAATATGTTTAGCTTTTTTCTGGATAGGTTGTTTGAAAGTCACATAGAAAGCATATATATGCTGTAAACAGATTAAGACAGACGTTCATTTCCAGCTGCCAAGAAAGCATTGTAACTGTTCGACAAATAGGTTTTTATTGCTATACACTTCTTTTGCACTAAACTGGAGTTACATATTAAATAAATAGTAGCATGAAGAAGAAAATTTGCAAACCTTACTAAGCTTTTGCAGGTTTTTGAGAGTGTGACACTTCTTTGTTTGTTAATTGGGGCCATATCTCCCCTTCATATTTTGTTTCCATGATGTTCCTTTCATCGTTATTACAAGAATTTTTCATACATCTTGCCAAATCTGACAGTTTTGTTGTTGTATACAATAATATGTTGTCTTCATCCAGTAATATGTTTCCTTCTTTATTCATTATTTGATATTTTCATATTGGAAATTTCTATTATTCTGTTGATTAAAGGCTACTTAATTTAGTATCTACTCAATGCTATCAACTAAAATTTGTTAAGGTTAAATTGATAGGGATTGAAATTGAAAAAATCTGGTAACATGAAATTAAATACAATTAGTTCAAGAAATATCAACATAATAACATTGTAAATTAACAGTAGAAAACGCTATTGCATTGATTACAGTTGTATGTAAACTAAAATATTTATCTAATTTTACATTTTAGATCTGTTGGATAATTTCACCAAATTGGGAAAAACTAGTCCGAGCATCCTTGATCAAGGCTACCAGACATTAGTCTCCCCCTGCCATGAATCCTCCATAACTCAGAACTTGTGGACAGAAGCCAACTGCAAAGGAAAGAAATTCTATCCGAAGAATAACTCCTTTGATCGCCTTACTGATGTGCTTGTAATAAAAATTTTCTCATTCCTGACCAGCATCGAGTTGAGCATATGTGCTCAAGTATGCAGGCGGTTCGACACTCTCGCGTGGACACCGATGTTGTGGCGTATTATTACCTTAGATGATGAAGCGATTAATGGAGACAAAGCCATAAGGGGCGTTTTGAGGCAGTTATGTGGACAGGGAAGGACCGGCGCGTGCCCCAGCGTGGAGAAAGTCTGCTTAACAAATGGTGCTAGATTGTCGGATAGAAGTGTAATGCTGTTGGCGAGAAGATGCCCTGAATTGACACACCTGCAACTGCAGGGTTGTAGTGATATAACAAACAATTCACTGTTTGAAATTGCCACCAGGTGCCATAATTTGCAACATTTGGATGTTACCGGTAAGGCTGCTCATATAGCAGGAAATTTTTATTTTTGTATATGGTAGTGGGTAATAAATAGTACAGTAACAACTTTTTTTTAATACAGGGCATTACAGAACAACAATAGTTTTAAATGGGGTTTAATATAGATTAATGAAGTTACAGATTCAAATAGATAACTTTTGATTTCCTTTTTTACATTTCCTTTGCTTTTGATTATGATACCAACATATTTATAAGTTCTCTTCTGTTTTAATTTCTCATGTTCTGGTTGTTATTTTATATCTTGTGTTGTTTATTCCTATTAATTTTTCTACTATGTTAGTGTTGATTTGTATGGTATAATGTAAATTTCTTTCCATTTTTCCTGTAATTTCAATTCATTTCCACAATACATTTCAGTGATTTTCACAGAATTCATTTTCCAGTTTACTACTTTTTAAAAATATTATTTTAAACATTTGGAAATCAAGAAGGTAACACTTACAGAAACAATAAAATTCTTATTTTTATTTCTCAGGTTGCGTGAAAGTGTCCTGCATAGGGATCAATGCCGGCCCAGATCCACCCCGTCGTCTCCATCTACAATATCTGGACTTGACTGATTGCGTGGCGCTGCAGGACAGTGGCCTGATGATAATAGTCCAGAACTGCCCCCAGTTGACCTACCTATACCTGAGGAGATGTGTTCAAATAACCGATGCTGGCCTCAAATTTCTGCCAAGTTTCTGTTCTGGTCTGAGAGAACTGAGCATCAGCGACTGCACCAACTTAACCGACTTCGGGCTTTACGAGTTGGCTAAGATAGGGGCCACATTGAGGTACCTATCAGTGGCGAAGTGTGATCAGGTCAGCGACGCCGGGCTGAAGATGATCGCTAGGAAGTGTTATAAACTGAGGTTAGTGGATAGATTCCAAACATTTATTTAGTCGTTTATTTAGTTGCACACAACTGTAAGGTGTTACAACATCTGGCAAAACTGAATTGAAAGAGGTAAATTTAAAATCAAATTATTAAGAGTATGTATGTTGTCTACAATTTTTTGCTCCTAAGTGACTGAACAAATGCATAATGATATTTTTGCCATGAATAACTTTTAGCTTAGATAACTTTTAGAATTTAAAAAAACTTCAAATCGCTCTCATTTACAACTTGCTTAAGTGTTATAATGAAGTGCATTTATCTGGTGTTCAGCCCAATTCATTTCGACCAGATAGTGTTTGTTACTTTCTAGTCCACAACCTGTTTCAACCTTTTTCCATTAGGTCCATTTGATTCTCTGTAGTTTATGTCTGTACCTTGTATAAAAGTTCAAATTTCTTCTCGTCAGGTATCTCAATGCCAGGGGCTGCGAGGCGGTGTCTGACGACGCCATAACCGTCCTGGCGAGGTCTTGCACGAGACTGCGTGCCCTGGACATCGGGAGGTGCGACGTCAGCGATGCCGGCCTTCGGGCCTTGGCCGAGAGCTGTCCGAACTTGACGAAGCTGAGCCTCCGCAACTGCGATCTGGTGACTGACAGGGGTGTGCAGTGCGTTGCGTATTACTGCAGGGGCCTGCAGCAACTGAACATCCAGGACTGCCAGATCTCCCTCGAGGGTTATAGAGCTGTGAAGAAGTATTGCAAAAGGTGCGTGATTGAGCACACAAACCCGGGATTCTTTTGAATGATTTGTTGGTTGGTGTTTGTTGGATATTTATTTTATATACATATTTTTGTAAATTTAAGATATATATATTTTTACATATGATAATTTATCGAAATGATACTAAATAAGTTGTATATATTGAAATATTTTTTATACGTTTTTATATGGAAGACATTTTATAAAGCCAAGCTATTTAATTTTTTTATTTAAAAAATTGATTTTAGTAATACACAGTATTGTTCATTACCTTTTATTTTCTTTCTTCTGTTTGGTCTTTCATCCACATTTGGCTCCTAAAACTAAATCTACTCTTGTTACACACATGAAGAATATGTAGGCATGATAAAGTAACCGAAAAAAGAAGAAAAATAGTGTAACCTACAGGATACCAGATCAGATATCAAACCTGAAAACCATCAACAAACCACCAAATAGTTACATAACAACCAAATAGTTACATTTGCACTTACCAATAAGATAGTTCATTTTCAAAGAACGTAATAAAAGTTTGATAGAAGCGAGCACTTGTGGTTTACTTACCACCAAATATCCAAAAAGATGTTTGGGTAACTAAGTGCCATAAAAGTTGGCTTGTTTTAAAGGAGGCCTGTTAATTGTTACGGGCAATGGTCGATAACCTGATATCATTTACGACTTTCCTATGGTAACGATGACCACTAATCCTTTCTAATCTAAGTCATTTCAGTTTTTGCTGGAGAAGGTATAACTGTCGAGATTTCAATAGTTTCTTAGATATAACCTGCAAGGGTTCTCTCTCCTATTCTCCTATTTATTATTATTTATAAGATAGAACCGCATTAAGTGGTTATAATGAAAGAGTCCAAACAATATATTTTTTTATTGAAATATACAAGTAAATAAACTCTTGAGAAGTATAATTAAACATAATACAAGATTAACATGCTGCTATTATCGAACTAAAAAATTTAATGCATTTTGAAAACTTAATAATATATTCAATTTGGATTAAACAAGATGTAGAAATAAGCCCCAGTTCTTAAAAGTTCTGAGTTGGATGATGTTTAAGTGAATAAGTTGAAAATAAATTATAATATTTTGTTATAGAGAGTATCGGTTGAATTATAAAAGAATTCCTAAGCTACTGAAATTCCTTGCTGGGAGTAGAAATTCCTAATGCCTCCTCATAACCTGAACTGGACATTTTAATTTTTTTATCTAAAAATAAACAAAGAAAACTTACCAGTTACTATGGTATCTCTAAATACATACCCTCCTTATCTTTTGACTTCTTCTTCTCTTTTTTATCTTTTTTCGATTTCTTTTTGACAGCCTCGACTTTTTCATTGTTCTCTTTATCTAAGGCTAATAAGTTTTCTTCTTTTGCATCCTTTCGCGATTTCTCTTTGTGTTTCTTAATTTTCTTTTCACTGAGCTCCGCTTTAGTCTTTTCATTTTTCTTTTTTGAAGGTTTCTTTTCTTTCTTAGTAGGTTCTTCTGGTTTGGAGGAATAATCATAGCTCGGTCTAAAAACATAAACAGTAACTGTTGAGAAATAGATAGCAAACAAATATAAACTTACAAATCGAGGTCAATATCTAATGCTCGATGGGGATCATCTTTATTAATCTGTTCAGTGTCAGAGTCTGACAGTGTAGCGCCTTCTGGTAGTTCCATATCTCTCTTCACCTCCACTATTGGACCTTGATCAATGTTTTCATCGGAAGAACTGCAAAAATGATTCATAAAGATTCTGCCGATTTGAAACATTTCCCCAACCTTTCAGATTTGCGTTTTTTCTTCTTATTTTTCTTGGATTTCTGCTTGGTGTTCACTTTCACTTTCAAATATTTATCCGAACGTTTCTGGCCCATGACTTTTAATGGAATGTTCAAATTTAATTCACTAACTGGGATTTTTTCCACGTCTTCATTAATATTGCCATTACTGCTCTCCACTGAATTACTGCTCTTCAAGTAGTGTGGATTATTTTGCTGTTCATACTTCCTCGCTTCCCGGCTCTACAACAAAGTTGAGTAACAATTAACGTCAGTATATTATTGATCTTAAAAGATTTGATGGTGTTGACTTCACCTTTCTAATTTCATCTTCTGTGGGTTCAGGCTTCTGTTCAGAGGCACTTCTGAATTTGTCAGATTTAATGAACAAGTTTTCAGCTATCTCATGTTCACCTTCGGAGCTTGATTCTTCTAAAGGTTCGTTAATCCAAGCGTCAAGGTCCAAACTAGAAGTTAAATTAGAGGAGTGTTGTTAATGAATAGTGGAGCTAAAAAGACGAAAATTCCAACTTTGCCGAATTGATACTAGAAACCACCGTGTTTATAAACTAGAATACTTGTATCTCTTATTTACTACAGGTGTATACTTATCTTTACAGCATATAGGTGTATACAAGTACACACGTATATACTTTATCTACTAAATGAGTGTACTATCAAATCAAGAGAGTTGATTAACAGTCAACTCTTTAGATAGCACTGCACTGGACTAAAGTCAATTAGAATTAACTTATGTGTTTATGTGATAACGTCTACCATTAGTTTGCTTTGACACGTCAAATACTTGTTTTTTTTATAATTAAATGAAAGGACTTTGCATTTGTTAGAGATCAACAAATTTTTTTGGTTTTTCCTTTGCTATTAGATAAATTTATTTTATATGTGAGATCAATCATTGTTTTATTTTACTTACCCATCAGGGATCGGAACTTTTTTCTGGGCTTTTGGAGCCACAGGGTTCAACTCTCCACTGAATAAGCTTAGTAATTCTGAGGCAGTTGTCTTCGATGAACCTATGGACGGTTGCTCATTGATGTCATTATCAATGTTCATTTCTTTATTCGCTTGCCGACTTTGTTCTAAAAATATATTTTTATTGAAATTTATCAGCACTATAATAATTGAATGTAACACAATAGAGGATGGAGGTTTTAGTAAATTTGAAATTCATTTTTGAAAATCATTTTGGGGCTAGGAGAAAGCTATAAAATATCTTAAGAAATATATTGATGTCTGTATAGTCCTTGCAATAATAAATTTTATATTATTAGTCTTTATATTTAATAGTAATAGTCTTGAGATAGATATAAGGAAAACCGAACTCACACAGGTGATGTCTTGATGTGACCACTAAAGAAGCCACGGAAATTATTACATAGATACATTGATAATTAACAACAATAACTGACTAAATTTGAAAACAAATGAAATATTTGCAATGATAAAAACTATATTAATCAAGTAAAAATAGGAAATTTAGTCGATAATAGGTAATACAGTTATTGTCAAAGCTTGACAATTTCATCTGATGAAAATTTATGTAAGATGATGAACTTACTCGTTTCTATTTCTTGTCGAATAAGTTGGGTGATGATCATCGTTGTACTCGCTCTTTCCTGAACTTCCAATTCACCAGATTTGATGCTTTCACTCATTTTCTCGATCATTAAATCACACAGTTTCAATATTTCATAGTACTTCTCTTCACGTTCATGCTTTTCCATTACAAAAGCAAATATTTTTAAAATGTTGTGTATAAATATAGACTCGATGTGTTGGGGAAGAACTTTGTATTTTAACATGGATTTGAGAGTCTGCTCCGGATCCTGTAACTCACTGAAAGGAAAACAATATGTTAAGTGTATGTACTTTACACACGCCTCGTCGGCTAGCATTTTATACCATATCTAGCGACAACTGAAATGACTTTGCAAATGTCCTTAAGGATGTATGCGTGAATGTGTACCATAATAGAATTTACCTGCTTCAAATGGGGCCACTGTCGATAGCTGGGATTTGTGGAGATTTGTCGATACCTTTTACGACCTCCGACAACGGACACTAATCTTTTACGACATGAGAAGTCATTTCATTTGTCGCTATAGAAGGTATAAGGCACATTAGATGTTAATGTCGTTTAACTGATTCAAGCGATAAAAAATTGTTAGAGAATTAATACAGCAGAAATTGAAGGCATTTGCAGAATAAAAATGGAATGAATGTAATTTTTCCATATTCTCAAAGTGACTTGGTAGGTTGATGGTCCAAAATAAGCCTTGACAACATATTAGGCATCTATCTAAACTGGTAACATTCGGTGATCGGTTTCAGCTCATACCATTTTCTGAGCTCTGACCTAAAGTAACAAATCAATCAGAAACAAAGAAAGTTATATTAACCTGTCCAAATATATGAAATAAATGAATACCTGATACATGGTGAAGGCTCATTTTCCTCAAGTAAAAAATGGAACATTAAATTTATAAATATATCAATTTTGAATCTCAAATCCCCATTATTAATATAGCCAGATTTCTTCCAGTTAAGGAACTTCAGAAGTTTCAGTTTCTCCTTTTCTACTTAGACTATTCTCGAACATTTTTGATTTCGAATATGGTTTCGGAGAAAAAGAAGACATTAAATTACCGTGACTATCGGCCATGTGAACAGATTAAACTCGAACAAAAATGAGATGACTTTAGTATAAAATCTATTATTCGAGATCATAAGTACACTACACTATTATTTATTAATAAATACTCCCATCTAATATAGTAATACTATGTCAATAGTAATCAATGTCCAGAAAATAAAATATTTCCTTGAAAGAAATTCATATTTCATTCTAAAATGTGATATTTAAATCAAAGAGACTATCAAAACTAATCTGAAATGCATTCATTTTCGTTTCAAATAACTTCAATGGAATTCTTAAGTGAATGATTTGTTTCTTGGAATGAAAGGAAGTTATTTCCAAGAATCAAACTTTACTTCCTCACGGGACTCGTCATTCGCGCGTCTTCGCGGCGGCCGATCACGCCCGAGAGATGAGTGCGACGCCGACTCTACGCGTTTTTTGAATCCCTTTCGGTCAAACTCTACTAAAATTGACCTCTTTCCGCGGAGACTCGTCGCGAATATTCACCTAATCGCAGGTGTCTACGTTTTAGTGCCGTTTTAATTCGATTTCAGTGGTTCGTTTCGGTTTTTAAACGTGTTCATTCGATTTCCGCGTGTTTAGATTCGGGTTTTGAACGTTTTCAATTACGAGTGTTTCAAATCGACATTAGAATACTTGAAATTCGGTTGCCGGTGATTTCAATTCGGTTTTCGAGTGACTTCGTTCCCGATCGTCCACCTGTTGAGGGATGGAAGGCAGAACGGTAAGGCATTAACCTACACTTGTAATTGTAAATGTACATCGTACTGTACTTGGAACTGTAATGAACAATTGTTTAACTTTCAGTTGCTGTGCGGATCTGGATGAGAGACGTCTCAGAGTGCTCGGTAAGTTATTTTACGTCTGGCATGACCTTGAAAGCTTTTTACTATGTTGAAGAAGTTTCACTATCAGTGGGTATATTTTAAACGTAAAACTTGCCAAATTGTCCATAATTATTGTCAAATGTGGGTTGACAATAACATGTCGTAACTCTATTGTTACAGTAACAGGTGAGCTGTTTTGTAAAGTGTCTATTATGAAGGAATATGTAACACATATAATGTGTGAAGTATGAATTATTAGTCGTACGTCCATTATAAAACAGATGTAAAAGTTCACTTTTACACCATCACTTGACAACATATACAAGGTGATTCATCAGTACTGTACGAAAATTAAGGGTAGAATTCATTATGGCGAAATATGAAACAAGATTCCTATAATTAGGAATAATAATTTAAACAATTCTCAAAGCAATTATTCAACAAATAAGTTCAACGTTAGTCAGAATCTTAAACATACGTATCAGGGTAAAGGAAAGTTACACCCATGTATAAAGCAGGTGAAAGAACTATTGTTAATAACTATAGGCCAATATCCTTAATAACTAAACTGTCAAAACGTTTCAGAGAATTATTCGTAATATGTTCTATAAATTCTTAATCCAATGTAATAGAATTAACCAAAAGCAGTATGTTTTCTTGAAAGTACCAATGCTCTCTGATGGTCCCCACGCCAGAGAAAAATTAGTGTGGCTTATGGGCAGCTTCATAGTCATCTACATGTAGTAGCGCCCGGTAAAAATTAAAAGGGTACCAGTGTTAACGTAATAAAACAGTTTATTTAACGATGTTTCTAGAAAAAATGTTAGAAGTGCGCCTCCGAATTTCACGATAATTGTACAGACAACACCCTACTTATATTGAGTCATTTAAACAGTTCGTGGATATTATGCATATAATTCATCATAACTTTACTGGGACCCTTTGACTCGTCCACATGATGGGTATTTTGTTAGGTGCCTTAAAATTTATTAGTCAATAAGTCAAACTAGTTTGTTATGCCCGCTAGTCTTCCTTGTCACTAACTATACTTGACAACACATAAAGATATCGATAGAAACAAGAACATTGTAACCATTTATGCTTTGCTTTAAATAAAGCTTTCGATACACTAAATCATGAGATATTGTTGGTTAAAACTGCATGGAGCTGGTACTAGGAATGTTGCATTAAAACTAAAAAAAATTATCTACGTACTAGAATGCAAACTGTCAGGATCGATAAGAATTCTAGTCGATCAACTAAAATTGACGTTGGAAACCACAGGAAAGTGTCCTTGGTCCTCCCTTATGTCTTGTACATATATGAATATTTTCGATAACAGTCCAAACTTGTTTGCATTTGCAGATGATGATACTGTGTGAAAAATTTAAAACTAGTTGCGTTGAAACTGAACAATTATTTGTCTGAACTAAGTACTTTGTTTGAGAGCAATAAATTACCATAAATATTACGAAGACAGAAGAGCATTTACATCTTTTGGATGTTATGTCGATAGTGTACCACCTCCACTAAATATTAAAATTAATAATATAGATATTAATAGGGCAAATAATCTACTTTGGTATTATGGTAGACTATGATCTTAAATGGGGTTTACATGTTAAAAATGTAACTAATAAAGTTAAATAATTTATATATATATATAATTAAGAGAAAAAGGGTAGCCGTGGCTGAATAGTTGAATATCAGACTATTGGTTGACGGAGACTAATACCGTCTGTTGGGGTTTACAGCCTTTGGACAGGAAAGAAAACTCTTAAACTTGTGAAAGTTTTCGATTTTATTCAAAATCATCTTCAGTCACTCTAAAGTGAAGGTTTAGTATTACCTATGAAAATTCATAAAAAGAAAAAACCTTACTGTAAATGAGGTTAACCTTTAAAATAACAAAATCATTAAATTAACCGAAGAATTAACTTGTGTTTAAACTGATTGATGATCCATCGTTGGTCGAAGTGATTCTTTATAACATTAGTAACAGAAATGGTTTTTGAAGTTTGATCAAATCACAGTTTCGATGAAGTATCTGTCAAGTGAAATGTAACAGGGAGATGTCGATTTTTGTTATATCGCTATCGACTTATTCATCGAAATGACATACATCCAACAAGAGGATAAACCTATCAACAAACATAGCGACATTCAGAACATGAATTCAGCCTACAGTTACATCCTACAATGTGATAAAGTGTTACTTAATAGGTCAACTAACATAAAATAAGCAAAACGAATGCCAACCATATAATGTCATAAAGTTTCTAGTTGTACGAAGGTCGATAGCAGTATAACAAAAATCAACATCTCTCTGTTACATGTTACCATCACAGATATTTCATTGAAACTGGATCATTTGGTCAAACTTCAAAAACCATTTCTGTTACTAATGTTATAAAGAATCACTTCAACCAACGATTGACCATCATCAAGTTAATTCTTCAGTAAATTTGATGATTTTGTTATTTTCAAGTTTAACTCGCTCACTTACGGTAAGGTTTTTTCTTTTTATGAATTTTTATAGTTAATACTAAACCTTCATTTTAGAATAACTGAAGATGATTTTGAATAAAATCGAAAGCTTTCACAAGTAAAAAGAGTTTTCTTTTCTGCCCAAGGGCTGTAACCGCAATAGACTGTCTTAGTGTCCGTCAACCAATAGTTTGATATATATCTTATAAACAAGGAAATATACCATGCATATATGTATGTTGTATTGAATTATGGACTAATTATTTGGAATGATGCATATGGTGTTGAGATAAGTCCTTTGAAAGAAATGCAGCCAAGGTTTATTAAATTACTATTAAATCTATTAAATTAAATTACAATTAAATCTGTCTGTAGTATAAATCATATACTAGTGCAACTAGAAATAAAATAATTAGTCTAATGCCTTACAAAGAACAGTAACCAAGAAAAATTGTATATATGCTGCTATTAAATACTTCAATATGTCCCAAAATTGAGTTGAAAACATAAGCAATAAAAATAAATTTAAAAATATATCTTTGTATATAAGAGAAAATAACTTATAAATAATGTAAACAATGAGATATACCAATAAGCTGTACAATTACTATACTAGATGTTGCATTATAATGTAGCATTTTTGTAGTTTTATACTATATTCAAATAATCCTTTATGATTACCGTTAGATCATAGTTTTAAGCAATCAATATAATTTTTTACTAGCACCTATGCTGCACCCCTCTCTTACAGGCCATTTTCTGTATCTCCTCTGGAGTATTGAAAATGTAAACTGCTGGTTTTAAATAAATCAATTCATAAAAGTATGTTTAAAAGAATGCTCATGGCATTGTGGTAATTTCGATTGTTCAAAGGGATCCGAAAAGTCCAAGCACCTCTTACTTGTAAGATATTGACAAATGGATGTTTTTATGCTAGTAATTAGTTGAGAGGGAGAAAAGTTGTACCAAGTATACAACGTAATAATAACTGATTGTATGAAAGGTAGATGGATACCAAGAGCATATAAATGTTAACTGAAGTGAAATACTAAATTTCTTTGTATTCACCAGCTAATATATAAATTGTTAGACAATTCATTGCATAATACTTTGTCAATATATTTACAGTAACAGGTACATAGAACATTACCAATTACATTTAAATATTTACTGCCAATTGACTTATGAAAGCTTTTGCCAATACATTTGTTCTTCTCTCATCAAGAGCGAAATATTTCTTTTTACGGGTGTTGATGGCATACCAGCTTGAAATTGTGCCAATGTTAATTCTGTTAGTGATTGTTTCCTTTGAAGGAATAATACAATAAGGAAGCCCCATAATATTATAGGCTTCCATGTTTCCACTATAGGTTTATGGGTATTTAACAATTTTTTCCTGTAGTTGCCTCACAGATATATCAGAATGAATATACTTTTCATTAAAATTGGTTGAGAGGATCAATAGTTACAACCCATTAAAAAATTGCAAATAGACATAGTGAAACCAAGGGTTCTTTTGTTTTCCCAATAGAAAGGTTTGTACTTCAATAAATACTTAATGAGCACAATGGATTTTACCTAACGAATTCGCCACATAGCCATGCCGCCGAGTAAAGCACTTCCTGTATTATTGTAAATTGTGAAGACGATACGTAAACATCAATTAACTGCGCCATCTCAGCCACAGCAAAGGACCTTATCGCTTGGACTCTAATGCAGACATCCATGAGTTGGGCTCCAATTACATTCCCTGGAAAAAAATTGAGTTTCAATAAGTACACAGATAAACAAGTTTTAGCATTACATTTAATTAAAATAATTTGCTCTTACCTTGCTTGGAGCCGAATTCCATTTGTGCCAATTCCACCAAAACCGTAACATACCATTCAAAATTTGTAACAAACTGATAGTTGTTCTGTGAACAAATCAAAATAATTTTACTCAGCAGTTCATCTCTGTAGGCAGTTCCTTCAGCTTTGTCCATGTGGACCATTAATTTTTTCACTATTTCCATCAGATTTTTCTTTGAAACCTAAACCAATTATTTCAATTAAACAGTAAATAAAACGATAAGATGGTTAAAGGAATGTTGTATTAATTTATATTGCTTACCATGCCATACAACAAATCCAATGCTCTTAACCTAATGGACTCATCTTTATCCTCCAAACACTGCAGGATCAAATCTTTGTGAGCTTGGACGCTCTTCGGGTGGGTCTTTAGGATTTTCGACATAGCCAGCAATCCTAAATATTTAACTGAAATGAAGATGATGTTATAAGAATAAATATTAATGATGCAAGGGTAACATACGGTTTTGATCGGTATCTTCGATAAGAATCCTTAGTTTTTGAACACACAATTGTATACTTGCTGCATGATTTGGCATTCCAGAAGAGATACTTATTAAAACTGCTATAACAGTGTTTATGCATTCATACAGCAAGCTCATCGCAGATGTGCTAAAAAAAATTATTACACTAGTGAAACAAATAGGGAAGTCTATTAAACTTCAAAAATGCAAGCAAATATTAAAGTTACTACCTTTCATAAGCATTTGTATTAAAACTTGATATACTAAAGTAAATTAATTTTACTTTCCTTATTAGCTAACTTCTATCTAATAGCTTTTTTAACTGCAAATACTCGAGACTTGACATGTTTGATCCTAATACTAAACGTACCTGTGTATTAGATTAGTTAGGGGTTCGATTAATTTTTTGCCTAGCCTAGGTTCTAAGGGAGTCAGAGCACCAAACTAGAAATAAAAAACTATAGTTAAAGGATATCGAGCAAATTGGTCTTAGGAAGGACGTCACAAAGTCATTCAGAATCTCATTGAACTACCTTGCAATTATATTTATTAACGGATCGGTCAATTTAAGACCTAGCATCGGTTCCTCCATAGTGAACGATGAAAACTTAAACATTTTATTTTACAGGATTTTATTAAAAAAAAACAGTGGATGGTGTAAATGCCACTTACCAGTTTGATAATTTTTATTAACATCCAATTATTGGTACTAGTGGTCATCAGTTTGAAAAAAACTGGAGCGAGGCTTAAATAATTTTTAGGGTTTTTCCTTGCTAATTCACAGACAACATTTACAGCGGCCGATTGCACTCCTGCAAAACAAAACTAGTAAACAGAAATAGTTTATATTTTAAACAATTCCATTGTTGATTTAATTAAAATAGATATCATCGGTACCTTAACAGCAGTAAATACAATAGATGCATAATAAATAATAGAGAATGTAGCTGTTATTATATGATGGTTGGATGTATAATCAATTCCTGTCTAT
Source organism: Cryptocephalus primarius (assembly GCA_963576515.1). Taxonomy (NCBI): domain Eukaryota; kingdom Metazoa; phylum Arthropoda; class Insecta; order Coleoptera; family Chrysomelidae; genus Cryptocephalus; species Cryptocephalus primarius. The sequence goes on from OY754937.1 coordinate 13,873,868, forward strand.
TTTCAAAGTGTAAAGAGTAGTTAACCTTTCACTCACTATTTGTTGAAGTCTTTTTAGTCTACTTTTATATATCAATTTCTTTCCCTCTTACCATTCCATTTCTTTATTAGATTGCATTTTACTTTACTACAACTGTTTTGAAAATGTTATAACTGTTTGACACCAGGATTTGTTTAGATTTAAAGTATACTTTAGATTCAGTTACATATTATATTATAATTAACTGTTAAGAAGTCCAAAGAAATAGTCACAAATTACAAAAAATACAATTTTTCTGAAGAAGCAGCTGAAAATTGAAAATACTTTTACATTGAAATAGACTTTTACGGGGGTAAGGATACAATTAAGAAGTGACATTTACCACTGAAAAAAATTAATGCTGCTTATTTGATTTATTCATGAGTAGTGTTACTTTTGTTCCATGTAAACTATATGTGGAAAATGTATTTACCTGGGTCTGGATCTTCTAGTTTATCTTTTAACCTAGGAAAGGCTGGTCTTAAAGCTTCAGGATACTTTAAAAATACTTTGTACATCATTAAAACCGCCTTTTTTCTTATATAAGGTTTGGTTGAGCTAAGCTAGAAATAATAATGTCAGCATGAAGTATTTTAAAAAAAGCTTTTATTCTTACCAAAGTTAATATGTCATTCGATAGGTCCCTAGCGAGGTCGGTGCTTATATAACAACTTAACGAAGTAAGGGCCAATCCTGCTTCATATTGATTTTGGGAATTCAGTTCCTTTCTTATCATATTAGTTGTTAACATTAATAGCTAGAAAGTACAATTATTAAATTAAGAGGACGGAATAATTATTTACTAACTATAGTTTCTTCACAAATGGTTTATAAGATTTTTAAATTGGCAGCATATTGAACTTATTTTGTATTTGAATTTCTGAGTTAATGTCTTGAAGTTTTTATTTTGTACTCACCTCCGAATCACAGTGAAATGACTGACTGGCTGCTAAGTATCCAATACGTTTCAAGGTGAATTTATTGGAACTCATCACTTCAATGATATTGAAACCCGCCCACGATATATCATAACCAAGCATTTGCAGCTGCAAAAGGTAAATCTCAAATAATTTTCCAAAATAACATAACAAGAGCCAGAGTTCTTATTTCAGATTAAATTAAAATAACCTGCAAATTGAATCAAAGTTACAAGTAGTGGACAAGAGAGCTGCAGTTCAGCTGTATTAATGACCTGTTTAATCGGAGGTCAAAAAACTGGCTGTAGTTGAAGTAAATTATTGATTTACGTACATATGTCAGTTTTGCAATTGCATTACTCTTCACTTGTAGGTTATCTTGCCTCAACTCTTGTTTAATATCTTCCATGCATTGTGATATATATTTCGCCTGAAATTAGAAGTATCAGTACTTGTTAAGGTCGGTCTGATGTGTAAAATAACCCTCACCTCATTCTCTTTGTTGTTCCTGATTCCTCTAACTAAATCGGTCAAGTTCTTATCGAACATCCGCTCGATGTTCCCTTTTACCTTTTTTAAAGCCATCTCGAAGCTGAAATTCGTGTTAAAATCAATAAGAACCACTTAACTCCTGGCAAAAATCTACCGAACTCATAGGACGAGTTTGGGGTGAGAGGAAGTTTGTTTGTGTCCTTATCGCTTCTTTACCTTTATCATATCACAGTTCGGCTACGCTACGGAGTTATCCAAATAAATCCGCAGGCAGATAATAAATCTTAGATAAAAACCATTACCGCCACGTTCCTAAGATCGTTCACGAAATCATGACAGCTGAGAAGCCATGGAAAAGGCGAAAGGATTATACGGTTTGATGTTTGATCGAATGTATGTTCTGTAGTGTTGACATGGAACCACGATATCTTCTACTTCTTCGTACTTGTGCTTGTTCTTTCCTGAAGTTCACAATTAAAGTGATAAATTACAAATATATGTTACGTTCTGATTGTCAGGATTGCTGGAAGTGGGCGCCTATAAATAAACCACTCTGGCCGCAACTTTCAAGCCATAATGGCACGCAACCATATAAAAAGTTACAGGGACTTCCCCAAATTTTAGCGAGGCGGAGTCGGCACGTCACTTGTTAATTAGTAATACTACTCGGATTATCACCATAATATTAGTTCCTTCACTGTGTATTTCGTTGGGCTTACAGTTACTTACAGTACGTTGGGGGACACGTTACTTACAGTGTTCATAATATACTGTTCTTCGTTAGACATCTCTGTATTTCTTTATTATAGAAATTTATTATGTTTGGTAGAATAAATTAGACTTCAGCGTTAAGTATCCAATCTTTTATATAGAAGACAAATAAATAATTTTTATTGATTGATCTATTAAAGATATATAAGGAGATTTATGTACTCCACTGTTTTAGGTTTTTTGATTTAAATCTTAGCTTTCAATGAACCGAAAAGAAAAATATGTCAGGTGCGCCATTTCGAAAAAGGGGTCAAAAATTACAAAAGAAAAATTGTTGGTTCTCGCTAAAAACTCTACATGGAAACACAGAAATAGGCTTCAGATACTGATGTATCTGTTCTACCAAAATATGTTCCTATGGAAGGGTGTGAAATAAGTACAACAGATAATTCAGAAAAAAGAGACAGAAAACAATCCGACATTGATTAGAGAATATTATTATTAGAATTTAGAGAATAATTCTAAATGATAATATTGGCAACCCTTTTACAGTTGATCTAAATATGCATTTAAAAAATATTCCAGTGGTTCGACAAGGCTAAAATAATTCATTATTTTGGTTATCCATATAATATCATAGGACAGAAATCCTTCAAAAAATATTATATGCAACGACTTTCCAGTAGATAAAAAATATGAGACTGGCTATTATATTCAATTTCCAGAGACTCTGTTTTTCGTTTTTGTTGCAAATATTTTTGGCTTTTCTGATTGGGGGCATTTGTCTTTATGATTTGAAGGCATGAAACAAGTGAAAAACTACAATGAAGGTAAGAGATAAATAATTTAAAGACAAACACTGCTATTATTTACATACATGACGCATATGCACTGATACCAAATCTGCGGAACATATACCTACTTTACCGATTTCCCGACAATGGCGATCGTTCAATTATTTTTAATTTCTCAGTTCTCATTTAAAATCTCAGTTCTTGGAGATTGACTAGAATATTGGTTTCGTGGACTAAAACCATGTTAATTATACTGGATAATTGACTTCATTTAATTGGATTGTTAGAAAAAATGCTAAAGTTTTAACTCCAAATTGATAATTCAGGTGCTTAGCTAAAAGTTCATCTTTTGGAAAACTGAGTGGAAAAATAGTTAATATCGTAAAATTTTGTGAATTCCTGAAATAGTGGCCAGAGGTTTTCTGTAAACTAGAGAATTGTATGCAAGTCACATTTTTAGTTGAGAACTTGAAAAAAACACATTTTTGCAAAACTGATTAGTGTTCATTAGAATTCTGGAAGAATCTACCGAGTTTGGTTTGAAAGACAGATTTTGACATCAGATTTTTTAACAGGTAAGATTGATTAGATTTCATTGGACGTTTCGAAGAATTACTGAATTTGATTAAAAGCCATGTTCAAAAATTAGTTGCATAGGTACTTGAAATCTTAGTTTCTGGGGAATTGACAGGAATATTCGTTTCTTGAACAAAATTTATTAAGTTCAGTTAAGTAAAATTTATTTATTAAAATTTATTAAAATAAAGATTCACCCACCTGAAAATAAAGAAAAAATATATAAGGGCTGAAAATCAAACCAAATGTTTATTTATTGTACCTTATTACCTTACACATCTCTTCCATCTCGGTTTTTTGCGAAGGAGCTCTCCGATGATCAATTCCTGTAATAGGGATAAAATTAATTAATGCATGAATGTTTAAACAAGAATTAATTGTTGTAAAGTAGAAATTTTTTTCTTTCGACCAGTAAATTTGATATATAAAAACTCAGTCGTTTCTACGACGAATTGTTTAAAATGTTCATATTCAAAATTTCCGTTACACATGGGCGAGAATTACGTAATAATCAGATAACATATAAATACGTTGTTTTATTTTAGGTTGCTAGAATTTTAGTCATTGATGAATAACAATCGAAGATAATATTGAGGTGGTATTATAATTCCCAATACGTTATGTAAGCACATTTGACATTGAAGAGTATGTGCCACATACACGTGCAATCGTAATGTCAACGATTTAATCCCCGTCATATAATAAAATTATTCGTTTGAATTTTAATTCGCTTCTACTAGGTAAAAATGTCTCATTTTGTTCTTAGAACGAAACGTTTTTAATTAAAGTAACAGGGAAAGAAAAATAAAAAAAAATGCATGTGGTCTACCGAGGAAAAGTTTCATTTTTATTCAATAAAGCATTGACACAAAGATAAGACAAGGAATGACCAGGAAATTAGTACACTTATATGTAATATTAATGAAAAATTGTCATGACTAACTAAAAACACAACTTTTTGCTTGCCAGAAAGGCTCATCAATTGGTATTTTCACGTTCCTCGGTACTCATTACTAAAATAACCACATACATTCATATGCTTGTTGTGCTAGTGCTAGTTTGATTCAATAATCAGTTAGTTATTAAATAATGGGTTATCTATAATATATCTCAAACCAGATATCTTCCAAAATGTGTTTTTCAAAAAAGTAGATTTTTATTTTTGTAGAATAAGTGTAAAAACGTTATACTTTTACCACCTATGAAATTAAAAAATTCGATCATGGGCGGAAAAAAGGAGTAGAGAATGGCCTCAAAAAACCTCAAAAGGCATAATGAGACATTAGATGGTTAGGAGGAACGAAAAAGTATATCCGTAAAAACTTCATGAATTGATAATAATGACGTTAGTTATAAAATTTAGAGGTAGGTGCATTTGGAATAAATAGTAAGAGGAAAGCCTCAAGGGAGATGAAAATATATCAGGTTACTAATTAAGCAAAAGAAACGCTTAAAATAAAAATGAATGGACGGGAACGGTGACTTTCTATGTCCAAAATTTGAATAATTAAAGGGCCCAGATAAAGGCGAAAGAAAGAAAACAATAAATAATATATTCTGCATTGTCTCTTATGTTATAAAGTTTTGGAAGCCGCGAAAAAAATCGGACACCATTTTAGAAAACAAATTATATTTTAATTTTTATATTTTATATTTATTTATATAACGCAGGAGATTAAGTTATTAATGACACACAGCTCCTTCGCAAATTCAATTGTTAAGGTGAGGTAATCATCATCAGGCCTTTTTCTTTAGATTTGCATATATTAATTGTAATATCTATTGCAGAGATCGATATAAATATATCTATTTCTATTTATTACAGATATATCTATTCCAGATAGATACGTACCTACATGGGGAATAATTGCCTTTAGTAAATTGTATATTGTATTATTTAATCTCACTATTCTGTGTGTCAATTAATCTTTTCTCTATTTAATCATATTAACATGGCATTTGCTATTGCTCATTTGCATTGTTTGACATTACTCTATGATGAATTAATACCTTCCTAATGTTTTTTGCCTGAAATTCTTGCTACAAAATTATAAATTCTTGGCTTAGTTCATGGCTTGCGTTTAATACCATGCAGGAGGTGCATGAATTGGCGAATACTAATACGGTAATATAGTTACTCGTGCTTCCTAGGTTTTACGAGATCTCCAGAGTTTGGCTATTATGTGTTCAAAATTCATTGATAAGTTTTAAGGTTACTTTACTTTAACTTGAACGACACAAATTCAGACAAATAACATAGAAACAGTTTAACATCTGTCTGAATCTGTAATTTTATAGTGGCAAATTCTAAATGTAATTATAAAATTTTATAAAATTTAAGTAATTTAGAATGTTTATTATTAGATTTTATTACGATTTGTGTGATCAGTAGTGGTGGTACAAGTTTTTATACATATTGGGCTGCATATATCATCTCATCTTGCTTAGTTATGGAATTTTCTGTTTTTTCTTGTCCGACCTAACCTAAAGTGTTTTGAAAATACTGGTTTTATAAACCTTGACCTTTTACTGTATGTGGATAGTTTACACGACTTGCTTAGTTGGTCTGTATAAGAATCCATCACTCACTAGATGTAACCGAGTAGACGAGGCGTTCACCAAAATCTGCCAATTTGCACATTCACCCATTTACACACTGTATCAATTATTTTCAGGTGTGATGGGATTTTACATTAATGAAATTAGGTGATATCTGTAATATAAATCTTACAACTTTTGAAACAATAGCGGTAACATTTAAATTAAAGGATGTTAAATTCATTGTAGGTGCCTAATATGTAAAAGAGTTATCCTTAATCTCAAACTGACCACTCCAAGTACACTATTTCACAATATATTATTTTGTGTGTTCCTTAGAACAATTGAGGCTGCTGTTTGAATTGTTATTGTGGTTATAGACCGTCAGCCCATTGTACCCAATTCCACCACAATTATTATACGTTGGCCGCTCAGGTTTATTGTATTTTGGCACATAGTGATTAATATTAAACATAAATTAAAGTGCCCCTGTGAAACATTTATTGGAAAATGAATTTTCTAATAGTTAAAATCCAGCGAAAAACGATTAACGTGGACAGTAAGTCAGCGTGCCCTTTTGATATTAAAAAGATTTTGTTATAACAAGCTCAATATTCAAAGCGCATACGGATCGAGTGGGACCAACCACCTCTACACCTGGAATAACTTTGTAAGAAACCTGACGCATTTTTAAAGATATTAATCCGTATGCCCATATGATCGGGTGTGATGTGAATTGTAGCTTACGTACAGTTAATGAGGCTTTTAAACAACGGCATACTCAAACAAGTGCTCAAATTTTCAAGGCTCTTTTTTACAATAATAATCCGTACCTACGCCGTTGTGGTTTTTGTGGAATAAGCACGTAATTAATCCATTTCTCGAACGATCTACTCATCGGTTGGAACAAATGAGTCATAATCGTATCAGATTTATGTGTAAATTTTAAAACATTTTGTGATGATCGTAATATATATGCCCTCGTAGCGTTTGTTTAATAATCACATAATTAATCCATTCATTAAACGACATACGAATTGGTTAGAACAAACCTACAAAATTATTAAATCCATCATATCGCGCGAGTAACCACTGCACCAGGCCGAAGTGGATAGAAGGGTAAAGAATGATTCGATTGATTATTAGAAAGTTAGAAATAAATCATCACACAACTATCTTAGTAGAGGTCGTTCATAAATTTTTGAATATTAAGGTGTAATAATAATAATAACAATAATAAATGAAAGATTAAGTTTCACCGGTATAAATAGTTAATCCTAGGCTAATGACAAGTCCTATATCAAAATCGTTGGTCTAAAAACAGTTGTAAATATAGAGAGAGTTTTCGAGAGATTTTTGGAGTTTTTACAAAGTTAATGGAGAAAAGAATGTATTTAAGGGGCCGAAGTAGGCAGAGGAATGGAGTTACTGTGGCAGGTGATGAATTTCTTCAAAAGTGTACCCTTACTCATTGTAGAATAAATACTTCACTGCATGTACATTATACTTAGATTCATGTAAACATGACGTCGATGTACGCCGATGATGCATCAATATTTACAATTTTCAACAAATTTCGAACGAATTGTTAAATGCTTATTTTCAAATGGCGCCACGAAGGGTCAAAGTTATAAGAAATACAATAAAAATCATTGACAATGCAGGTTTGTTCGAACCAATTCATATGCCATTCACTCAATGGACAAAAACTTAATTATGAAACACATATTACAAGGGCATCCTTATTAATGTTAAACTATATATTATTAGACTAGAAAAAATTTTTAAATTCACACATAAGTTTACAGGACATTTACAGGAGAAATAGATTAATTCCGTTATTATTAAACAAACACCACAAGGGCCTACTTGTTAACTTCATCAAAAACTGTTTGAAAATTCGTACATAATTTTTTGTATGATAATAATATGTTTTATACGACTATAACTCATTTATTCGTGCTAATTACGTGCTTATTCAACAAAAACCACAACGGCATACAGGTTATTGTTATTAAAAATTGCTTGACAACGTTCATGCACTTAATTAAATTTGAGTTTCATGAGAACAGTATGATTTTACAATTGAATATTTTTAGGTACACCAGTCATGTTGCAATAATTTCTGTAGGAATAATATCGTTAAAAATGTGTTAGATTTTTTACCATTATTTCAGGTGCGGAAGTAGTTGGTCCCACCTGATCCGTATGCTCTTGGGAAATTAAGCGTGTTATGCCAAAATCTCTTAAATTTCAAAAGAGCATATTAATTACTATCCTTTAAAATTATATATATTTCTTATACATGTAAGGCTCGATCCATACCCTTAGGATATACCCTACCTGTGTACTAAGAGAAAATTCATTTTCCAGCAAAGGTTCTACGAGGATACTTTAATCATTGTTTAAAATTTTTCAGTAAATGCCAAAATTCTGCAAGCCTGAAGAGTCAACGCATTACAATAGTGGTGGATTCGTTTTTGGGTGGGAAATGCCAAATTTATGATAAAGCGGAAATTAAAGAAATACTTTGACAGTAAAACAATCACTGGTCTCCACAAATTTATATTGTTTAAGTGTCCAAAAATTGTTTAGAATGTAGGGTAAATATGTGACCGGAGGATCTATATTTACCGATAAGGACATGTGTCATCGTAAGTTCCGGGGATATTCCATTTGATATTTTATTACCAGTCCATATCCAATTCCGTCTACTTTCCAATAAAGGGAGCCCATTCTCCCGATTCATTACTCGGACGGCGGCGCTGCCTTCCCCATCCCCGTCGTCGTCGAGGGGCTCTTCCTCTCGCCACCCCTCGGCGGAGCGACAAATTGCACACGTATCGGTCCAGGACATCCTCCGCTCTTTGTAAACATTGATCTTGAGATGGCCTGTGTTGATTGGACCTCACGACACCTGGGTGTTGCTAGGCGACGCCTAGCTTGCAGTCATCGCGTTGCTAGGAGACGCGTTCAGGGGTCGCGGGGGTGGACGCACCGTATGTGAGAGCCTGTGTATGTGTGCAATGTTGTCGGAATGAATAAGAAAAAATAGCATCAGTATTCCCTAACAAATTAAAATCGAACATTTTCAGGCATATACGGAGGTAGATTCGTAGTCCTAGTCGAAGGCTAACTCACTCTAAGTTCTTCGATTATTACAAATTACAAAATTAATGAAAAATATGAATTCATATTATGCACCCGATGTCTATGCTTTTAATCTCTTGCGTAGTCTTGGAAATCTGTATTTATTGTGTCTTGTAATGTTATGAAATTATGATTTTGTTAATATTACCTTAAATACGATCGCTCTGATGGTGAGCGTAACACGAGGTTACTTAGTTTTTACGTAACGTTATGTAATGCGTGATCTACAGTTGGAATATTTACTAGGAGTTATTGATCGACGTTAGAATGAAATGTAATACGTTCTCTTTCATTTTGCTGATATTGTCCATTTTGTTAAGAGTGCTCGTTGTTGTCAATTTTTACAATAAATTTATAGGTACAATATTATGTTGTCTAGTTCAAGTTTATTTGCTTTCGGTTCAAAACATGCGTCAAATGTTATTGATTGAAATTTATTACCGGTTAAATCGTCGAATTGTTTTCAATAGGTGTTTAAATTTTTTGTATGAATTTCTATACGTGATGAGGCATCAGCATTTGTATTTGTTTTACCTGGTTTACAAAATGTCAAACACGTCAAACACGTCAAATTTAATTTTCCATCGATATAATTTTGAATTAGCCATAGATTTTTATGTAGCACTCTCTGCCGTATAAATACGGATATTAGTATTTAGTTGGCTAAACTATTGGCAAAGGTTCTTTTCCAATTGTTGAATTTTCTTGTTCTGATGCCTTAAGTTTTTTGGATGCGAATGCAATAAGAATTTTTTCGAAAAAAATTCGACCTAATGTGTAGTGTTTGAGGCTCTTATTTTTTTTAAAGTGAAAATATTGAAGTTGAAGAATAAATTGAATTGAACAAATTTTTTACACCTTTCCAGTCTGTAGTGCCCAGTATAACAACTACTATTTTGCGTTTCCTTATAATTTTGAGATTACTAAATTAACTACGTAGGTGTTTTGAAAATTTTCAGGATTATTACGATTATAAAATTGATTGATTACTGATTCATTTACGCTTAGGAATGGGTTAAGGTCATTGGTGCCATCCTTAAATTCTGGGACACAATTTCGGTATTCAGATTTTAATTGTGCCATTTTGCTAGATTTTGAGGATTGGAGGATGATCGTATTCCTTATGATTAAGGATTAGAGACGTCAATAGAATTCAGATTTTCGCGAGTGTTGACTAGGTTATTTATATTTTACCACAACATTAAATAATTGTTTTACTTGTCTTCATGGGTCGTTGGCTTGTAGATCCAGATGATGCGGCCACAAATCTCGTTACTGCTTATCTTCTATGATTCATATTATCCTTGTTGCTTGTGGTCTAAATCTGGGCGATGTGATCCCAAATCACGTTGGTTATATTTCGGGAAGATCCATTTGTGAGATACTACAGACTTTTCAAAAATGAAAATTTATTATTTATTTTAGCTTAAAATACGTTTAGAATGTGTTTCACTGAGGTAACTGTAGTTACCTCCATGTTAATAATACACGGAACAAAACCGTAGTTACATCTGTCAAACACATTCTAAATGCATTTTAAGCTAATATCCAATTTAGCGTTAATAGGCGTTTATGAATAAGACCGTTAATGAATATTATTAATTAATGTTACCCACCCGGCGCATATGCTTCAAATCGCTTGCATAAATGAGATCCATATTTACAGTCTTTTGTGGTGCTGATGTAAGGGGTGATGTGTACTTATTTACTGGAAATAATAAAAAAAATCACTGACATGAAAATGTTTATAAAAATTTTACTTTGTACGTTAATGTACATTGTAACCCTTCTTATACCACTTGTTTGATTTTTAATATTTTCTTTTCTTCTGCAAATACCAATTAGTGATTTCCGTAGGCACTTTGTTGGGAATAAAATATCTTTACAGTTACGTAACAAGTTGCGCAAATCCATTAAGAATTTTTGTTTCACTTTTCGATGTTCCTCATGAGAATTTTCCATTTTTTTTTCATCCAATTTATACCAGCATGCCCTGTTGGTAAGATTTGGTAGTAACATATCTTGGAGCCTTATGCACAACGTATGAAGTGAAAATTAGTAACCATAGAGGTTACTACTTTTTGTTATTAGTTGCATATTTATTTAGTATTACTGTATTATTGTTTCTTAGGGTATTCATAATAAAAGTGAGTCTTGATCGTAATTTAACGATCGTCTTTCACTGTATATGATTTCCTGACATTTGATACTTGATTTCATGGAATTTAGTGAATGGTGCCACTGAAAAATATCACTTTCGAATCATTAGGAAATATGTTCCTTTAAGTGTCAGGTACGTCATCACACCTCACAAAGTTTTTGTGCCTATCTTTTTTCCCGATAAATTTATTTGTCTAATTCTGGCAACTCTGCACGCGCATTCCGCGTGTAAGTGTCGTCGGGAGTTCAGAGGGAGCGAAAGGGAGGAAGCTTTGGGGGCGGGAGTGTGTGTGCAAGCCCTTAAATGAATTGGAAGCGGACACGAGTGGGTGGCGAAATTTCATTTGGGGGTTTTGTTACGATTCAGATTAATTGCAGTGGCACTTCTAGGATTTCAGAGGGGAAGACAAAGGACGGGGGGATTCACCCTGTCGTGGGATGAGTGGATGTCTGGAAAATTATGAAAGTCAGGCTCGAGTGGAAATATTTTTATGAGGCGAATATTGCGAACGTAATACCTAATAAAATCGCATCCATATCCTTTCAGTAAGTGACTTGTAGTGGATGTAAAATGTCTACAGTTTTTAGTCAAATTCCGACTTGTTTTACTTTCGAAAGTTTATTATTTACAGCAAATAACCGACTTGTACCAGGAATTAAAATAATTACAGGTAAATGATCCATGACGAGTGATTGGAGTGTACACGTCATGGACTATGTAACTAAATATCAACTGTACAATTTAGCAAATTGCTCAAAGTGATTTATGATATATGTACTGTTAATGGAATCGAGCGATTCCTGAATTAAACGAAACTTTGTAATTGATTTCAATTGAGCTGGAAATGGCAAAGTAATATTTATAAAGCCTAATAAGGATGTATATGTAATTACCAATGTTTCAATGTTTTCCTATGATTTGGACATTGAATGTTATACAAATTGACGTTAGTTATACCTATAGCCTTGTTAGGTACTTTTAATTCAAAAGTGTGCTTTAATTTGCATTAGTTAATACTTTGAAAGAACTGGAAAACTGGGAAAAATTGAATACAGGAATATAAATCATCATCAGTTTTCAGGAATATAAATCATTTCAGTTTTTGAAAACGCGGCTCACTAAATCTAAGGTATAACATAGTGGTTCACGGCGTATTTCAATCTTGATGAATGCCTTCAGGTGGATATAATAATAATATGAATAAGGTCGATGCTGTTCATATATTTTTAAAGAGCAAGCATTGTTTTTTTTAAATTAAAAATACAGGTTGCTTTCAGGCTTTTTTTTAAAGATGCAAATGTACTAGACTATTCGATACTGAAATTAGCGTAAATTTAATTGGGAATTATACAGGCTGATTTACTTCTATAGTTCTATAACTTTCAGTTATAAAAAAAATTCTTTATAACCGATTATAATTTCTTTATAAATATTTTGTCTTTAGCCTATTAATGTATAATCTCGCTGTGCAGTATTTTTGTCAAAGCCTCACAATTACATCAATCAGTCGTTCTTTGCCTCTTGTCACAACGTGTGCTTCTTAAATGTGCTCTAAATAACATTTTACAAATTTTCATTTGCCCCATAAGCTTTCTTTCATTTTACTTTGTCATACGTTCCTTACGTATTTTGAAGAAACCAACAGAATCAACAATTTTGAATTACCAGTGTTAACATTACATCTTCACCTAATGAAAAATGTGACCCGACATAATAGAACCGCGTAGTAGACATTGCTCTTGGTTTTTTTCAAAACGAAATAACTGGCAAATTGAAGTCTAATTACAGCAATTGTGTCCTAATGCACCTTTGCTCTTTCGAAAATAAATATTTTTTAGTCTTGATTTCCAGCTAATATTTCTCCTGCTCACTGCTATTGAAATTCGATAAATTCATCCCTTACAATTGTACCGTTCAGCATTAATGGTTGAAATATCAGCGGCATAGGAACACATCCGCAAAGTGGTCAATTATAAATGCATTTACGTAGCGCCACATCACGCGTACCTCTCTAAATCATCATCGTTGTCATTTCCTCTCAACGGTATATATAGACATCCTCTCCATTCCATACAAATCCTCCATCCATTATGCGCTCTTCTCCATCCACAAAAGAAAAGAATAAAGAATGCTTCGCAGGGATATGTCTCTCTCTCTCTCTCTCTCTCTCTCTCTCTCTCTCTCTGGCTCTTTCTCTCCATCCTTTCTGTCTTTATCTCCAGAAGTAGAGCCGGTGAAAATTTTCGAGTGCTATCTGGCGCTTTGTTCGCCGTTGAGAGATTAGAGTAGGCCGTGTTGATACAAATGCTCTGTCGTTGTTGTCATCGTCGGCGGTTCGTTCTTCATCTTCTTTTTGTTTCGAGCTATTGGATTCGGAATCGCTCTCCCCGATTGTCCTGAAACAAAAAGAGAGGATGAAAAAAACGTGGAATGAAACGAAAGGTTTAACTCTTTTGTGTCTTCCCGTGAAAAGGAGGACACGGCGGATGCGTCGCACTGTGTTGGGTAGGTAACGCACTGCTTGATCTAGATAATCGGATTTCTTAAGTGATTAAGAGGAATTGACGTTTCGGAAGGTTCGCAAGTAGAGGCAAGGGATCTTCAGTCGGCCTGAAGAACTAAGCGATGTATTATGGAATGAAACTTGCAGATCGACGCGTATACAGAGTGATGCAGAGTAAATGTACAAAAGACTCTATGAGATATCGCAATGGGTACACTATGGCCATATTGTGCGTGTGCAGTCTAAACACAGAGTAGATAAGACAGGAGAAGAGCTAGGGCTGGCAACTTTTGATTTTGTGTAGGGAGCATATCGTCGCCTTTATTTAACCTTATGTATCTGCAATAAAAAATCCAGGACCTCATGAATTAGAATAATTTTACTGTAATACGTGGTAATACCATAGGTTAGGTGACGTGGCGTGATATACTGGAGTAACAACGTAGCAACGGGGCTGTGTTCGAAAATTTTGCCATAGATCAAAGAAAATATTAACATGACGTGCTCTCCTGGGGCCCTCTCTGTGTCTACACAGCGGTAGATACGCTACTGATTTCTTTATAATGTTGAAAACCTTTTAAAATTGAAGTAAAAAGTGTCTTTAAAATTGAATCTAGAAGATTTTTGGAAAGTCTAAACTTTTCTAGTATGATTGTAAACATTAAAACGCTTAAAATGTATAGAATTGAGATTCTACGAGTTCTTCTGAAAACTCAAACGAAAAAAGTTGCCTCAAAATCAAATCTGGAAACTTTGTTCCCGTACTAGAATTCACCAAGCTACGGGTGTATCAAATGGCGTGACACCATTGTGAGATGCGCCGCCATAATAATGAAAGAATAATTTAATATCTAGAATTGTAAACTAATTCTATTTCCTTTGAATCAGTACCAGTGGAGAAAATTTTGTTAATGTTAAGCAATGCTGCACCGTACTACAAGAACAAAATTCATCAAATATTTTTTCAGAACTTAACATTCATAACGTGCTTGACACATACTGTGAATCGGACTAAACTTGAAAAGATACAAATTCTAATTGTAAATGTTTTTGTATTAAAAATAAAAAATGTTTTGAAAAACCCCTCTTATAGTAGACGTATGTAAAGATCATTTACATAATGTGGCTTTACCACCTACACCTGTGATTACTAGGAGGGAAAATGTCAATTTCAAATTGTCAAATATTTAACAAAGATATTACAGAGGTTAAAAAGATCTTTAATATCTATTTGCTAATCTCAAGATCTTTAAAAAATATCTTGAGTGGTAGTAATATTGTTTCATTCATTTTTACTCACTATTGATTACAATTTGCCTATCATTATTTTTGCTGTACATATATTAATTGACTGTGCGATTATATTTTCGTTCTTATCGTCTTTTTCATGAGTTATTATTAGAAAAATTGGATGAAGGTCCCACGTATTGTTTGAATTTCTTATGTTGGATTTTGTTATTTTTGTTGTTATACTATATCTTTTTTTAACAAAATATGGTCGAGACAACATTGTGGTGTAGGCTTTACTTTAGTATTTACAGTAAAGTTAAATCCATATAATATCAACATCAATATGTAATTGTTAGGTATTATATTATTGCAATCAAGTATCTCATGAAGCATATCATAATTTCATAATTAAAACCACTAATAACTGTTTCAGTGTCCTTATCAACTATATTATCTAACTAAAGTAACTAAACTAAATCAGCTATAAATAAAATACCATCTACGAAGTTGATGCATAGGATGCCAAGATATTATATTTTGTATTATTCAAGTTGAATGTCATAATACTTTCATAAGATGTTAAGATAATATATTGCGTTTACAACTGCATTATGTTGTATTAGTAATTCATATATGAATTGTGCACTAATATTGCAATAGTTATTGTAATTTTAATGCAATTTTGAACTTCAATATGACCTGAAAAATAAAAATTACAGTATAAAATTAAAGCAATATTATTTTCAAAATTAGCTGCACATAGAGAGGCTATTATAGCTAATTACTATACGAAGTAATGGGTGAATATGAAATAAACATTTTCAAAGTTGACTGATTTATTGAATTCTTCTCTACGTTCTTAACAAATGAAACGCTAAGCTTTTTCAAACGGCATAAGTCAAATTGCATTCACAAATAGGTTAAAGTACTTTGGTATTTACTAATAGTTTGAAGCGGAGAACTTAAGACAGCAACATGCTTTGGCCAATACGACACAGTAAATCCAAAATAATGTCTTCTGTTAACTCTTAAATGCCTTGAATCGACCTCTAACTCCATAAATATATATTTCACATATTTCAGGAGAATACAATTTCTTTTATTTTTCTGAGGCACGTCAGGCCAGCTAACTCTAAATAAGAAAAGACGGGCAATGTAAAACTGTAGAAAATTAAATATTCCTGGAGTTTTACGGAAGATTGATGTCAACAAAATAAAGTCGGGGAGTTAAAATGAAAAAAGGATAAAAGGGAAAACGGAAAAAGCTCTCCAGTTTCATAGTAAAGGTGCATGTCAGTAAAAACGGAAGCATGTTGATGCGTTGCTAAGGTGACTCAAAACGGATAAGCAAGGAAGCAATCAATGTATCACAAAACAGTAAAAGTAACTTAAATGCAGTAAATAAATAAGTTGAGCGCTTTATAAAACAAAAGGCATAATTATTACAAGAGGCCAATGGAAATTGTAACCAAATTTGAAAGATTGGTGAACAATTTCTGAACTTTGAATAATTTGTAACATTTAATGAGATTTTATACTTGACAATTACTGAAGGTTTTCAAGGAATATATGAAATAAAAATCTTATGGTGTAGATAATTGTAATTAAAACTGATGTATACGCACGTATCACAGTTGTATTTGAACTTTTAGAGAGGGAATGTTATAATTTTGTTATGCTCCCGTTAGGCATAACTTCATCTGTTTCCAGCCACCACTGGAGCCATATCCCAAGAGGCACCCTCTTCATCTTTTTAAAAATTCCCTTTTTCAGCATCTCTCTTTCTCTCTCTCGCTCTCTCTTTCGGTCTCGTCCTCTACGCTCGCCCGCCCTCCTTTTCAGGATGCGTTACATGACCAATTTGTTGCCTTATTTTCAGCACCCTCGCATTTTTAGCGTTTCAGCTTTGTCTCATCCCCTGCGTTGTCAGCGTAATTTTTTTCAATTTCCAGGCACGAGGGCTGCTAAGTGAAATCCCCGAGGGCGAGGGAAATCGAGCCGGATCGTTGTTCGGGAGGGAAGTTTTCTAATGAAGTAACCTGGATTAAATGGAATTTACGATATGTATCTGGGGAGGGACTAAACCGGGGGTAATTAATTGTTTCTACGGGTTTAATGGAAATGGTGTTGTTACGGATAGGGCGGAGGGTGAGAAGTGCAATTTTGCAATGCAATTTTCGATGATATGTCACTGAGTTGGTACATATGAAAAGATATTTGAATCGCAGTGCGTTGTAACTTAAAAAATAGAAGGTAAATAAGCAACCTTACTTATCAACCCTATACTGTGAAATATTAATTTTAATCAGACTAACGTACCTGTATTTTTTATTATACCAACACATACCAATAATAACGAAATTATCATTTGGAATATGTTTCCACTCGTAATAAGAGGTTTACTACAATTGATGTATTCAAATGTTATGTAATATAGAAATATATCATATAACGTATCTGGTGCCTCGGGTCTCGTATTTATTTTGTTTACTCGTGAATAACATTGGGCATAGAATTAAACTCTTAAATTTTTCGTGTTCGTTGACGATGATTTTACAGAAGTAAATGGTTTTACTTCAACGGTATAATAATAAGTTAGTAAATGTTCTACTGTTACATTCTTTTTAGAATTTTCAGCTTATACATTTCGCAGATATTAATTAACCCTTGACCAATATACATAGTAGCCTAATTTTGTTTGATTTAAGGTGGTCTCGTTATTTGACAAATTTTATATTATAAAACTCAATACAATTTTACTAATAAGTTACAAAATCGATACTTTTTTTTCTTAAGAAACGAACGAAAAACAGTAAAAATTAGAACCATTCTGAACGGGTCTGAGCTTACTTCAACCGGGTTATATCGAGCCAAACCAATTGATTTAAACTGAACTGAGTTCATTATAACTGGACTGAACTGACTTGAACCTGTTTGATCTGAACTAAATATAACATTCATCTACACGTTTAAAAACAAAACTAAATGTGTTTTCAATAGATATTTGTACAGCGTAAAAACTCGGTAACAAAATAATTTCTACAAGCCATTCTGTAAATACAGAGTGCCACATAAGTCGCTCGCATATTTGGGTTGAAAGTTTATATTAATTTACTTAGAAAATTCAATGTACATATATACGAACATCTAAAGTTTAACAGGAATTTGAAAAAAAAATAATTTGCAAAATGTTTTTACTTTTTGAATTAGTATTTCAATATGTAATGAAAATTTTCGTATATAAAAATTCCTATATATGTATCGGTAGGTTTTGTAACCCACGAACTTTTCCTTTTCTAGTTTTCTCCAAAATGATTCACTCTGTATACACCCACAGTATAGAGTTACGGATTAAAAGTAAAGTATTGTGTTTTATAACTAAATATTAGTTTATACGAGTACTAAAAGTGGTATTTACAAATCAGTTAGTTAAAATGGTTTATTGTTATCCTAGCTACCAGTTTAACAAGAATTTAACTTATTGAAATAATTATGATGGATTTTGTTATACAAGCGTTATATTTCTTAGGTACCTAACTTGTCAAAATACGTACATAAGGGGTGGTGGGGACCATTAATTAGCGGAAACGAAATGAATTGGCCATTAATATTTGGCTGAGAGACAATAGCCCTCGCTGGGTATGAATATCATAAAGAGGGAGCCGAGCTCGCTTTCAAATAATTGCCGCCGCTGTCAAATCCTGAAAATGGCCGGTTTCAAAGCGACCCGCCATCTTTGTGCGATTTCCGGTGAAACACGAAGACTCACAAAACGTTTTGGCGTCGCCGAATATTGAAAAGGGGGACGTATAAATGGTCTAATTAAAAATCAAAAGTTGGGTAATTTTCGACAAGCAATACCGCCGGTCGTTTAAATCCATCGGATTGATGGAGGTTGTCGGCTTTATTCTGGGCGTTTCTCAAGTACTTTTTCAATTGAAGAAGGTTACATTGTATCGATAAATTTGAAAATAAATATCGTAGGTAGTATTTGCCACAATCGGCACATTATAATCGCAATATGTTATAAAATATAATATACTATATATTTTTATGTTCGACATATTGATTCAGTACTAATTATTATCAAATACAATATTATTATATATACGCATGGTATTTTGTGAATATTTACAATTGTACAACACATGAAATAACTCTTGATTTATTTTAAGAAAACACTACAATACAATAACATCAAAGTGCAAGCATAATTTGAACAGATATTCGGTGTGTTTTACCTTTTGAATTCACAATTTTTCTTTAATTTATTTATATGTTAAGCTAGTACCTATCTACCCAACGAAACTATTAAAACTCAATAAGCTTGACGTATGTGTTGTGTAATATTTAAAAGGAAATTCTGATTGTGCATTTTAGACACTACAAAGTAGAAGGATGGATATATAGAAGCTTAAAGTTATTAAGAATTTATTAAAATCTAAAACGAAATAAAAACTCTAAATCCCTGTACCTATTAAATATTTTACCGTTAGTTTTAACAGAGTTTAAACTGCTGCTCGTAACACAGGCGATTTGCTTGAATATATTAGTTCTATAATTATTACTATGTGGTATCTCCGTAATTATATCTTTGCTAACAGGAATTTTAACTAAAATAGAGGCACAATAAGAACGTTGTTTCTTATTCTCTTCATAGAGAAAAATAATAGAATTTGGCACGTATGCAATTTTAATGGTTTTAAAATGGGTGAAAATGGTGGTGGGACATCAATAGATACAGGTTTGATAATAAAAATCTGAGCTGTTTTTTTCCAAATGAATTGCATTTTGTGTGAGTTTTCAAGTTTAAGTATGGCTCAAATTCTCTAAAACTCAAATTTTCCTTAGAGATCCATGAAGATTCGACTTTAGAAAATTCGACTTCGACGAAGAGTATTTATTATTAGTGGAAGTTATTAAAACTTGATATCTAGCAATTAAAAAACAAAACTTAATATTTTTCCTAAATAGCTTTGCTGTCTAAATTTCACATAAATTGATTTTGTACAAAGAATTTTGAACGCAAAACCTTCAAACGCCTGAAAATAACTACAATTAAGGAGAGGGCGAAGAGGCGCTAAAGGAAATACTGGAAAAAATCCATTAGCGTTCCCGCTAATGCGATATTATTCTTAGAAAAACCTTTAAGTACAGCTATTATACAAGCTACGGTAATTGTATCATACACAATACTTACTGTACTACGGACACGGGCGGGTCGAAAAAATGTGTGCCTAGTAAAAGAGTGACCACATTAAAATTTGTTTATATAAAATAAATAAACATTTTTCTGCCAGAAAACACATTTGTAATATAAAAACTTAGTTTGCTGTAGAAATTTTTCGTGAGAAGATCTATTGAGGATACTTATTGATTACTGGATTCTAGGAGTATGAAGAATAATAAAAAAATTAATATTTTTTCAGCGATATGCTCCAGAATTTATCGGTGTATGGGTGTTAAGGGGGTTAAATGTTATCTCGAACCTTGTTAATTACCTATATTTAACGCTTAGTGATGGTGTTGTCTTTGGACTAGAAAATGTTACAGAAGTTGCATTATTTCATACGAGGATTTAGAAATGGTTTTAATAAAAGTGTACCACCAATATTTCAGTACCTAAGAGCAAGTAGAGATTTTATTCCATATACTTTATTAAACTTACCTTATGTTATTTCTCTTAAGCATTTAGTGGGAGTTATTGCAGAGCAATTCAGAGCAGTAGCTATTATTGTATAAGTATGTGAAATTTATTGTTTCCGAATTGTAACGCTTGATTTGCTTATCCAAATTTGTTACAAGCTGTATTTGTTAATACTATTTAATCATGTTTGTCGTTATTTGTTAGGCATTGTAAATTGAGTGATTCGAATCGGATTTCTGTTAGAATCCTGAGCACTTAACAAAGGTGTCAATAGCAGAGATTTATTGTGATTTGGGAATAATTAGTAATTTATCAGGGGTTGTCATCCGTTTGTTGTATGTGTTCATTAAACAAACAGCCGTCGGCTATCACCAGTATTTTCACGTATATAAACTTCAAATAACTGAAATGTGATACATTGGTTCAAGTTGTAACTTTAAAATTTTATCAGAAACTCGGAAACTTTACTTTTGAACGCTTGGTGTTGATGTGCCAGTTGTTATGACTTGCTAAGAGCTTTCAACTTTTCATATGAACACCTTTTTATTGTGAATGTTTAAAACTTGATCCAGTTCAGTGGGCTTCAAAGTCCGATACATCCAATGTTCCCTTTTTCGAACTTCCCCAAATATCATCCGAAACAAAATAAAAGGCATATAAATCCACGATAACAAGAAATATCCGGTCGGATGAACGAACGATTTGAAACGTTCCGAATCCTGGAAACATCCAGATTTCCATCCGTCCGTCCAGAGCGAGAGGCGAAATTCCAGTCCGGTCGCCTCGAGGTTGTATCCTGAACATGATATGATGACATGCCGCGCCACAAAAGCCCCTCCGACGAACAAAGGACGCTTGCGATGGCGTCCAAAATGGCGTCTGCATCGGACAGCTAGGGCGTCGTTGGAGCGTCACCGTTCGCGGAACGCAGTGGCGGCTCCGGCGTCGGAATCTCGACTTTACCCATTAAAAAATATTGTGGAATGGAAAGGGGATCGATAAATGTGAAGATATGGTATTAGCAGCAGTCACTGTTTTAACGGAAATTCGTGGAAAAATGCATAAAAGCAGGAAAAATCTTTTTAATCGGTCGTGTAATAAAGAAAACTGTAAAATACTATTGCTATATTGTTTGAAATTTCGGAATTTGACACAAAATGCTCATTTATTGGTGGTACACGTTAGGTGACTTCTGTATGCCGAGTTGGCATCTGTCCAAAGCACTCAATAATCATGGATAAATTCTCTAACTATGGAGTAAGAAGAAAAGCTTATATTCTAATAAACTCTTGTTTACTGAATATGCATTAGGGAGTTTATTGGGATAACCCTTCTTAACCAGTTACCTGCGGGATGCCCCAAGATCCGGTGTTCGTGCCACTATTATTTAACATTTATATAAATTACCTCTTTCAGAGTATAATGCCTAAAGAGGGCATAGCATTTACCTATGACATATCAATAATTGAGCGTTGACTCACTCAAGTTATCTCAAATTGTAACGGAAAACAGAGTTTTTACCTGGTTTACTTTCAATAAATTGTCCATGAATAGTACTAATTAATTCAAATACTTTCACAACACACAAAAGCTGAACTGAAGATAGTAATGATTAGACATTTTGTTGAATGTTGATGGATGAACTGGAAATCTCACATCAAACATCTTGGTAATAAATGATCTGGATTGATATTCATTTTACGAAAACTAATTTTACTTATGTTGCCCTATTAGGTTCTTAAAATATCCTACTTGTTTGTGTTTCTCTCTCGTATTTGCTACGGATTCATATTATAGATTTCATATATATGAAACTGAGGCTATCAAAATATTTCGACTTCAACAAAGAGATATGAGACTATTAGGAAATGTGGGACCCCGAAAACATTGTAGATCTTTGTTTTGACTCATAGAATCATACCCATTCGCATTTAGTAAAATTCTATTCCTTCTAGGACGTTCATTATAATCGGCACAAAACCCATCAAGATCGATTTTTTTTTCATTGAAATGCTGAGAATATAAGAATGTTACATTTTAATGAAATAACTTCTCAGGTCAAAAAAGAATAGTGACATATGTCACCGTAGAGGGGTAGTAAAAGACATCAGCAAATTCTCACAAATCCTGGCTATCGACCATGGCATACTACAGGTAACAGACTTTGCCCAAAGCTGGTAAATTCTATTTTGTTATCCACTTATCCAACTATTTCTGATAATATTTACATAGATCATTTCATTTTCGCTAGATAAGGTATTCTTGATCAATTGAAGGTTATTTTAGAGGTAGGCTTCAAAACTAAATTATAGTGCTGATGTTAAACATTAGCACTGCTTGGTGCAGCGTTTCTACATCATATTTTTTAACAGTCCAGTTGATATCTTTGTTTTAATTCAAACGTTATAAGAAAGGTTTTATTATTTTATATTTTCTAAAATGACTTGTGGATGGAACACGATTAAATTGTGGTTACTATCCCAACAACTTTTTGTATGTATTGTGTTCTACTATATATCATATCTTTATCCAGGTGATTGTGTTTTATTTTATTAAACTACGTTTATGCTATGTAATGACTTACTGGGTACTGATACTCTGTGTAATTGAAAGGATTAATGCAGTTTTATTTTTATTCTTTTTTAGAACAACCGCGCTCAAGTAAAGGTCATTTCACATAAAACACGTTACTTTCGGACTATGTAATGCCTTTTCATGCAATTTTACTTGAATTTTCATTATTCCATCGTCAAATATTTTGCTTGTTTACATATCCATTAAAATGAAAATGTGACTCATCTAACATAAACAGGTAAATAAAATTTTTCCATTTTTTCCTTCATATTTTTTTCTCTGAACATTTTGCAAGCCAATTTCTTCCCCTGGATTTTACTGGGATAAAGAAATCTTGCTGAAAAATTCGTTTTAACGTTGTGTTACTGTTGTAAACATGAAAACTTTAAGTCGGCTCTTTGTCAAAAAATAAAGAGTGTATTAAAAATTTTCATATATGCAAATATCAGTAATTCAATAGTTTGTTTGTAATAAGTAAATAGGGCATACACGTTTATGCATTAAAAAGTCATAATTAATTTAGCTGGATACAATACGGAAAACTAATATAGCAACATTTTCACCATTGTATCTGAACTTGGGTAACTCTAAATTAATTGAAAATAAATAGAAATCAAAAAGCATTCTAATATTTAATTGATAATTTAAAGGCATGTTTGTGTACAATGGATTATTGGTAATAAGCAACAATAAATTTATATACTCACTTTAATTGCTTCGAGTAATTTATCCATGATTGAGAATATGAAAAAGCTATAACGTTAAAAATAATTAATAAAATTTATAACAATGTTCCATATTTTAAAATCAAATATTGTTATATCATAATTGTCGAAAAGAAAGAAATGCTAAAATACATCGATTTTCCCCCGGTGGGAGACATTCCGACTCAAAACCGTAATCTCTTCAACCCCTTCATTTAAAACTTCAACCCTTAAGCCCAATAAATCTAAACGAGGAGGCGAATCAAATTATTAATACTTTGATTGCAAATCCTTGCATGAATTGTTCTGAGATTTAATGGGGATTTCCATCATGAGTTCCGAGAGGTGAAACCGAATAACATGACGAATGTTTGATAATATGGAAATTCTGAAAAATGGATCAAAAATTTTTTACGATAATCAGGGAAATGTAAGTATGGACAAATTATTGCAGGAAAAGTAATTTTTTATATTTTCTTCCGTGTTATATAACCTTTCAAAATCCCATACCTGTATATCGAGCTTGTTTTTGACATCTTCTATGAGATTTTTGCTCCCTCAATATACATTAGTTCTTTCTCATATAATCTCTCTTAATCATCTAATCCGGTCGATTTTTATAATTTGGGGAATTAGTATTTTTATACGTTTAAAAGTCCCCGAGTTCATAATGGCATATTTTTGGATAAAAGTGTGTGTGTGTGTTTCTTGGAAATTAAAACAGAATCGATTCAAACTTTATATTTTAAATTTGTATCATATCAGGACCTTTTAACAGTTTTTTTTTTAAGTCAGCAGAGATAAACGGTTAGCTTACTCTTGTTGTTTTTCGGTGTTTTGAAATTTTATTAAAATCCGCTCCAAGAAATTTTTTACACAATGGACATCTATACTACCGTCGAAGAGATACAATATAATTCAGTAATATTTCTAGGGAAATCTTCCCTAAAGGGCACCTTTCATTTTTCAGGTTTTTGAAATTTTCTAAATTGACATCCCCTAAAAAAAGATCCCTTGTTTATACTCTTATATTTTATATATTTGTACTGAAAGGTAGTTTACTATTGTCATCTACTAATCATTTTAGATTTTCAGAAGTTATTTCCGAATTCCAAAGTGCCACTATTAATTTCTTTCAAATTTCGTAATAAGCCTAATTGCCTAAAAGCCGTAATTGCCTTGTCCTTGTCATGATGCATCACACACATATTAAACGTAGACAATTTAGATAATCCTATTTGTAAATTTATGTTTTATATAACAAATAGTTTTATAGCTAGTAACTTCCGTAAACTTTAAAGTGTGTCCCAGCTTTTGATAATTGTGGTATTTTTGATTTCTTGGTAGAAATTTCTTTCATTTTGGCCTATTACCTGTTTTTCTGCAATACAATACAACGTTGGCATAAGATTACTTCATTTAATTTAAAATGCACAGCAGACAGCAAATAACCCAATCATTTAGTGTAAAAAAATATTTTCTTCGTATTATTGAGAAGAAGTAAAAATCATTTTCCAGAAGAAGATTCGCCATTCAAACGTTATTAAACGTGCGAAATCTTAAATTTTACCAACGTTGTGTTTAGAAAATATTTGAAAAAATTGAATCGAGGATGCCGTCTTTAAAGGGCAACTACCTCTTATAGGAAGCATTTTCATATAAGTAAATAATTCTACAGGATGTTCTAGAAATTTAGTAAAGACGATTTGTTCTTTGGATTTACAAAAATGTCCAGAATTTCCAAAGAACACAACTTTTCAATTAAATACGCTGATTTTCTTGATTACAGAAGATCTCTAAGATCTGCAGAACTTTCGAATTTTCTCATTAAAAAGAACGGATCCACTGGATTCTGAACAGTTTAAGTCTGAACAAATTAGGAATTTCACGATAATATTCTCAAGAAGTTTAGTAGTTTTCAAGATGATATTTATAAGAAAATTGCAATTGTCTTGAGAAAAATTTGTAATGGTAGTCTAAAGGAATTGGAAGATTTTGAGGAAAATTGAAGACCTATAAAATAATTCTGACAGTTCTTGATAAAGCAACGATAGTTTTAAAGAGATGAGATAGTGTTTGAATAACATTTAATTCTAAATACAATTTGCTGCAGTCTAAAAGAATCGCTGATCCTTTGAAGGGTTTTGAGAAGTTTTTGAGGAAGTGACAATTTTAATGGACTGATGACTTCTCTAAAGAAGTATAAATGTTTTAAGAAAAGTAAATAGTTACAAGATCTCGTGCTGCAGCCACTCTTTCATCCACGATTTTCTTTCATTTCGTCTTTTAGTTGCCAATGCTGACATTATTCAAATAAAAGCGTTTTGAAAATTGTTGGGAAGCCTTCAGCATCAAGACTGACAGAGTGGATCCATATAAACAATATGGATTTAGTCTCTAACGCTGCACAGGTTGAACTGACGCCAGATTGAACGTCGGAGTCCTTGCTGTTTGACGTCTTGTCTCTCTCACGCGTGCCGAAAGTCTTTTGAAAAGGTTAAAATCAGGATATCGACTGTTCGGAAACTATTGTTTTGTAAATGCGTGCCATATAAATAGCTATTATATTAGCCTCTCCTATTTAAAATCTGATACCATATTACACTTGGTTTGGCGAATTCCATTATAACTGAAGATAATAAAACAAGACAAAAATAGGATACAAAATATAAGAAAATAAATAAAAGAAGGGGAAAATGTAGCGAATATTTCAACCTAAAAAACAACAAAGGACGAACAAACTCACAACTTCAAGCAAAACAGTCGAAAAACAATATAAGCCACACAACACAAATCAGATAATCCGCATTAGAAAAACTCACGATCGATAAGGTCAAAGTCACGATGGTTAAGGATAAACTCACGGGATAAACTCTAATGAAGTAAATTGTCAAATTTAATAAAATTAATAAAATTAAATCATGAATCTACTTAAATTTAATTGTCAATTTTAATAAACGCGTTATGCGTTATACTTTGCCTAATTGTATTTTTAATAAATCCTTGGTTCTTCACAATTCCACAAAAGCAAGAAAGGAAGAGTTTTTGTAAAAATAAATGATCAAAATTACTTCTTAAGGTTTAAACTTTAATCTCCTGTTAAAAGTGAAAGAGAAATTCATATTTAAAATTCAGCATTTGGCGCAGATTAATGTACTGTGGGTTCAGCAGCACCCTGTATTTTCAGGAAAGCAACGATCGAAACCCATACACATGGCGATCGCTTCGCTGAATTCGATCAACCCTCCTACCGTCTCATTTCGGAAATGCCAGTCCGTAGTAATTTTTAATCGAATGGTCCTTTCCCCCACGTTTCCGCCCCCGGTCGTCGAGCGTAGTGGCGGTGGTGTGTTTTCCACGGGGCTCGAAAACCATTATCACGTCTCCTCTCAGGGGATCAAACATAACATACAGGGGGAGGGAGAGAAAGATAGAGTGAGGGATAGGGCGAGAGGGGCCGAGGGTTGGGATCGACCCGTGCGGGACGAAGGGAAGAGGGATAGCGATGGCGTGTCGTCGCCATGGCGACCGCGGCACCCACGGCGAGGATCGAAATCCGCCGTGTCAGAGTTACCACCCCACAGTGTACATACGCCGGCTTGTACACTCCGGGTGCTCTATTATGTACACTGTTATTAACAAACCGCAGGGAATATGGGAGAGAGATAGAGATATAGTTGGAGGGAGGAAAGTAGCGCTGGCGAAGGGAGAGGAAAAGAGAAAGGGATAGGGATGGAGGGAAAAGGCGAGCTTTATTACGCTCCGAGTTGGTTGGAGGAAAATAAAGACCGTTGAAATTTCATATCCAATTATTCTGCGGCGGCTGTTAGCCAGTTTTTCGTTTTGCTCCTCGGATAAGGAGATTTTTTTGTAACGACGGAAACATATTATAGAGTTTCGGGCAAATAACCAGATTTGCGGAAAGTTTATCGCAGTTGATAGGCATTGTACGGTTCGCTGCCATTGTTAATATCGGTATTGTCAGAATTAGACATGTTACAGTAAAACTATTAAAACAACGTCCTATCCTTCACCAGGAAGGTAGAAACTTTTTGTTAAATCTTTAATTACTTTTGGATAAGGTCGCGTCATACACAGTTGACATCATTCTTCTTCAACTCCGCACTCATCCTAACAAGCTAATGAGACAACTTAAATTCTGAAGATGTGTGTATAACGACTGACAAAAACACCCTTGTGATGTCGCATTTAACGAGGCAGTCACTCAACCTACAAATAATTATCCGTATCAGTAATTGCTATTCGATAACTGCCTATTGGGGTTACGTTACAATGTTTACGTAGTTTAATATTAATCACTCTTGATTAGGCGCTATTGATTACGCTTCCAGGAAAGAAGTTATTTTCAATGTAGATTCAATGTGAAAAGTAAGGAATATGGCTCACAAAACTTTGTAAATCTAAATCTAAATTATTAGACCTTTGTATTGGAGTGAACTGTGAAAGGATATGGATATGCTTGAATCTAAATTTAATTTCCTCATCCATACAACCCTTTGTAATTTAGATTCAATGTTACACATGCTTCTTCCTCACAATCTACTTTGACTCAAAATGACTTCAATTGAAATACAATCTGAAAAGTGCATTTGAACTAAGTGAGGTGGTTGAAAATATCTGGAAAGGAATCTAGCATATAAAATTTCTTAAACTAAATCTAATCTTTGTATTAGAGTGAATTGTGAAAGATTATACTTAAGCTTTTGATACCTCTACAAACACAATCTTTGCAGTTTAGATTCAGTGCTAGACATGATATTCCTATAATATAATCTGACTCAAAAGAAAAGGGATTTTCGTATCATATTCTAGATATGCTTGCTCAGCAGGAAAAACTTTTCCAAACTAGATTCAATCTGAAATGTACTCATAAACTAAGATAAAGCAGTATTCGAAGAGTGTCTAAAATAAAAGAATGCTTACGAAAGTTTCTAGACGCCTTTTCCAAATCTGTTCAATCTACATTCATTATTCCATTCTTTTCAATCCAAATAGGCTCAATTAATTCTGCTGTTGCACGAGAACGTGAATTTTGAATAAGAGTGGAATGAATCAAGATTAAATGATTGTAGATAATGTATATAAGCTAGATTCAGTCTAAGGTAACATGGGCACGTCTACTCTGAATCAGAATAATGTGCATGTCGTGCATTAACCTACATTTTACTGGTCTGATCAGATTTTTACAATAATGATTCAATCTGAATAGTAATTTAAATATTGATGAGATGTTGTAAATAGTGTCTAAATCTGAATTATATGATATTTGAATTAATTGATCCTCTTTCCCCTTTAGGGAACCCACCCCTTTTTTGGAGAATCACCCCCAAGTTATTAAAGTATCCTAAAATTTTTATTTCGTATGGTAAGTGTTTTCCTTTTTTTCACTGTTTATTCTAGATACATTTTAACAAGATAAAAATTGTCAAAGGGCTGACCAAATTTATTTAGTCATTTAGATAGTTAACGGCATATAAGTTTTTTTGTGGTAAACTTGAAGATAATAAATTTTTTTGCTGCATAACCATTTATATGACATTCAAAATGAGATATGCTTTGTATTTTCAAATAAGTATAGACCACTCAAAAAAGATATATGTGTTATTTTATCTGATTAAAAAAAAAAGAGGAAGAAATGAATAAAGTGTATAATTTTATTCTTTATATCAATATTTTTCCTTTGCACCACTCAAAAATATAATGTGTAAATAAATAAATACAATGTTTCACATTAAAATTGTAAGCATTTACTGCAGTAGTTCAGACGTAAATATTAGATGTGAAACAGTTTTGGAAAATTGAAAAATCCGGAAAATTCTCAAGGGCAGAGCCCTTTGGAGATCAGTTAAGAAAACGATATGAATACCATTGTAATTGTATTCATTGTATTAAACAGTAAATTAAATTCACAAAATTAATAACCAGACGTTAGACTAGTTTTCGAAATAATACAGAAATGACAAGAAGAAAGTGCACTTTACCTTTGAACAATTTTGACCAAAATCGCATGGATTCGCATTTTCATAGGACCAAGTGCAAGTACAAAGTTTCAGCTTCTCAATATTTACAGTTTCTTAGAAAAAGTCGACCACATACATACATACATACACAGGCATTCTCCATAAAACATATTTTAAGGTCGAAGTTACGGGATCTCCAAAGGTTCAGAAAAGGCATAATTTCATATCTTGAAAATGGACCCGAAAATAATTCCTTCTCATTATGTGAGAACCTCCTATGGGAAATTAACAAAGGATTGTGTTGCCTATAGCAAGTTTATATGTTTTCTCTCTAAATACTAACTCAAATCTAATGACTGGTCAGGACGATGCAAAATTCGACTGGACTCTTGTTAATATAATAATTGTGGCCCCGGTCTCCCCTATTAGCAACTATGTAGATTAAAAAAATGACCACGTGTTTCGTA
Source organism: Cryptocephalus primarius (assembly GCA_963576515.1). NCBI lineage: Eukaryota > Metazoa > Arthropoda > Insecta > Coleoptera > Chrysomelidae > Cryptocephalus > Cryptocephalus primarius. Next base: position 13,904,331 of record OY754937.1, read on the forward strand.
ATTGCTTTTGTCAACTTTATTCTAAATAATTGTGAACATTTCTATTGCATTTTGTATTTCTGACATTTATATTTGGTTCAATTTTATTGTCCTTGTAATTATGTGGACTACACACATTTAATTCTTTTACTAGCTCGTCTTTTCATATTTTGCTCTTTAACGTTACTTCGCTTTTGTGTTATAAATTGCAGTTGAATACATTTTTAGTACACGCTTGATATGCATATATACGTACGTTGTACGAGTGTAATGAATAAACACAAAACGCAATATTTAGATTCACTGTTGTAAAACTTCTTTTGACTTTCACACAAAAGCATATCTGAAACAGCACAATATGCTTAATGCGCCAGAAAAAAAGAGAAAATCCACAGTGACCGACCGAAGATAAAGATCAGCCATTGGAAGTTGCGATTCAATCGCTCACGGTTAATCATTACTGTAATGTTACCTATTCCAGGTCTTACTATTATTATTCGGGGGCTGGAAGCGAAAGAAAGAAAACAATAAAAACAACAACAACGACGGAATATTATAGAAATATGACGTAACATACACTGACACATCCGGTGGAGCGTAAAATAAACTATTGAATGGTGATTCGATATGGAAGAGGCAGAACTTCTCGTCCTAAGAATGGTACTTTATAGCGCCTATAATAAGCTGTTTTCGCTTTATGTTATCGACTGCCAGCGGCCCACGATTTGTGGGTATCAAAGAACAAAGGGCACGTCATTTAATGATATGAGTAGGTAATAATAAAAAAACGAGTGTGTCGGAGCTATTAATTTCAAATAAATATGTACTTACGTACAGGCATTCAAAGTTAACTAACGACCGGTTAGTTAGGAGACCTTCTGTTAGATATAATAATATGCCTACTATAAACGGTTGTGGTTTCGACATTAAAGACCGCAACGTAAGATCGATTCTCGGGACTTTGGAAATAAATTGTTTTAAAGCTATTAAAAGTTAAAAGCAGTTAGGATTGAGTTGGAAATAAAAAGTTAAACATATTTTTCAAATCATTTTTAGGATGTAATTTAGGTAAACAACCCTTATTATTTTTTTTTTTTTAGGAATTGATTATACTTATAAATTGTTCAGCGATCGAAATCACTAGTTTTTTCAGTCTGTTGTAAATACAGGTTTGTTATACTTTGACTACTGTGTTTGTTGCTTATCATTACAAATACAAAAGAGTTCTATTGTTTCATCTCAACCGATAATTTTTCTTGAAATCCTTAGAATGTCATATACAGGGTACACTCGATAAAAGATCATTTGTTATTTTTTTCAGTGACACATCATTTATATTTAGGCATATTTAAATATTGGCATATTACATAGGCATATTGTGTGTATTCAAAAATATATTGAATTAGGTTAGATATCTTAAGTGATTTTAGGAAAATATGGAAAAAAGAAGTGCATTCGCTAAGGACTCGGTATTTAATTGAAATGACGAAAGTTTTTTCAGTTTTGTCAAGAAACGATGCAACCTTTAAACAATGATAGAATTGTTGTTATATCTATCTGGTCATCTGGTATTTTTAACAGAAGCCGCTCATGGGAACCAAAAATTCATAAAGTAATGCAAATGAAAAATCTGAAAGAAACTCAATAAATAGTGCGGAAATAAATAAATAAATAAATAAATAAATAAATAAATACTAAATGGGGCGGAAATTTTTAGAATAAAGTTGTTGGGTCAATATTTTTTGACTATACAGCAACAATCTATATAGAAACGATTTTGCTAAACGCAGACGATTTTCCTTAGGCTGGTTTCCTTTTAATATGACTGCTGGAGATGCTCGAGCGGCATTGGGCGCACCTCTGTGTGAAACTAAAAATCTGGCTTTGACATTTCAAAAGTTTCCTTGTCTTTAAAAATGATTAATAAGTACAGCGATCAACAAAGGAATGATAAATCTGGCTTAAAAAAACAGTGGCAACATTTTCTAACTATGCAAAATTATTTGAACATATCATCTTCACGTCATATATTATATATATGAAATCGATATTTAGGCTACTTTCTTGGCCTGATCCACGTTTTTCACATCTTTATCTGTTCACTTTGGCACGAATCCAACGACAACGCTGGAAAGATTTTTACCGACATGAAACGTTAATTAATGAACTTTCTTTGCAATTAAGCGAGCACAACGATATCGTCTTTGTTTCGAGATTAACGCTACCGAGAATTCTCTTTGAAAAGGTTTGGCAGTTCTCTCCAATGGCGATTGCTTTACACGGTTGGTGGTCTCGTAATATATTCTCGTTTTGCAAAGAGATAGGGTACGAGGGTTAGTTTGTTACTTACAATACGTGTTTATTAATGGTATGAAATTTCATAGTTGATAAATGTACATTTTTCTACAAAATGGACTTGGTTCTTTTTGGTCATCATTTTAAGGGACTTGCACATTCATTTCTGAATATTTGCCTCCGCTTTGAACGCCACATCTATCAAACTTTTGCCAATTTTTCCAATCATTCCTAGTGTGTGTTGCCTCAAGAAGTGAAGCAAGCTTTTGCAATAAAAAGTTCTTGGAAAAGCATGATTAATAGATGAAAACGTGTATGGTTCTAATTATTGTTTATAAAAAGTAAACTCGTTTTAATTAACAAGTGAAAATTATGAAAAATTAAAAATTATTTAAACCGATTTATTCAATCAGTCCGATTGATGCATTTGTCACTGGAAAATAAATTATAGAAAACGTAACTCTCATAATTTAACGTTTTACCCATCGATTTTAGCCAACAATTCAGCTATAGGTTTTTAAATCATTTGGGCAAAAGCTGAATTCCACTATTCAATTCACTATGAATTCAATTATTCTCTCTTTCATGAGTGATCTCCTTCTGAGTTGTTTTTTTTTTCTATTATATGTACACATGGTTCTATTAGTCGCATGTTAACATGTACTATTTCGTTCAGTTTAGTTTTTCTTGTTCATATTTCACTTGCATATACATGTTGGTAGAGTTATGACCTATACATACATGAAGGCTGGCTTTTCTGTTGATTTCTTTCCTTTCCAATATGGTCTTTTGCATTACATAATGCATCTATTATTAGATTTTTTGCCTATCCTAATTAGCCATCCTTATCGATTGTTCTGTCATTTGTAATTTTCACCCTTAGGCCTATTTGCCCCTGCTCCAAGTTTCTCGTTAATTACCATTCTCCTTGATTTTTTCATATTACTACGTCTTCCTGCTGCTTCATTTGTCCATAAATCCAGTAGCCTGTTCATCTTTTCCTGAGTTTTCGTTTATAACAAAATGTCATTTGCACGCAGCGTCTTTATTCGTGTCAGATTTCTGCATACATTCCTACATACACTTTTACCGCCTTGCATGCATTTATATTGGTTAAAATTAGATGGTCCTTCGCCACTTATATTTTCCTTAAACTTTTCAAGCAGCGTTTCTATAAATAAAATCGAAAGTTACTTTTAGACATACAAACTTTATTTGTACGCCAATAATGTTATTATATAAGAATATATCGTCTGTTTCTCTTTCATTTTGGTGGTTTACGGGTTATTTTTTAATTTTTTCTTCAGTATGAAATAGTGAAGCAAATTCGTATCTCGATAATTTTTAGAGCGATAAGTACTTGAAATTTTGACACATAAAACCCCATCATCCTTAGCTCCAAATCTAAGGTGGTCATATTTTTAGCAAAATTTTCCCATTTACTTTCCATTTGAATTTTCATTTTAATCAATTTCCTAATATAAAAAATTACATTTAAACAATTTAAATCTTTCACCAAATAATTCAGGCAGACACTACCGTTGCTCTCCCACTAATCAAATCCGCTTGGTGCAGTAAGGATTTGTAATACCTCCCGTCAAAATTGAAGAGGAAAGAAGCGAAAATTAATCCCGCCACCCTCGCGCCCTCTTCCTTGACGTATCTCGTCCTTTAAAAAATCTCAAAATCCACCCAATTAATTATGTTGGGAGAGGCAAAGCCCTCCGAATTCTCCACCGATACCCCTCTTGAGAGGCAGGGAGAAGAACCCTTCGGAATAAATACCCGGAGGAGAGCAGATATACACTCACATCGCGCACATACACACCGGGGGTAGATTATCATCGCTAGGGGTTGCTTTCTCATTACATTAGCCGCCATGTTAGTGACGTAGCGAGCGTCATTTGTCCCACTGCTGATTGGAGCAACTTGCAAGCTGTCAAGTGTTTGTCCATTTATTATGTATGCCATCATGGGTGACCGATGAGGGAAGCTCACCAAGTTGAAGGGTTTTGAAATTTTTTCTTGAACCTGTAGTTTAAGGCCCATGTATTTTTTTGTAAGATAAATAAGTGTCCACAAATTCAGATGCATATAGAGTGATTGAAAATAGCAAAAAAACTTTAATGATTGTTTGTCCGGAGACGTTTACTTTGTGAAACAGGGCTTTGAAGTTTTAATTTTTAAATGTATTAATGACTTACCTTGTACATTTTTGACGACAATTAGTTGAAATCTGATACGTGTGTTGCTATAAACACTACATTTTATTTTTCTTCCTTTCTTTCTAGCGTGCTAATTTTCCTAAGACTATAATTGAGGGTGTTAATAGGACGACAATAAAATTTAATTATATTTACCTGGAAAGTTGTTAGTCGGTACGGTTTATTTGTAAATAAAATTACTGAAATTTGGTGAGACTCGAAAAATTTATAAAAGCTTAACGTTTAGACGATTGAAATTTACATTAAAAATGTCTCCAAAGGATGATAGCATATTTTTCTTCGAAGAAAGAAGCATAACAAACCAAAAAAATTGTTTTCCGAGGAGGAGTTTACTCGATAATTTTTGAAGTTATGTCAAAATTGTAAATAATAAATGTTGATTTCTTAATTATTTACAAATTTAATATTGAACTCTTTAATCATAAACATAACATCAATCGTAAAATAGCATTTTTCACCCAATATTTTATTAGTTATTTGAAAATAGTTTCTTGATTTTACAGTTTTAAATACAGTGCAGTAAATTGATGCAACTTATGTTGCACAAAACGTTTCACATCCTTTTTTTCCTGGAACTACTTTTTCATTAGATACCATGTAATAATACATGTAAATTTGAACGTACTTAATAGAAAATGTTTTCATGTCTTCTAGGCGATATTTTTATAGTATTACTAATTAAAATTCAAACATTTTCTTCTTTTTTTTGTTAGTAATTGTCCCTCTATTCGCTCAATTTATCATCAAGTGAAACAATTTCCACAATATCACCATTATTACCAATTTCCAAAGAAAACAAGTTCAGACAAAAGAGTATTGCCGTCGTAATAAAAACTTCCGGTCGAGTCAAAAACCAAACACCAACAAAAGCCCGAGCTAATAGAAAACAAAACAACGAAACGATCCATAACGAAATTAACCCCTCCCGGTGGAGGGCGGAAAGCGTGGACATTTTTGTAGATTAAAAGATAAAAAGGGCTCGGTCCGCGGGCACTAATTAATACGTTTCTTCCTCACATCTCGCTCCTTTCTGTTAAGCGAGTAAAAAACAAAAGGAGAGTCTTATCAAGACGAAGGCTCCTTCACTCGAATTAATTCGAAATTCGCATGAGAATGGCTGGAGTGTTCGTAGTTTGTTTCCTCTTGCGGAAACGAGAAAGGAAAACAAACATTGAGAGAGTGTGTGTGCGACATACACACTCATACACGCTATAAATACAGGGTTGGTTAACAGAAACAATGCTCCGGGCTGTGATTTTAACGTGGGAGCAAATTCTCGGCGAGTGCTTGCTTTTTAACTACCCAGCGAAAAGAAAGGAGGGGATCTGTAAATTATACAACAAAAATATAAATTTTGCACGAACAAAAAAAAAATAAAAAAAACTAGGGTTATAAAAATAATTCCAAAAATCGTTTTGTATCCTTGGATTTCTCCCAGATGTCTTTGCAGGCAATTGTTCTTAATCGCTATCCCTTCCCTGATGGAAATACTAACCGTTTATTCCACAAAATGGACCACCTTTATTAGTCATTAAACTAAAAATTAGCTGATTTTATTAGCTAAAGATAAACTAAAAAGCGAAAACTGTTTTTTTTCCATTCAAAATACACTAGACGTTTTAATTCATTTTATATATATTAAATTGATATTTCGAAGGTACTTAATAAAAAGTGTATTGCTTTTTCACCCATATCTATAGTATTAACAGACAGTAGAGTTTGTATGTAATTGACGCGCTAATCCACGGGAATGAAAGTTGCATTTGCGAACGCGCAACGTGGATATCATATAGCGTTGCCAGTGTTTCTGCTTACAGACTCAAACATAAAACACAAAATGATTTTCCTCGGCAAATCTGAGACATTTTCCGGTTTTAAGGTAATTTTATAGTAATTTGTCTATTTCAAAAATTTTAAGTGATTAAAATTGAGTCTCTAATGTTAAGATAATTTCTTTGCCATTCACTGTAACTAAGTAGAAATATTTTGCTTGAATTTGTGTTTCCTCCATCGTTTGTCATGTACTAACTTCACGTGAATTGAAGACTTATTCATTGTTTTAAAAACATTTGCGATCATTTGCACAAAGCGTTTCTTAACTTTATTTAAAAATGAAGAGCATTTAAAGGATCTTTTTGAATAGAAAACATAATTTTTAGTGATTGATCGCTTTGATTTTCCACATAATTTTCAGTAAATATTTAATTTATGAGATGTCTTTATTACGTACTTCCATGCATATGAAACAGGTGTATATAATCTAAATTTAATCCGGGTGAAAAGCCGCGAGTAACGGCCTGTAAGATAATACGATTATAGATGGGATAAATTTGGCTAAACTACAGAAATGTTCAGTTCCGTAAATTAGACAAATATTAGCTAATTTTGAACTTGAAATATTTTACCTACAATTAAGAAATATTCTTCGCCTTGTATTATCTATATTTCTACGAAACATCAAAAGAAAATCGTACTCCAGCAGCTACATTTCTTTAATTATATTAGTTAAAAAGTGAATACATACAGTGAATCACTAAAACATTTCAACTTGTAGCCTAATTACCAAGTACTATTGATGGAAATGACATACTTTTTAGAAAATAAACACTTTATTTTCGAATATTCTATGTCTAGAGCAGTGCAGTTTACAAATTAGCCCACAAAGCTAACAAATAAAAAATAAGGTATTATGAATTTTAGAATGTAATAAATAAATTACAGAGTTACATTGCAAATATAATTTGTTATAATTTAATTTGCATTGTTATGATTTAACAATGAAAATCATTTAAAAAATATCCTCCTTGATTCAAAACACATCTGAGATAATTTGTTCCATTCATATTGTAATCCTTTTTTTAAGCTCCACTGGAAATATTCTTCCTTATTTTTTGTTCTAAATAAACTTATATATAAAGAGTTTTAGTAAACTTTGGAAAATTATAAAAAAGCCATTATTGGACAATCTTAGCGCTATGCTTGGGATCGTAGTCCTGATAAAATTTAGTATGCCTATGTTTTTGGCACTATCCTTTATATTATTTTTTAACAGGTTCAGATACTTTCTATCCGTGATACGGTCTATAAATGCCAGTTTTACAACACCAGCTTTCGATATACACCCCCACTCCATAACTTAGTTGTACTAACATCACACATCAAATAACATCTAACAACACAAAATCAAATAAAGAGCTTTCCAGCTCTTTATTTGATTTTCTCCAGATTCTTTCATATCCATTACACCCACAAACATTAAATTTCGAAATTTCGTTTTTGCAAAAGAAAAACTGACGTCGATCTAGTAGCCCTCTCCCCTTGGAATGTATGTTGTAAGGAAATTCTTCTGGAAAGTAAGGGAATTCTTCCCTTACTAAATTTAGAAATTTCGTAAGGGAATTCTTCTCTTGCTTTAATGTTTTTACATCTGCTAATTGTTTTGGTTTTCCAGTACAGTTTTAAAGTTATATTTGCAGTATGGGGCACTGATTTTTGGGGTTTCTTTCACATTGTTCATCGGCGATCTCTTACATTCAACAATGCAGGGCGAACTTTCTGTTGTTAAGGAAAGATTCGATTTTCATTTTTATGCCTCATTATTGCATCTCCCATTGTAATTTTGCTTAAATTTAACAGGGTAGCTATTTTTCGGTACGACTTTTCTTGTTCATAATCAAAAATCGCCAACTCTCTTACATCAAAACTAACATTTATAAGAATATTTAGAAATATTTTCACATTCATGAATACTGAACTAAACTATGAAATGTATACACTCCATATACTGAACAAATATTATTTTGGTAATACTTTATCAAATTTCCCTTATCACCCTTTGGTTTTCCTAAACATTCGAATATTTTTTTAACATGTACATGTAGGCTAGGGAAATTTCATCAGTATTTTTTTAAATACAATCGTTTTTAGATAGTTTTTGTCAAAATATAGTAATATAAATAAAACACAAAATGATTTGAAAACGGGAAAAACAAAAATTCAAACAATTCAGTTACTTATTTTGCATTTGTACCTACTATACGCCACTGTCCGAATCTTTTTACACCTCTATAAAAAAATTTGAAACGCGTTCTAAAACTGTAATTTATAACGTTTCAATCAAATTCTCTTTAATTTTTGTCACAGTATAAAAGTGCATATTAATTTAAAAATGTCTGAAAGCGGTTGCAATTCAAAACAAATTTAATTGTAGATACGTTTTCAAATAACACTATTTTAAACCTCCGCTTCTCTAAGCGACGACTAAAATTCGCATTCACACACGAAAAACAATTTTTTGCACCTTACTGGCTTCGCTCGTCAACACTTTTTTGTACACTAGTTTCGTCTAGTTAAGAAAGTAGGTCATTAAGAATTTCATTCGTGTCGGTAACGCGTAGAGATCGGTTCGGTTTTTAATATCTGGAGAGATTTGGTATTCAAAAGATTATCCCTTTAAGAAATTTGGTAGTTTTCGGTTGTAGCGTTTAGACGTTTGGCTATTCGGTAACTTTAGTGACGCGTTATCCGCTGACTATTAATTATTACGATTAGTTCGTTAGTGACCCTCTCGCATTCGTAACTTTTTTCGTTCGTCGCGTTAGTGATTCTTTGGTGACATTCAGGGCAGGTAATTAATTACGGATGGTAATTTTTTTCTAAAGGCGGTTTCATATCTCTCTACTTGTTACGTCCAATGTTGCTAATATTTCGTTTAATTTTTTCAGGGCAGAAATGACACACTTCTTGGCTGAAGGGCAGATGCCGCTGTCTTCTAACGGTGAGTTAATTTATCAATGTCCTTACACTACTTTCCGTGGTATAAATTCTGACCATGTATATTTCTCATGATAATAATTAACCATTCTGTTTGGTCAGATATTAAAAAAAAAAGATTCGTATTAATGATAAGTTATACCGCAACAGTTTTTTCACTAATGAATAGGTACTTAAAGTTTTAGTTACATGTATGTACATAAAAGTGACTAGTTTTTAGCTATTTTTTAGCTACATAAAAATAGTATTTGTTTTTTGTCGATGTGACACAACATATGGTATGTGTTTAGTTAATTTTCAGATATAAATATGTTCAGTTTCGTAAATTGTACAATTCTTAATTGATTTTGGAGGAAATTGAAGTACATATCTTTACTGCATACATATTACAAGTCTGTTTCATCAGTGATGTATGCATTATACATAGAAATAAGCATAACCATATTATTCATAAACGCTACATAGCTTCAAAATGAATTTTAACTCTATGTCGAGAATATGATTTACTGAGGTAACTATATAAATACGTCATAAAGGTAAAATATATTTTGAAAGTAAATAGCATTTCCGAATAACATTTTCGTCCATTTAGACAGGTTATGTTAAAATAATAATAAATAAACCAATTTTAAAAATAGTTCTTTATATATTTTTGTTAAAGGGAACAATTTTAAAATTGATTTATCGGTTTGTCTTCTATATTTCAACGAAAATCATTGCCCGGAATATAAATATTTAATGTATACAACAATATTAACTAAGTAATAACTAAAATTTAGTTATCAGTTGGTGCTCCAATAAATATGCGACAGAATGCTTTGGAATTTTAAAAGGCCAAGGCCAGAATGTTTTTAAATTTGAGCCTGGAGGGTTTTTCAAATACTTGAATTTTTCCATTTTAATTTTAAAGGATTAAAAGCTTAAAAAACATGGAATATACATTCTATAATATTATTTTAACTGCTTTTATAGCAGTTGTTTTAGAATGTTAAACTACAAAATTTCCTTTGGAATTATATTTAGAAGGTTTATAAACGCTCCACATAATATTGTTTTAATTTTAAACGACGCAAAGAATCTAGAACATTTCTGGTTCTCATAGAACGCTAAACTGCCAAAAGTGCTTAACAATTAATCTTTGAGGAGATTTCATATTTTTGCGTTTCTCCGTGTACCATAGAAGGTATCTAAGGTTTCCTTATTGATATCAATTAAACCCTAGAAGCATTTTCTCCAAATTCCACTGAAAAAAATCTTTATTTTTCTAGGAAATCATAAGTTTTGGAAGCTTAATTTCATATAATAAAAAGTCTTAATTATGCTAAAGAGAAGCTCTAGGCGTTGTTTTAGTATTTTGGAATGTTTCGATGGGTTTGAAATTGAATATAGAAGGTTTATGGAAATTTCAATTGTTTCAATTTTAATTCTAGATGTAAAAAACTTCATATAATAGATGCCGAGGGAAGATTTCCGAGAGTTTTCCTGAATTTTAAACTAAAAAATTGCGTTCAAAGAAATGTAGGTGGTTTACGTAAGTTTCAAATCATTTTATTTTAGTTTCAAACATTTATATTTTATTTTAGGGTCATAGTACTTTTATACGAAAAACTTTTCACATTTAACCGATCATAACAATAACAATTTTAATGCAAGTGCTAGACTTAATGACCATGTTTCAATACTTATATTAAGTGGTTCTGCAAAAATCGTCTAATTTTTGAACGAAAATTGCATACGTTTCTTTGAATTTTTGCTCATACCCGACTACGGGTTTCTATTAGAACAGTATATACTAAATACAAAAATCACACGGATTTAATTTTGAGGCTCTGATAGGAGAATTATCGGTCTACCTTTTCTAATACATTGGTTGTTAAGAGTTGTCAAAAAAGCAGCGAACGCTTCTCCTAAAACCATAAATTTTCTCAGGAGAACATCGCCTATTGTCAGGCAAAACATTTTTTGATAGATTATGATAATTCTGTCCAGTTAAATTGTAAGATAAATCCGCAGATCCCAGAAGCTGCTTACCGTTTAAATCTATCCAGATAGTAATCCTAAAACTTTGCTAATGTTTTCTATATAGTATGAAGGTTTTCATAAAAAATATGCATAATGATTTGTACTATGTCAATTAAAAATCCAGTTTCTAGTAAATATGGCTTCATCGCAAAATGAAGTATTAAAAAAAATTCTTGGTCGGTTTTGTTTAGTAACGAATTTGAAAAATCTATACGAATTCCAAAGTCCTACCTACCCTTGCAAGAATATTTTGGAACTTAATGGGTACAATTTTTTCTTATGAATTATTCCCCATCTGGAAGATTTGGAAATGATAGGATAGGTACATAGCGAAGAGTCTTTTACTGCTAACTCAGAATTTTCCTCATTCTCGAACAAAAAGTGGTTTGCTTATACTTCAGTAACGTCATATCGTTGACTGTTCAGTTTTTAGGAAGTACCTACAAATTCTTTTAACCTTTGATGTAATGTTATAAATGCTGCACGAGTGGTTAGGAACCTCTTGGTTAAAAAATTTTCCTCGTTTCTTCTTTCTGCTTCACAAAAATTATTATATTTCACCATAGAAAAAATGCATATCAGTATAATCTTCATTGGCAAATTAAAGCAGTTTTAATAAGAAAGCAGACTAACCATTAACAAAGCCCGTAATACTATTATTTGACTTTAAAATATTTCCAGTTCTGAAATATCAAATTTCGTTGATTTTCCAAAGCGAATTTGGAGTAAATTAATTTCTTAATTGCACGAAACGCCAGAATTTCAAATAATGGTTTTCTCGAAAACGGTGTACTCGAAATAGAGTAACTAAAATTTGCAGCAGTGGATCAGTCATTAGAAGCTTAATTAATGCGCAGGGTAAAAATTTTTGACTACGTCATTTTTGAGGTGCGCTGAAAAGATTTTCTTAATGGCGCCCACTTGAAAAAGGTCCTGTTCCCCTTCGGAAGTATTTTCACATAAGGATAATTTAGGTAAAAGTTGGGTAGGAGAGTTGTGTAACAACGTGTGAATTTTTTGAGATCCGTTATTCAACGTCGGTGTAGAATTTATGGCAGTATCAACATTCCTGCTTCAAGCATTTCCCCAACAGAACCATTGACTTTCAACTTCTACTTCCGAGCGTTTCATTACGTTTTTGTCTTTCCTGCCCCTCGAGCAATTCGCCTCGTCATCCTCAGAGAGTGGTCCTTCTCGGATTCGTGGAAAACAAACAACAGAGTAAAATCTGCACGTACACGCACAAGCTTATTATGACAAACGAAAACAGAAGTGCAAACAAGCGAAAGTACAAGTAGCGACGCCATCTTCATCATGCAGAGTAACAGCCACTCATGTCGCACAATGAAAATTCTAATTAGGGAGGGAGCCATGACGGTGGATTAGCACCCCCTTTTTTATTCTTAGCGTATATGATGAAAATGTCCCTCGGGGAACGTATGCACGGAGGGAGATATTATGCACGCCTACCGAATGGGGTCTCTTTGTGTCGCCGATGGATTGGGAGGGATTTTTAAGGGGTAAGTGCTTTTAATTTAGGAATGTCGCATGTGTCGTATGGTGAGTAAAGAGAAGATGAGACGCGGATTTTATTAAAGTGGCTTTAAAACGATGTACTCGGATGTGATTTTAAGATATTAAATTCTGACTTATTTCAGCCGGGAAATACAGTGAATACGCAATTGAAATTCCTGCGGTAAATTAATAAAGTAATATTAAAGTTTAACGAACAGTTTTTAGAATCATTAAAAAAAAACAAGTTGTCCTCTCATGAACGGTTTGTTGGATAAAACCTTTTAAAACCAATTTGTCGTACTATTGACAAGAAAGGGTCTAAATTACACATTTTATACGAGTGGGAGGTAATTTGTTATTACGAAAATACTTGGAAAATAAAAAAATAAAACAATGCGCTTTGCAAATATTTTTTTGCTAAATTGGACAAGGCAACACCTTTTATTTTGTCATTTTTTCCAAAAACTCACTCCATCGAGTTATTAGCAAAGAAAATAACTTAAAATTTGTGTATCAGTTTCTACCGAAGCTATTTGGCCATTCTTTCTGCTGCATTTTCTGCACTTGTTTAAACAAATTATAGCAAATGAAAACCAGAAGCCCTACAAATTTTAGATTTAAATAACTTAAATAACAAAAGTACGTAAGTAACAAGTATAAATGTGTATGTAGATTGGCGTGAAGTTTTTCGTAGTGATCATGGTAAAAGAGATTTCATTAGAAGCTGAGATGTGAGAAACAAGTGTTTGTAAAGATTTTTTAAAATTTTGAAGTCTATACGTTTTTGTTAACAATAAATTGCCTTCCACTCGGATAAAGAAATGTTATTTAGGTTTGTTGTTGTGAAAAGTGTGTTAAATCGATTTCAAGGTTTTATTCAACAACTCTTCACGGGGGGGGGGTAAATGTGTTCTTTAGGCGTCTAATTAGGGGTGGGCTGCTCTCCTACTTATGTATTGACCATATACTCCAATGTTGGCTAATTTCTTGAAAATTTGCAATAGGTTAAAACGAAACAAAGTAAAACAATATCAGAATATGTGTGATAGGAATTTCTGTTCAAAACGGGAATTTAAGGTCATTTATGTATTTTCTGCTTTTCACCCGTATTTTTAAAATGTGAAAGACCTTTCGCTTTAATAATGTAATACAACTTGATCACTTGTTCTGTACACAAAAAAAAACAGGAAGTAATTAATTAATACTTTATCAAATTATACTCCTGGAAAAGTTCGTTTATACAAGCTATAGATATTAGCTTCACTTATAAAAATTAGTTCATAGCAACAATTACAACTTTATACTTAAAGCAGTTATTATACAGATAATTGAGGCGTATACTTACACCACTTGATTATTGGTATATCCGAAATGAAGTATTAAGTACAGAAACAATATCAAAGTATCTACACTTTTCCAAAAGTATGTTGTCTAGTGCCACCACCAAAGACTTTAAAAATGAATCCAAGAAGATTTTTGAAGAGAATTTCCACAATATATACCTACATTACACATACATGAGTTATTGAATTATTAATTGTTTTGGTGTATGGCTACTGTTTTTGGTGTTGTTGTCAAAGTTTTGGTGGTTGCGCATTTAATATTTAAATTTGTTTCTTTATTTATAAGTTTATCAAGAGGGAATAATTATAAAGGGTTATTAATTAGTTGTTCAAGTTTAACTATGTCGGTGCAGCACATGAAGATTTAATCAGGGCAACTTTCGAAAAATAAATGAATCAAAATGTACTATTTAATGAAAACAATTGCAAAGTAATTCAGTAGAAACCTCTAAGCATTTTCAGTAAATAATTTTATTTGGCCAAAATTAATGGGTTTCCAAAAAAAATTACCACTTTAATCTAACTAATCCAGAGTTGTTTGCCAAATATGGATTTGCTAATCAATTGTCTTGATACGAAATATTTAGCGTATGAACTAAAAATTTTATCTTTACTACCTTAAAAACGAGACCAAACCTTGAGACCCAAAAATCTGTAACAGTGAACTTTATTATTTATTATTATTCTTTTCATTTCATACCTTAACTCTTAGAGTAGAGTTCCATCTCAAGGTCTTCCATAACTCCGTCCATTTTCCGTTACCCTTTTTGGATGACTCTTGGTATTCCTTACACTGAACAGCATTGAAACAACTGCTAAATTCTGCTCCACATCAAATCATCACCGTAACTTCTTCACCGGTTCGAAAATCGATTTGTAAATCACGTCGGCGGAGACTGAACTAAATGTCGGAGGGGCGAATTCCTCTGCAATAACTCCTAAAAAAGATATTATACATACCCCACTTAGAGCACATTACGTAAGATAGGATCCGCGATCCTTTTGTTGGCAGATAACATTCAAGCAGATGGTTTGTTCTGCCTCGAGATATATCTTTCCACTCTTTTGTATTTAACTATTACACACCGGCTACCGGTTATTATTACCTTTGTTGGATGCCAAACAGTACTTTTGTTCGGATTGCCGTGTATATAGTGAGGGAAAGAGAGCAGAGGAGAGACAGAGAGAAAAGGGAAGAGGCATGCGAGGCTTTTTTTATAAGTTGCTCTTGCTTATGTGCAATTCAGGTCTAAAGAAGAGAAAATGGAAAGAATTTCTCTTTACTACCAAATGATGGATAATTCTCACATGCCAACTAACACTCAAAACAAGTGCCGGCAGAAGTATCCAAGGTGTATTAACCACTGGCAGAAAAATTTCAAAATTTTTCTTATTTGAGATCAATTTTCTCACAATCAATATGCGTAAATTGCACAATTATATTAATTTGCAAAAAAACTGTTGTGTATGTTCAAACAATTTTCTTCCGCCCACCAATTGGTTAACTGATTGAAATTGTTATCAAAACAACTAAATATGGAAAGGCAGAATTGCCACTTTTGTACAGAACCCGGATTAATAGGCAGACAAAATTGATAAAAAAGGCGCCTCTAGAGGGAGCTATTCTGGGGAGAAGCGCAACTCAACTCTGAGAAAGCCCAAAATTTATGGAAAAAAGCACTTGTATAAAAAAACTAAAGAGGTTAGTATCCTTAATTGGAAACTACGTTAACAAAATTTATTTTTTGTTGCGGAATTGCGTGATTATTGTAAATTATTGTAATTATTATATTTTGCAACATTGTTTACGTAATATCTTTGTATTGACAATTACACTAAAGGTTTTAATAATATTTTTGTACGGAAAATTACACTAAAGGTTTGAATCTAAAACAATCCTAATAAAACACACAAAACACTAAAACCAATCAGATCTTTGTTAAAATATCCTGCTTGTACGAGGACCGAAAAACAAGGCCTCTGTCAAACTACTAAGTATAGTTAGATTTACCAATGGCAGATGTCATGGCTGAAGTTTCAAAGATGTAAACGTTAATAAATCGTACGTATAATTCTTCTTAATTTATTCTTCTTAATTAATCGTTTCAATGATTCTTCAAATGATTCTAAACTGGTTGGCAGAATGAACACTACGGACAATTACCATGTTCTATCCTCAGGATTAAAATTGTCACATAAAAATGAATCCAACGATAAATTAATGGATTAATTAACATTAACCGCGCTGTTCCGAACACTAATAATTTGGGCTTCGATGTTGATGGGGAATGAGTAAACATGCCGTGGCAATTGTTAATTAACAGAATTTTTCAAATATCAATCACGAACGTCGATAACATCCCATTCGCAGTCCGTGAAACACAATGGTGAAATGATACAATCAAAAATACCACTTGGGAATAATTAAAACTGTGAATTAAAATGGGATTTAAAATGGCACAATTTTTATTACAGTAGTAACCAATTTCAATTAACATTTTTGTTGGTTTTTATAAGAATTTTTGCTATTTTTTCGTGTATTAATTATTTTGTATGTAACCACTTCTCTGAATTTTTAAAATTTTTGTATTCTTAAGCTCCGATGAAACGTATTGTGACTAGTTTTAAAGCCTTGTCATTACACGGCATTGAATATATTTGAATATATTTATATTGAATATTATATTGAATATATTGAATATTATCAACTTTTTCCAACACCTTGGGTAAAGATAGAAGAAGTCTAATGGGTGGCAGGTCTTTTCATTTTGCAATAAATTTGAAGTTTAATAGATAATTCGTTTGGAAACATTTGGAACTTGATACTTTTCTGTAATGTTAAATATTGAGCTCTTTGCATTCCCTAAATGAGATCCATTAAGAAATGTGAAATTTTCCAAGTTTGTTTTAATCAATTTAAATAATAATTATTAATTTAGCGGTAATTTTACTCAACACGTTGACTTCACGTTGATAAGAGATTTTTAGGTATTTTAAATTTTTGCCTGAATTATTTTTGTTAACTAACAAAAGATATATTTGAAATATTGGTTTATTTTTTTAGTAATGTGAAACTACCCGCCATACACAAATTTACTTTTACGAACGTGTTGATATTAATTTATGAATCCAGCCAATTTTCAGATATCAAGCTTGCTCACATATCCATTTTACATTTTCTTTTAACCCATCGTTCATCTGTGAAGAAAAAAATGAGAATAATTTATTCGTGTATTACGTTACATTTCATTTATTAATAGATAATAACATGAACCATCAAGTCTTAAATTTCACCAAACAACTTTCTGCTGCCAGTCTTTTGGGGATGCGCCGAGTATCTAATCCGAGGTAAATCTCCGCTGGGAATCCATTCTGGTAAAGTACTTTTCACAATTCCATTATACGACAAAAACCGTTTAAGTGCCGTAAAGCCATCAATGGAAATTAAACATATCGGTTACCTCCAGAAATACGATATCTTTTTGAATGCGGTGTGCCGAAACGCTTTGAAAGAAAAATGGTAGATGTATATTGTTCATCTGTACCCTACGTCCAGGTTCGATTTAGTAGTACAATGGAAGTTGCGAAATAATACAGAAAAAAACTGGAAATTGTAAATATACGAAATAAGTGTGCGAATTAAAATTAGTTATATTAGTACAACGAGAGCAAAAGGCTTGTTTGCAGTTTTCGAAATTATTTTGTAATTATTATAGATCCTTGGGATGTTTTTACCCATTTCTGCAAACTTAGCAAAAGCGAAAGGAATTTTCTTCATTTATGAAGGTATGTAAAGTGTAAATATACTTGTCAGGATTGTGGTTTAGAGCAATAATAGCTACTCTAACAACTACTAGTTTGTTAATGAATGTGACAACCCCTTCAAAAGACAAATGAGTATGAGTCAACTGTTTATCTCATACAATCATGTAGAAGGTTCACAGTTTTCACCTTAGGTTTAGCTGCTAATCGATACATGCCACTTTTCTGTGCTTACGTTACTGTATTGTTGTTTCTTATATTCGTATACCAGTTAATGAAATTCAACCTATTACCCAATTAACAGCGTTTCAGTCAACAAACTTGATTCCCTTATCTCCCTTCTACAAAGTACACACACTTAGGGTTACCTCAGTATATAAGTTACGTTCACCTTGGGTAATTCTGGTATACCAGATAGGTTACATGTCGTATTGAACTTTGTACAGAATTATGAATTTCCCTCATTTATGTACTCTTTCACTTTCTCCAAACAAGACAGACACTATCAGCAAATGAAAAATAATATTAACCGGCCTACTGCTCGAATCTATTAGCTAAAATAGTTAAGTAGAGTTTTACACAACTTTCGAATAATTCATTAATAAACAGTAGGCTGTTGGCGAATTTAAGTCGGCGTTTTTTAAGAACATATCACGAGTCATTTAATTGTGTACTGCGCAAGTATTAAAAAATGATAATTTTGTGCGACAAATCATCTTGAATCACAATTTCGAAAACCTATTGAGTCACTCTAATACATTGCTTCCTTCTCTGGACAAATCAATCTATATCTCGATATACAGGTGAAATTTCGGGGTTTTTCATACTTCCATGGTCGTGGGCACGCCTAAGCTATATGTGTGAATAATTTCAGATTCCTAGCTATCTTTATACTTGTAAATTTTAGTAGAATTTTAGTAATACGTTATCTATACACAGACACACACATTTTTACCTTTATGTATTAGATTGAAGCCTCTTTAATCTACCTTTAATCTTTAATCCAGCAAACTAACCGTATTTAAAATATTAAATGGTGATATTCTTTATAAAATTTCTTCAGATTTCTAAATAATCGTAGTAATACAAATTTCATAGTACATTATAAATTAATTAAATAATTAATTAATTAAAGTGCTATAATTATTACATTTTTTGCAATAAACAAATCTTAGAACTATTTAAGGTGTTATCTGAATTACGAATATGTACCCTTTATTCAGTGCCATGGATTTTAAAAGAACCGTCAAATCACTGGTTTTATTCCTTTTGGAAGCCAAAACCATTATTAATAAAACATACTTTTTGCCTCCCTTTTCTCTAACAGCTTAAGAAATTACAAAAGTCACTTGAAAACCTCCATTTACTCATTATTGTTATTTTCATAACAAACGTACTTTATAATTGAACAATCAAGGTGATCACTTTTTTAATTGGGTCGCTCCTGCCCAAAGGCGGTTCTGTACACTAGCCAATATTCAAACCATTACCCTAATAAGTTTTCTGCCCCTGCATAAGGACGAAATCGACGCAAGGCTTTTCGAAGTTAGTCATTCGATGGAGAGAGGTCGCCCCCCTTCAGTTTATCGAATTTCAGGATTTGAACCGTGAAAAATAAAAAAGTGGAAAGTTAAGCGCGTTTATTCATTAAATAATTACGAACTGGCTTGAAAGAGTTTGAATAAGAGATGAATCATTTGCATTGGAATTGAAAGATAAATACAAAGTTTTTTTGTAAGATAAGAAGTCCTGCGGTTTGGAACTAATGTTTTGATCAATGAAACACATTATTGTATTGAGTGTATTCGTTTAAGGGATACATTAAGTAGTTTTTTCCTCGTTGACGTATTATAAGATTTGTTCTCAACGATCCACGCCCAACTTTACTTGAATAGGCCCTTGCTTTATATTTATCCGCATTTACTGGCTAATAATAATAGCAGTCGGAGGAAGGACGTTACCGATAACTTCCTAAATTTGAAAAGGAGGCGACGGTCCCAAAAAACGACACAACACGCACATACATACACATAAGAATGAAAAGGAGGAAAGAAAAAAACAATCCAAATTTAAGAGCCAGTGCGGATGCTGTTGAATGGAAATCGGATAAATGGTGGAACTGGAAATCCGATCTTTTAATCAAGCGATTGCACGTTCCTTTGTGTTTGCGAGGTTGGCAATAAACCACAGAAGAGGCCGACGCATTTTGTTTTGCAAATTGCCGGTTTTGTTATTTTTTTCCTTCGTCGTCTTCTTCGTCTTAGACGTCTTCGTCGACTTGTTTTTCTTCTGATGACTCTGGTAAAAAGGTTGCTGGCGTTCGTCTTTGGCGACGATTTAAATCCCTCAGTACGTATCAATTTTAGATGTCTTTATAGTTCTTATCAAAAAGTGTACTAGTTGTTATAAAGAGTTGACTGGCTGACAATGTACAGTATTAATACAATGAAACTTCTCTGAACTTGACACTTGTAGGATCAAACAATTCTTCCCTTTTTAAGAGGTGTCCGTATTAAGGGGGCCGGCCCTTCATTGAAAACTGTATTAGGTACGTGCAGACGAGTGTATTTGTTTTTGCTTAATTAATTGTTGGTTCCTTTAACAATGAATTTCTAAAGTGAAATATGTAAGTTCAGAAATCATATTACGCATAACTGAAAAATATTTTAGACACACAATTTAACATATACATTACGAATTTTATGTATGTACTCAGAATTAATTTCAAAAACATTACATATTACACAAAAAATTGCAGTTTATTATAATAAATATTTTTTTCTTTTTGGAAACTTCTCAACTTCCTTTGACATATAGTTGAGGTGAATCCTTTAAAAATGTACGAAACAGGGTACATTTTGTCTGGAATTCTTTCACATGCACGTTATACATGGACGATTAAATAGGAGTAATTGTAAGCCCTATTTTACAGCACATTTTTCAAGTCCTAGTTATAACTTTATCAAATTATTACAAAATGTTGTTATGCACGTTAAAAATTCAGTTTCAGTGAACCTTCCAAATTTCTGAATGAAAAATTTGTTTTTTCAATTTTCGGGTTAGGTATTTAGCTATTTATCTTCATTTTTCACAATATTATTGTCGGTTTTGAGTTATTTGTCTTGTCGATTGTTTCATCATAAAGTAGTCACTTATGGCAAAATTATTGTCTTTATTGATTTTTTAATTTTATTTACACAAAAGTGACGATAAGTGGGAATGCCATGTTGTATAACTCCCTGTATTACTTATTTCGTAATGTATACGTATATGGACGGACTAAAAATTTATAGGTACAAAATGTGGTGCAAGGGAATAAACAGCGAATAAACTTATCAATGAGTTTTTGGAAAAAATATAAAGGCACATTTTATTTTATTTAATTATTATTACCGACGACATAAGGCGCAGAAGCGCAAAAATTGCAGGTTCTTTGGCCTCCATTTTTAATCTAGGCAATATCTTTTGTTTCTTGATGTATGGATTTTTATGGGTATCTATTTATTGATAGAAATGTTGTAGAATCTTTAGATTCCTAATGTCTTTTTGCGGTATAATTTTCTGTTTTCTTACATTATTTTGTAATTTTACCTAAGGAAATGTGAACACTTTTTTGCCATACTTATCTTTTAGTCAATAGGAGCTTGTAATACATTACTGCGGTTTCAACACATAAAAATAGGAAAGAGAGGACACTTCGTATACTTATGTTTTAATCAGAAATAGCTGAATCTGACACATTACCCTTCAAGAGGTATCATACGTACATACCACCTGTTAGTAGACCATAAATTCATTCACCTTAAAGAGGTAACGAATTTAGAAGCCTCCCAAATTGTGTTTATGAGCCACACTGTGTTCAGTACCGTATGACAAAGCCTTTGCGAATTTTTGGACAATTATACAAATATGTTGTTCTGAAATTTAAAGTGAACAGATATAGAAGGTGAGAGCTACAAATTACGGGTGGTGTGATTACTAGTGTTGTTAAGCTAATGCTTATTTCTTCAAAATTTTTATTACTGGTATACTACTTTCCACAAATACTCTTTTAGTTTTGTTTTTACAAAAGTTTACAAGTAGTTTACGAAACTAGTTTTGTTTTTTCATTAAAAATACTGCTGTACACGCAGAAAAATCCAGGGCGGCGTCGACATCAGACAACATTGACACGTAGCAATTTTTATAATCCACCCTCGATAGCGTCGATGTCTTTAATTAGTCGATGACGTTAGATCCCGCGACTGAAAACATTAACTGTCTCGTTCGATTCGGTGTTTTCGTTTTTTGTCCTGTTACCGAAACGGAATGCCGTACGGGAATTAGTTTGAAGCGAGGAATTCGAAACGGTAGCGAGGATACGTCGAAGAAATTTTCATCGGGATGAAATTCCACGAAATCAAGATATTTGCCGATTGATTATGCAAGATGTAGAGATGTTGGCGGGCCGGTGGCGCGAGCAAAAAAAAGCTCGGCAATTTTTGAATACGTGTGTATCCCTAGTGAGGTCGATCCGGGTCCTTCGGATGCCGTCGGGGACTTTAGGGTTGAAAAATAAAACCAGAACCAAAGAAACGTCTAATTCACTTGGAGCTTGTGAATTATCAACTTCGATACTGTGACTCTAACTTCAAGGTTAGTTCTTTCTAAATGTTTGTAACTACGTGATGGTCAAGTGGAGAGAAATTGCCACACAGGTACAACTGGTGGGGGTGTACAAACCTATTTTAAAAAAATCTACAAGATAATTTCGAAATTGAAACAATAGTTCATTTCTATTTCTCTGTTGCTGCAACGAAGAATAAATCATCTAGAGAAGGATACTAAGCCCTGGGATACAAATAAACGTAATAAATAAAGTGTAATAATAAACGTGACAGGCATGGACGATAGCGGCGCCCTCGCACTTGATGGCCGCTACAGGTACTACAAGATGTAAAATTCGAATGATAGCGAGAGAAATTCAGCGAATTAGACACTAAGTGTTCTGTCACCAAGTGCTTGGAGTCAGGAAAATCGTGAATGTTTTTCGACCTAGGACCTATAGAGCTTGATTTCCTTTATAGTATTGATGGCTACAACTAATCACTACTGATCATATCATGCCAAAAACAGTAACATTTTCATCAATGAATAAAGTACAAAAATGAAAACAATAGGGGTACAAATTAATCATCCAATTTATTTCTAATTTAGTTAACGTCACAGTTGGAAACACAGAACGTTATATGCACAAAAATAGGTTCTAAAACCTTAATAAGCCGTGATAATTTGTGCGTTTATGCTTAGGGTGAATTACAATAGTAATCTATTAAAAAAAATGAAAGTGCAATTTTAACTGTTTTTAAATTTTTAGCGAGGTTAATGAATTTATTACTACCATTTGTTGTAACTTGATTTGTAATTGCTTAAATATTGTAATCTAGTATAACCGAGCCAAGTTATAAATGTTCCTACTTTTACCATTTAAGGTATATTATCACCGGAATAGTGGCATAATTAATAGTGCCACTATACTAGATGCACTGGAAAAGTATCTTCTTTTCTGACTGATCTTTGTTGTCTGCTTAGAAGAGCCTGTTAACTTTTTTTTTTGTAATTTCCTTTGTTATGTGTTGGTTAACTTTAAATTTTTTCTCAGCTTTGGTCTAAAATCACATAAAAATGGTATAACAAATGGTCTTACAACAAAGGAATTCACCAAAAATAATGAATAGATAAATTAGTACTCAACTAAGCTGTTTAGAAATAATGCTGAACAGTATGCTATCGTCTTAAGTATTTGGATGAGATCTCGCTTGGGTGATCTAAGTTTAGCTACGTTGCACGTCGTGAAAGAAAAAAACAACGATTTTCATTGTGTGAGATCTGTCAGATAACTGAATTTAGCCTAAAGTACCATAAATCTTCCAACAGAACCAATTCATAAAGATAAAATTGTTTCAGTAAGGTAATTCTAAGGTTAGGACTTAAATAAAAAAACTCATGGAGGAAATTTACATATCAGAATCAGAATTCAAAACGATCATTTTTTCCATTTTTTTTTATATGAATTTCAGTAAATTTTAACGGCCAAATATGCAAGAAAAAGGGATGATATTTTTAGAGACAAATTAATCTAACTTTGAAATAAATTAGACCGTGAATTTTACTTGAAATTTGAAATGCCCTTACATATTGAATATATATAAAACCTCCGTTACAATGTGCATTCCCCCGAAGGTATCAATTTGACCATCCCCCTAATCCCATCTAAATTCCGTCGTTTTTTCCATCCGTTCCGCTTCGCTTGACCGAATCGACTTGTGGTCATTTGACTAAATCCGGTAATAAAAGGGCATCAGGGCATTTATCCGTCATTACTAGCCGCATTGGTGACGTTTCTTGAATTCGGATAAGACATTAGGAGAAAAACCACCCTTCGATAGTAGCGGAACGGCGGAAAAAATACACATACGCCGCCTGCTAGCTGCTCTGCGCCTTTTTTTTTGAGTCACAGAGTCATCTTGGTTTATTGATTGATCAATAGTGCCAGAGCAGTCGGGAGATGTAAAGAGCGAGCGGGGGAGGGAGAACAGCAAGAGTCAGAGGGACGTGTGTGCGGGGGTGCGAGGTTAATGGTCGATCAAACAAAAGAAAATTAATTATTGTTATAAAGCCTAATGTGCTTATTAACAAAAAATTAAGATTCTTCGAACCACTAAGGGTTATTAAAAATAACTAGTTAGTGTAAAATTTTGCTCCCTTATATGTTCGTCGTCATGTCTCATTAGTCCTATCAGATTAGAGGTCAGATTAACTAAATGTGCATATTGTAGAGTGTCAACATCCTAAATAACCATTCAGTGTACGCAAACTTTTTAGTCCTTCGCACATTCAAATTACTACACAGAACAAATACTTCTGCAGACGTCTGTTTGACACATTTACAAATCACCTCTCTTTTGTGTGAAACAGAGGTCGAAATAGAATACTGAGTGATAGTAAAATAGTTTTGAAATTGCTGAAGTGACGCTTTGCTCTATTTTTCTAATTTGCAAACAAACTAGAAAATATCTAATAACAAAGGCGTAAATATAAATATTCATGTGACATATATGTGTGTTTCCAAATAATAGTTTAGGAATTAAACGTAATAGTTTATCATGTAGTCTCGTTATATGTTATATTTGCTATGAGTGCCACTCGTTTTCTTGGTCAAAAACGGCTGTAACATTGAATTTAGGACGTGTGCAGAAGTTCCAAGCAATTTTATTTTAATTTGGAACGTTATATCGATATAAAATAAAGATTACAGACGTGTTTTTAGAATTCCAGATACACTATAATCGAATCTAGAGTGTTTATGCAAACGTATGTCCTAAACATTGTACAAAAGATTAGAAAGCCTGAATCATGCCGAAGAAAAACTCTAGGAACTGTATTAGACTTTTGGAATGTCACAATAGGTATAGTATAAAACTAAATGTAGAGGGTTTATGGAAACAGTCGTTTATATTTCAACTATAAAATAAACTTCAGGGATCTAAAAGAAAGATGACAAAGGTTTTTCTGTAACTTCTGATATCCAAAATTGTCCCCAAAGCAAAGGAAATTTAGAAAATTTTTAGAAGCTCCAAATAACTCAATTTTCAAATGGTAGAAAATCTTAATTATGCTAAATAAAAATTTAGGAAGTTCACTTAAAATTGTGGAAGGTCGGAATGGGTTTGAAATTGAAATCTGGGAGGTTCAGGAAAGTTTCATAGATAATAATAATTACGTAGTTGTGATCAATGGTCCTATTACAATATATTTATTTAAAAACTTTTCATGTAAGTAGAAAAGATGATTTTATACTAATTGTTTATTTTACGTTTAAATGGTTTAAAATGAAACCAATTTATCTCTGAGATACCCTAATCTGCAAGTTTCAAATTGTTTCATTTTCCAAGTACCACAAAAAATTTAGATTTTCCTAAATTGCGTTAAATAGATTCTAACATTATTACCGCTATATATTTTAAACAATAGAAAGCCAGAGTCGTGCTAAAAAATATTTAGAGTTTCCTTTCGGATTTTACACAACCTGAATGGGTTTTAATTTGAAATCTAGGAGGTTTATTGAAATTTAAAAGTTTCAATATTACTTCCAAACGTTTGGAAACTAAAAAACATGAATCAGAGAGGAATAGTCCAGAGATTATCTTGGAACCTTCAACATCCAAAACTGCCTTCAAAGGAAATCTAGAAACAATTTAATTTCAAATTTAAACGTCAGAAAAAGCTTACAATATAAATTACAGAGGGTATCCTAGAAGTGATCGAAAGTGCCCTACAATTGTAATTAGAAGTTTTACCAAAGTTTCAATTTTTTTGTTAATTCTTCCAAGACCTTTGAAGTATGAACATTTACCTAATCGATTTCAAGTAAAATTTAGCTTTTTGGTTTGGATTTCACATACTAGAATGTTTAGTCGAGCCAAGGAAAGGCTATAGAAGTTTCTTTGGGTGGTGTATACATGGCATACTGGTAGATACGCAACTGATAAAAACACTGCTTATTGGTTTCGTATAAAAATTTTCTTAGTTCATAAAGTTTATATAATAAAAGTACTTTACTCATAATTTGCACATAATTTTTGGTCAATCCTATAATTTTTTTCAGCACTTACACTGGGAGGAGTAAAAATGTACAGGCTTAGATTATTTAAGCGTTATATTTTTACAAAATTCTAGCTATTTTTTATATAAAAAATAAATAATATAAAGCAGTCTCACACGTGCTCAAATAAAATAACTGTTGCCTTAAGGTGAAATCCAAATTCAAAAATTAGAGATTATTTAGGGATTACAAAACAATTAGTAGCAGCTCTTCAATATAAATCGAACACGATTAAAATTATATACAATTTCTCTAATTATTTTCTATTAAATTTTTTTGGGCTGTAGATAAAAATATGATTTGACACTATATTTACGGCTGGAGGTATTGAATTTTATCACCTGACTGATAACGAAATATTTGACGTAACAAATAGTTAGTATTGGTAAAGAGTTACACATTTAATACCAGTAAATACAGTCTATAGCTGGGTACTTAAGGAGCATTCCTCGTAATGCAAAATATGATCATTTCATTGATGCCTGAAGTGTTATAAAGTTTCCAGACGAGTGCTCTGCCGGTGCAATAACGTAACAGTCAGCCGCTAATACAGTAACAGTACCTGTAATTCCCTTAGCAGTAATTAATTACAACGTAGTTTAGTCGTTCGAAGAATAAAGTTATTTACGCCTCCATAGCAGGCAATAGATGATGCCATATTTATATTTATGCTCTCGAGTTGCATGTGCACTGTTAATTGTACCATGAAAATTTTAATGAAAAACGCATTGACAATTCTTGCAACTACCCAGCAACTTTTCCGTGATTAATATGTGTTTGGAACGGATGTGCGCATTGCTATTACTTGCACGCGGATTCACCATATTTCATGCGGTACGTAGACTCGGTGGATATTTAATTCACCAATAAACAATCAAACAAATGCATAATGAAGTTTTTATTTACAAATGCTGTGGTAATAAGTATCGGGTGACCAAACTTTATTACGATTCTTCCCGCTTTGCTGATATTTTAAAACAGAACAAATTTATTATCCAAGAGGAAAGAAGGTTTAATCATGAGAATCGTGAAGAATGTAAAATTTCCATTCTGATAATTTACATTCTACGCCTCTGCGTGTGGCCGAACAAATATCATGCGTTTTCGGCCTATTACGAAAAAGGCACACACACAAGGCACCGTTCCATCATAACCCCCCATAAAACATTGATACACCCGTTTAAAATTTCAAAAAGATTACAGGTTAATATCTTCCTTTTCCCGATTACAATCAACCTAATATTTCAGGGTTTTTAATGAAGATACCGAGAACGGTAATAATATTGCGTGCGATGGGGTACCAACTGAAATATTTAAATACCCTAATATCTATAAATGAAAAAGGGAATATATTATTCGTTATCAGCTAATATCTATCTGTGAGCTTTTAGCTTTCGACGATTTACATAAAGTAGCCGTAAACTATTTATTAGTCCTAATAAATTTAATCGATATGGTTGTGTAGTTAATGACTGGTGTATGGATGTGGGTATATGAACCTAATAAAGGGCCTGTTGTTAATCGTATGCTTACGTTGAACTGAATTGTGTCGGACATGTGCCTAAATGCTTTAAAATTATAAATTAACTCTTATGCATTTAGTCCTATTATTGTACTTAGGTTGACAATTTATTTGCTCTTACGCATATTTTACGTACAGACAGTTATTTGTATTCTGTGTACGTCGTTGTTTAATAAAGAAAGCACTTATCTTTCATTTACCTACTGAATATTAATGAATGTTGCAAGGAACCGACGCCGGCATAAAACTGCATCATTATAAATCTAATTATTTTTTGTCAAACGTTGCATAATTTATATGAACAGATAGAAAGGCTCGGAAAAATTGTAAAAATCGTATTACAAATTTAGCGATACCTACACACAAGTTATGACTTTAGGCAAAATTTGATCAATGTGAATTTAATAATGGGGTAAAAGGCTGGAGGGAAAAATGTTTTCGACACCTTTTTAGTGTTTGATTCTATCAGGTATAATTCTTGATCTTTCTTAAAATTTACGCAGGAAGGTTTTTCAAAACGCGATTTACACCTTAGTGTTCTTGGAACTGTGGGAGTTCTCAAAACAGTGTTTTATATCAGAAATAATTATGATCTTCCGATTTGGGAACATTATGTGTCCAACAGTGTATATTTTAAAAGAATTTCTCGTTTACTATACTGTAAATGATCTTGTGTAGTTATGGATGTCACTACATTCTTGATTTTGTTAGTCCTTGATTAGCTAAGAATTTTTGTAGCTGACACAGGAATCCCTCGATTCAAAAGGCCGTAAAAAATTGATCTAATCATAGCAAGATGTAAATAAAGCTGTCAATAACAAAATATTCTTTTACAACTTAGTGTCGGATTCAGAGAATTCGTTAGGAAATGGGGGTTGTCGGACCAGGAAGAATTTAAGCTAACATTCATCTAATGCCTTCAGACTATAAAGAGCACTAGTATCTTCAGGGCGCATTAGATCTCGTATTTTTGCCTGGGACGCAGCAATTAAAATTGTGTCACCAGCAAATCCTAAGTTAGATACTTTTCTACCATCAATATTTACACCTTAGTGCCACCTCCAGTATCTGTCTTATAATAAATTCACTGCAGATGTTAAAATGGAGCTAGGGGAAAACACCACTGTCTCATATTTGTTCATGTTATATATTCATTGGGCAGACATTTATCATCTTTTACACTTGCGTAGTTATTGTCATACAATCGTTTACTACTGATAACAGAATTCTCCGCAGAATTTCCACTTCGAAGTTATCGAACGCTTCTCTATAATCGACAAAGCATAAATATATTGGATTGCAATTTTTTCGCGACTTTTCAAAGATCTGTCGAATATTTAGAAGTTGCTCGCTGGTACCTCTTCCTCTCTTCTCTCTATG
This sequence comes from Cryptocephalus primarius, assembly GCA_963576515.1. NCBI lineage: Eukaryota > Metazoa > Arthropoda > Insecta > Coleoptera > Chrysomelidae > Cryptocephalus > Cryptocephalus primarius. The sequence continues at coordinate 13,933,791 of OY754937.1, forward strand.
GTTCTTCAATGGAGGGATATCTACCACAGAAGAGCTCCAAAGGGGCTCAAAGAATTCACAGGAAAACTTTGCTGGAATGGAAGATCGAAGCAATTTTTCCATAGTTGTCACAGTTATTGGTTACGCGTTTTTATAAAGGGGAATTAATGATTGTTCTTCTCTAGTCTTCTGACTACACACTATGTCATCCATATTCTCTGATTAAATTCATGGGACATACTCGAAGCTTGCAGTTTTATAAAACTTATTTCCTCAGTGGTCACGAAATCAATTGCAGAAGTCTCATTTAGTTCTTATTTCTTCATGGCAACTTGTACCTCAGATGGCATAATATCCTATTCAAAGTGAATGACACGATCTTCTCGAGGATTTACATGGTCATTGTCAGATTAGTGATTCACACAGTATTGCTGTTGGATCTCAATCACTCGGTATAGATCGGTGACTACGTTTCGTTAACTGCCCAATTTCTTGATTTCACCATCCAAGTGAGAAGTGGAAATTTCTGATATAAGTCTCTTTAGGTCTCTTTACAGGGGATTATATTCCTGTACATATAATCGTTGGTACCAAATTCTAGCGATATCCAGCAGCAGTATGTAAAGCTCAGATGAAACACATCGCTGGATAATGGTTCTTCCTTTAAATTATTTAATGTGCAAATATTTCAAAAATTGGAATTTTGTGATTACTTCAGTTTCTGTCTGCTGAGTCGAATTATCCATATTTAACTTATTGTTCAAAATATTACTCCCATCTTTTACATATCATGTTGCTTTTTAGTCAGTATTTTGTACTTTTTCGGTCTCACGAAAGAGACTCACAGTCTCTGGTCCATAATAATCTTGCTTTTAAATATATGTAAGAGTATATTTTAAAAATGGATTAAAAAATCTACAGCTTTTTTAAATCAATTTTACAGCAGATTTTTTTTTGGAAAGGAAAATGCAGAGCATGTTCGTAAATTATTACTCGGGGAATTCCAAACTAGGAGTAAATATATATTTCTTCTATAAGTATATTTTTCGTCTTGAGTAATTTTTATGCTTTTATATCCTTCTAATAAGCGTGCAGCGTATTGCGTCTAGAGTTTAATGTTTATCGATTCCCCTAGTTTTTGAATAGCCAGGTTCGTTATCGAGCCGGACCGTTAGTTAGGTAGGCTGGTCGAATCCGAATCTTAATCGCATCCTCAATATGGCGAATGCGAATTGTAATTTTAAACGCTTTTTAAATGCGCAATGAATCGCCAATACATACACATGCGACATACATAAAATATCGTGAAACAGGTATTCGTATGGCATTTTCGCTCCGTCTCCTGGTCGTTCACGTGGTCGCATATGGCGTTCGCCGCCGTTGCCCGGCCATAAATCCTCATCAGGCCGATGATTGCAGTAACTGCCGGTTAAATTCCGAACAAATGGTGTGTCTAACGTCTGTTTTAGGTGTTTACCGCCACTCCGAATTCGATTTTGCACCTGAGACGCCTTTCAGCCATTCACTAAAATAAAAACGCACATGGGAACGTGCAGGACGACGGTTCATTTAGGCCGGCGCTTTTCTAGCCTGAAAACGGTCATACCGCCTCTGATATTAGACACATTTACGATGGAACGACTGTGTAATTCTCATATTTGTGGTTTAGGTACTATATAATTTCGTATACCTTAGCTTTCAGTTAGGTACGTACCTAAGCACCTCCGTAATGAAAACCGTTCCAACTGCTAATGCGCCGTTAGTATATTTCAACCATAATTCAAATTTTATTATGTTTTCATGAAACTGCATAACTACTAAAATGTTTTTTAATGAACATACTGCATAAGTTTCATACATTTTTTGTTCTTTACTTTTTACGAATTATAAAATTTTGACTTGAATGCAACTGTTCTTAGAATATAGATTGACCTTAATGAGGCATTTTAAATAAAACTTGTTAATTTCTCGTGTTTCCACTGCTCTGGTCTTTAAGATATTAAAGACCTTTGTGAATTTTATAACGGCTAGATTTTGGAATATTTTTATCCAATATTTATAACTTCTTGAATGATTTTAATAAAGGTATATTGCCATTCATTATGGATTGTTATCATTATTAACTTAAATAAGTCTGCTTAATTTTAATTATTTATTCTAAATTTATTTAATATTACTATTTTATTACATTTTGTGGTAATAATTACCGATAATTATACTTAAATTAGAGTTATATGAAAATGGCGAATGCGCTCATTAGATTTACTCTAATAGTAGAATAGCAGACGTTTCTTCTAAACGACATATTCTATCGATTCTAAACAAGAGCACCTTTTTCAAATAAAAATATCTTTAGGCATATCGTTTCTACAGTAATCCTTGGTTACAAAGATACGAACAAAGATATGAACCTTTTCATTAAATAGTAACCCAATTTCATACGCCACTATATTACAGATCCTAATTTTAATACCATAGAACATTTCGTCTCACCAGAAACCCCCGTATACCAAATTTCATGTTTATAGTATTGATCTGTTAGGGAGATATAAGAAAAAAACTAATTTTTTAATTGTCACTCCAAAGGTGTGATTTCCCACTAAAGATTTTTAGGACCAATGTTCATATGAACATTATTTTACTTAATTCTCCTTTATCTATAGACCTCCTAATTAAAAACCATTACTTACAGGGCACCCTGTATAACAATAAATCTATTATATAAAAATGAGTCGCTGAATGTGTTGCTAAGCGCAAAACTCGAGAACGGTTGGACCGATTTCGCTAATTCTTTTTTTAAAATATTTCTTTAAGTACGAGGATGGTTCTTACGGAGAGAAAACTTCTAAAAAAAAAAAATTTTAAATTTCCTGAAAAAGTCTAAAAACAACACTTTTCTATACTCCCATACAAAAGATTTGTGATAATACTTAAAAGTCAATTTGAACTTTAATACCATACGATAAAGTTTGTGTTAGTGGAGAGGTTCCGGGAAGGCAAAACAATTGAGTGACGTTAGTATCGTATAAATATTAATGTCAATATTTGTCAATATTTATTTTTTTGTTGTCTATGGTAAAATGTCACTTGAAATGTAAATATCTCTTTGCTGTGCATCTATAATATTACTAAACCTAAAATACATAAAATATTTCTATAAAATTAAAAAAGGGTTGTGTGTTTGTGACTTACTAAATATGCCTCCTATAAGGCGGCGGACAAATTTAGGCAGGAGAACCCGAAATGCAACAAATCAAATGCATTATCAATCTAATCGCACTGCCCAGGAACATGAAGATCGCAATGAACGTGAAAGAATTCGCTTAAGACAGACCCGTGAAGCGCGACATTCGACTAATAATGGTGCAAGTTTGAATCGAGCTGCTTTCTGTTACGATATATCAATTGATTACAGTGCCTACAACTGTGTTGCTATTGGACCTATGAACTCAGTTTGCCAATATTGTAAGGCATTGAAATACAAAAATGAAGCCAATGGATTGTGTTGCGCAAATGGAAAGGTGAAATTGATACCATTGCTTCCACCTCCAGAGCCATTGTACTCATTAGTTTTAGGAATAGGAACAGATTCAATACACTTTTTAAAGAATATTCAACATTATAACGACTGCTTTCAAATGACTTCATTTGGAGCATCAAAAGTAGTTCGGGAAAATTTTATGCCAACTTTTAAGGTTTGTAATAGTATTTGCAGTTGTATGTTAATTAATCATAACTATTATAGCCAATATACATTTTTACAATACATTTTTTCAATCAAACAAAAAATATCGTGTACCATAAAGTACTACAATAAAAATGAAACTTGATTTAGAATAAGTAAAAATAAAATCAAATATAATAAGTAGGTATCATAATAAGAAATCTGAAATTGTGATTTTGATTGTGATTTTTTAGTGACTATTAAAAGAATTTTGTGGGTTTTATAATTTTTAATTTTTGACATAATGTAATTGTTGACCTATTAACTTAAAAAAATAAAAAATTAAAGAATCGACTGTTAGGCGATACGAAGTTCGCCGGGTCAGCTAGTAATGAATAGAAATGAATTACAATGATAACAAATGTGGCAATAAATAAAAAACACTGTATAAAATTTCAAAGAATAATAATGGGACGTTACGAGTCTTCTTCTCCTGGTGTTTATCTTCCCGAGTGAGCAGTATGCTTCTGCATCTGCTGATAAGTTTTGAAGACAAATGCTCAGCATATCTTCTTTATGCTTCAGTTTTTTTTATCCTGAGGTTTTAAGTTTTGTTATTGAGTTATTGACATTGACATTGAGTTATTTGTTATTGACAGACTTAATTTTCCGTCAGAGTTTAATAGTGAAATTCGAAAAACCATTTATTAGGAAGATAAATAGGAAACCATTTGCGATTTTTTAGAAATCAATACAAAATGGGATTCTATAAGTGACAAATGAAAGAGAATAATTCTCCGGTCCCAAAAAATTTTATTCAGAAGATAGTTACATGCTGAGTTACTAGTTATTGAAAAACTTATGAAACTTATTGAAACTTATGAAAATAAAAAAGGACCATTTTTCCGAAAACCGATCAAGATTGGATTTTTTACTCTTCGGTGGCAAACGAAAGAGAACAATTTCTGGATTCCAAAAGTACAATGATTTCCTTGCACTTTATTAGTTATTGAAAAACTTATATTCTTTTTGAAAAATCTCGATATTCCGCCATATATTCGGCCTGACGAAATTAAACTTGGCCACTCGTGTTCTAATCCATGTATTGACACACCATCAGAGTTTCATTGCGAACTTCAAAAATTTACTTTTGGTCTAACATGGAATTTTGGATCCCTAGTGAATCCGGTTCTTATTTTTGTGATTGATTAACCTTCAGTCTGCCAACGATGCATAATGCAATAAAATCAGTTGATGAAGTCTATTTTTAACCATTAACCAATAGTTGGCGCACTTTTCTGCTTTGTTTCAATTTCTTACTGAAAACAGGGCGTGTACGTATTGAAATAAACGAAAACGTATCAATATATAATTATACAGATAACATACAAAGTGTATATGATTAAGAAACAAAATTCTTTAGAATATCAGTGACACTATTTGAACAACTCACACTATTCATATACTTAAAATAAGAGGAAAGGATATCAGACGAACGATGCAATCACTGATATTGCAATATACACAAAACATACAGAGATGATTTTGCTACCTGATTGAAGCGAAATAAGCATAAAAAATCAGCAAAACATACTTAAGATATTAAGGTAGAGCAACAGCGACATCTCTACTACTTTACTCAATCTTAACATCGAATCTGCCTTGGTTGATTGGGAAAAATACCGGTTTTATCTATACACGTCGCATACTATCTATATCTTTATATCTACCTTCCTATTACATCAACTCAAATCATCCTGAATAATTCATTCTTTTCTTTCGAATTTTACGATTCCTATTTTTCAGTTCCTGTTTCTTTTTATTTCAATACGAGGCATAAAAGGATTTAGGGTCAGTTTATAGGATTTTTCATGTTTTGTTTGTGTGTATATTTGTGTAGTTCTTTGGTTGTAAGGGTTAAAACTTTTCTACGAACTGCTTTGAAGAAGGTAAAAATCGAATAACAAAGCATGCGTGATCTGAAGTTGTACATAAAAAATCCAGTAGACTATTCGAGGAATGTGTACTTATTTGAACGGGAACTTTCTGATTTATTTAAATAATATGAAATTTTTAAAAAAGTATCGTTTACCGGGGACACGCGCCTGCAATCTCATTAATACTCCTGCTATTAATTCCACAACAAAATTCCCCGTTTATTGAGATTTATGTTATAATTCAGCGAATAAATCGTATAAATAGCGACTGTTTAATACTATTTCCCTAAAAATACAATTTTATCATCATTCCACTGATTTATATTACTTCGTGCAACCGATGCCCGTTCCATTCGTCGCCATTATTAAAACTGACGTCGGGGGCTAAATCTACGTGTAACAGATACCTGTAACCAAAAATTAGACGGTTTAGTGTGTGTGTGTGTGTGTTTCTTATTTAAATATTATTAAACGTCAAACGAAGGAACATGGCTTGGTAATTTTCGTTCTGATTTAGTCGCGCATGAAATTGTCATTCGGGCATCATGCAATATGTATATTAATAAATGTTCTGTCCTGGGATCTTAAATGCCCAAATGTCTATTATAATTAGGTTTGAACCCATCAGAGTCCCTCAAACGTTTATCTATTACAAGAACAAATTCATTTATTCAGAAGACATATATCAACTGCACTTGTTGGTGTATTAATTTTTGTACGTTAATGCATCAACCTAACATACCTATTTAATTCCAGTCTGAGACTGTATAAAAATTACTTGGTGCACTTAACCAAAAATTTCACCATCTACCAGGAAACGTTGGAATTGCGGCGCGTTTCCATTATTAGAAATAATAAAATCTTTAATTAACAGCGTTCAAGGTGAATTCCCAATATATTGCGCAATTAAACGCCATTACATGCTTTAACCAGTGATGGTATATTAAGAAAGTCAGCGAATTAAATATGTTAACCCCTATGCTCCTGACAAGACGACTTACGAGATAGCGCGTACACATTCTACATGCAGGGTGATAATTACAAGCAGAAGTCCATAAATCGAATGTCATCGGTAGGGGGAGAACCTAAGCTTCGAAAAATATATGTAGAATGCAATATTGTAGCAAATAAGTAGGTGTGTCGGTTAATTAATTTTAAATAAAAACTGACGACCATAATATTTTTATTGAAAAACCATCAAATAGGTACGGAAGATTTAATTGATTTCAGCTCGCTATCGGGTAAATAGTTTTGACATTCTTTGAGAACGTTTCTCGGCGTTTTAAATTAGTAATGATTTAGTACTGTATCGGGTTTTACGGCCGAATGACATTGTGTAACAATTTTAAAAATTTCGAAAAATTCACGTAATTTACAATCGAAAGTATCCATAAATGTCCATAAAATATCTCCCGGAATAGAAGATTCCCCTTCGTCGTTTTAAAACCGCTGTTTTCGATACATTATACCTGTCATTTTATTACATTTGTATCGAACTGATGGCATGAGCCAAGAGGTGACGTCCCCGTTCATAATGGCGTCCGATTGTCAAACATTGATTTATAATTTACTTTTTTTATACAGTATACTTTAATCTCAGACCGCCTTCTCCCCATTTTGGCCTATTCGGTTTATGTTGGCACACCTGATTATTTTAATCATGAAAGATAGTGGCGTGTGGTGACATTCCCTAAGAGTGTTCATCGATGAAAAGCAGTGGCGTCCCATTGTATTTACTTCTCATTTTTGAAATACTTACGAAATACCAAACAAATAATGTAAGTGAATAATTGTTTAATATATTAACAGTTGTGCTATTAGTTGTGAAGCGCGAATACTGTTTCACAGGTTAAAGAAGTAAATTGGCGTGTGCCTATAACACCTTTCGATTCAACAATCGAGCTAAGTTTAGAGAAATCGGGGAAATTTACACACTTCCTCTTGGTAAATTGGAAAATCAAGTCCACTATTAATATTTCAAGGGACAAATAGGCAACGTCAATTATCCTGAATCTCCTAACTAATTTGTATTCAAAAAGAAAAGAATATGGCGATGCTGGAAAAATGACTGTCTCTAGTAAAACATTGATTGTGGCATCCGCTTCTTTAATAGATGGTGATAAATCTTATATGCAGGTTTTAATTAAAAAAAAAATAGTTTCTTATTTGATTGACACTAACGCCTAATTACACGTTCAATTTCCATATAATTTGCTGTCTCTTAATGACCTTAAACATGAGCTGTCACCTGACTAAAATGCAGCATTTTTATGGTTTTTGTGGGCGGTACTTCCAATTTCGATTAAATACCTGATTAGGAGTGCCTAGCAACCAACTTATTAATATTAACAACCCTAAATCAAACCGTAAATTCGTGTTATATTTATGCATTGGTTTGTAAATCAAAATTTTATTATTTGATAACAATTCCTATTAGTTGTGCTTTTTACATTTAGGGTTCATAAATAAATGTTCTATGGTGTCGTGGTATACCAATTTCGAAAATGTGACGTTACATTCAAGAGATTAATTAGTTTGTATACATGTTTATTAATGTTTCAAAACATTGTTAAAATGGATACACAAACTTGAAACGAGATCAACCCAAAAACGAAATGGGTACTTCAAGAAATCAATATTTTTGATTTATTTTAGAACTTCTATCTAAAAGCAAAAATGATTAATCAGAGATACTAAAAGGAGTTAAATTTTTGGAGAAAAAAATCACAAATGAACAGAATTGGTAGATTTCAGATAACAGAAATTTCTCTCAGAAACACTGAGACTAAGGAAGCTTCAATTTCAAAATGTTACTGAGGAAGATGTAAGAGGTTGAACAAGAAAAAATTAATTTAGGGTTAATTTATTATGAATGAGTTGACTCAACAGTTTTTATTACATTACATTACCTTAAATACATGATAACACAATTCTAACATTTACATCTTTCATATAAGTGTGTACTTGTTTCGTTCTTTTATACGTTGGCTACAATATTTAATTAGTTTCATATTACCAAAATATCAATGTGTTAATTATGTTTAATGCTAGTATAAAATTTTCATTTATCATTGCTCTACTAACATGTATTTAAACTGCATGCAATATATAATAATCATGATATCATCCAGGTCATCCTACGACAATATCTTGAATCCAAATATTACTGTTGCAAACAACTTGTATAATCAATGAGAAAAATTCTTTACTGTTACGATATATTTCCAAATTTTCACCAAATAAAATTCAAAATAACTATAGCCATGCCTTAACACTGGCAACACTTTTGCAGCATTTATAGAAAAAGTAAAATACCACATTGAATGGGGATACTCATATAGTCAATGTCTCCACGTAATTTTGGAATTCTTATGATTCTGTGGAATTCATTTTTTACCCAATTTTTGATTGATCATACTGTAGAAATTATATTGAACGAGGTAACACCTTGTGTTAAATTTGTATCCACAGATAATGAGACACGGTTAAAGCGAAAACATTAATGGTATGTGTATGGTATTGTATGTAATATATTTCATTTCCATTGGGCAATTTTCGGGTAAAAAATATTCACATTGACAAAATTTCTTATTTCTACCCACTCTCCAGGCCCATCAGTGATTACCGTATAATATCCATGTGGCACGAACTACAACAGCGATCTTTAATTTTATCATTTTCTTTTACTGCTACTACAATACACCAAAATGGCCAATATATTATATTCAAAATGACTTTACATGTGTCCTAATGTGGAATCCGTTATCTATTTTAAATCACCGCCAATAAATTGAATTCAATACAAAATATTGTTCCATTCCTGATTCCTGTACTGATGAAAATTCCTCCATATGTCATGTGAATTGAAAACGCAAGAGCCTAAATCGATATGACATGATGTCGAGACGTTTTTCGGCGGGATTTCGAACGTTGACAAAGTGGTTTTTTCACGAAAATATTTTTCAGTAGTATACGGTGATATCATATATAGTATTATGTTGAAGCAACCCTGCCTCCTTCAATCAATTTTACAAAGTGCCATTATCGCCAGTCATTAACATTACTTACAAAGAACAAAAAAAAACTCTTCCAGAATTTTTTCTCATGCCTTAATCAAAATTATTCCACCTATTATTTTCTTAAACGTCCTAAAATGTGAAGGAAACTCGAAAAATTCCTTCCGTTAGACATCTACTTTATCATTACCGACCACTTGTACGTGTGGACATGGACACCGTGAACTGCAATTTAAAAATTTATTTTCTCTTTCTATTTGATCGATTGCAAGACAAAAACCTTAACTTATTCTCAGCTCAGCTAAAATTACCCTTTAGACAATGCCGACTCGCTCTTTCTACAAATACATAATACGAGTAATTATCGTAGGCTACCATTTCGTACTCAGGTGTAATTGTTATGCGGAAACATCTATTATCCAATAAATTGAAGCGACAAATGGTCTCTAAATTATTTACTAATACTCGACTTACATTTTTTGCTTAAATTATTCAGGTTAAGACGGAGCAATAAGCTGTTATTTTCTTATAATGTTACGTTATAGTAACCTGATTGACTTCCATCCTTGGTATTAAAAGGAGCAACTAGAGATGGTTGTTATTTTAAGCTGTTTAATAATTTATGCATTAAAGAGGTGTATAAACCGCAGAGAGGCAAGAAAAACGATAATGGGGATATTATCATATTATTTGCAGCGTTGAGTTAGATACAAATAGTGATTAAAATCCGATAAAGTTTTACATTATTTATTTTACTAAACATATTCGCACCCACGTTGGTTTCGCAAAATGTTAAAGAAAATCGCCTTGAGAAAAATTCTGAAATATGCGATGTAGTTTAATTTTTTAATCACAGTTAGGTGACATTAATATTGGTATGTTATTTGAAAATACCCTCAAATTTTCATGGACCAATCTAGCCGAAGCTACCCATTGGCCCATAGTGTACCAACTAATTAATCACCTCTCACATTACACCATGTTTGAAGTTAAATTCTCCTAACTCCTAACAATTAAATTGTTCCTTAAAATTTCGTCTTGTATTCATATATCATATCTTTGTCGTTTTATTAATTAGAGACAAATTTTTACGGCTGTACCATTTTCTATTAAGAAATAAAAACACGAACAATGTGACATACAATTCGACTGATTTTCTATAACGAACGGCACTTCTTGGAGATTGCTTGGAATGCAGTGTCGTTAGATCTCTAACAACATTAATAAAAACAAGGCATCAGCTAATTGGGAAAAATAAATCTCGCGCAATTTCATACGTGGTACAGTCTCCGTAGGTTAACGGTAATAATCAATGCCCTTATCGGGCGAGGATAAAACACTTCTTCTTTCATTAACCGAAAGGCAATTTCCAGAGGAATTCTAATTCTGATAATTTTTGATGTCTCTGTTAACAGCTATGTGAAAACCATTGGCAGTTAGCTAATTTTCATATAAAGACTTGCATTTAGAATTTTTATTGTCGACTGATCTGAATTAGATTGAATGCAAAAATTTATCGTAACAAATAGTGTTGTTTCTTTTACAATGTTCAAGAGGAAGACTTGTTAGGCATGGGGCCCTTTATTACATTTTGAAGTAAAACTTTGTGTCTCTCTCGCTCTCTTTTCATTTTACTTTTTCTCTCTCTTTCTCTTATGTACGGAAATATTGTATATTTGCTTATCGTCATGCATATCGTCAGCATACCTCCCTTTTGAAATTTCACTTCCGCCTGCCGTCCAATGATGGATTTCAAATTTTTTAACGATGTATTTACCTTACGTTTTTACTTACTTGTAAAATACAATAAACACGAAGATGAACCTAAATATTCTATCATGAGGTTTTTTGTCTCATGTTCGGTTTTCATAATTTCTTATAGAAATTTCGGTCTTTCATCTATCTGTTTCAATGCTATTCTTGCTACATGAAATCTATTTTTTTTTTTGTTATATTCTTCCAGTAGATAATTTCCAAGGGTTCTTCATCGGGTCTAAAATTTGATTCAATATTTTCATTCTATTGTCAATCGTTTTTGTTTCTTGATAGGCTAACAAAGTTATTCTGTCTCTCCATTGTTCTCTTGTTTATGAATTTAAACTACGTTCGTTCTTAACTATGGTTTTTGTTTTGTTTGGTATGGAGTTTGTTTATGGTGGACCCTTGGTCATCATGTTTTTTTTTGGTGCTTGGTTTATGATATCTACGTAAATAAAGATGATACCCATTGATTATTTGAATTTAATAGTAGTAGTATTTAATCTAATTATAATGCTTGAGCATAATAATTTTATTCAATAAGTACCCTGCAAACAAGATTTCATACAAAATAAGCAGAAGTATTGAGCGTTTTCATATCTAAATTACATATTGCAAATATCATACAATATATTATTACGAATTAAAACCTTTAAGATAGTAAACATTCTCACTTTGATTTAAATATATTTTTATTTTTTACGTTAGTAAATTGTGAAACTAAGATCATCCAGTGTTTTACGGTTTTTTGATAAAAATTCTTCAGAATAAAATCAATAAACTTTAAATTTTGACATTAGTTAGAGAACGCCTCATTCAATAAAAGTTATATAAAACCGAAGTACACTTTACTCTGGGGGTAGATGCCATCCACTCCTTCTGAAGCGTTAAAAAGCTTTCTAAAAAATAGCCACGAGAATCGATAGATGTTTTATAAGAAAATTTTAAACAGTTCATGCTTTTTGAATTGCTTGTTGATTTGGTTTCGTCCCAAATATATTCTTGCGCCTTTTTTTATGAATATTCCTGAAACCTTAGTTTTTATCAACTTTGATTTACGATTTATTATAAATGTACCATTATAAAATCCTAAGATGTTGAACTTTAAGTTATTTTGATTTCGCCATTAGGGGTAGACTCTAAAGTAATACATCATAAAATAAGTTCTAAAACATAAAACAATATTTATTCTATGAATTTATAGATCTTCAGCTTATATAACCCTTGTATCCTATTTTCCACATTTTTTATGCGGCGTAGTTATTAAGCGTTTAAAGGTTGCAGGAAATTATCAATTATTTTATACACAGTTGCATTTTAATTCACAATAAATGCAATATATAAACATTTCAAGCTGTTAAAAACTAATTTATTTATTTAATTGTCTTATAAGGGGTTGCTTCTGAAGGTTGGAACTTAGTAAAATAATATAAACTATATTCCAACATGAAGAAATGTTTGTACTAGATGTCTGAACATGATTTCAAATTATAAAAAGATTAATTCCATACTTTCCATAATTTTTTCATAAGCAAAAAGTAAAATAAGTTTGCTCACAAGTTTTGATAAAAATCCATGTTCGAAAGCCGACGTTCACCGCATTTCGCTCCTTTGACAGTAACATATATATTAGAAAATCGAGTCTTTTACCTCCGTCGATTTCCCTTTCGATGCGTCGCCTCGTCCCGATTCACATCCGGCGACTCGGCGTTTTCTCAGTGGAACGTGGAGAGAGAAAGTAGGAGAAACCCAAGCGGTCCCGACCCTCCCGGAATGATCGATGAGAGTCGAAACAAACGAGAGTCGCGAATGTCGCTGGCAAGTGACCAGTAGCCAAAATACTGTAATTCCCTACATGATAGATACCGGACCCGCTTCCAGCGGACCGCCTCGAGCCGTCGGGATGCCGCCGCGACGCCGGTCCTAGGCGTCGCGTGGCCGGATGGAGGAGATGCGTATTAGCTAGATGGACCGTAATTGTACGAATAGCGGAATTTCTAACATATAAATTGAATTTTCACTAGACTGCACCCTGCTATGGACACTTATACTTTCGATTTGTTGATTCAATTAAATTGAAGGAGACCCGAGGGTGGTGAGGGGTGCAGTGCCACAGGTTCGATTTTGTTATATTTTCGCTGCGTCGAGGATAGGTAGATAGGAAACGGAGATTCCAAGCAAAATAACTTGAAATTATATACGGAATTTTAGTGCCAAACCGGCCTAGTATTTCTACTTATGTTTTCGGTTAATTTAGGAATAAAAGCCGCGGAAAAGAGCCGTCCGGAATACATTTTGTTATGATTATTATTTATTATTTTCCGCAGAGGAACACCACATGCTATATTTCATTTAATTTGGGTGCATCCTTATGTTGCAGCTAATGGCTTTTAAAAACAGGCCAATGAATAATGCCGCCGACACGGTCATTTTTGGATAATTTGGCTGTTTAAGGACTTCGAACCAATTTGATGTTCCCTACTGTACTCAGGAAGAATACGTTAAAAAGAAGAGAAAGACCTGATAAAACGGCTGGAAGAATTAAAAACGTGAATTCTTTAACTACTTAAATACTATGGAAGCTAAGTTATTCGTTCGATGAAACAATTACGATCAATATTTCTCCGGTTTTCCCCCTTCCCCATTTCCCCTGTTTCATATGGATCTTATCTCACGCTAGCTTCTCTTTTGGAGCTGGTAGCTTTTAGTTTGCAGCTGTTAAATTTGTAAGTTACTACCTCATTCTATAAGTAAACGCACAGATGGACGCTTCATTTCCAGTAAATTGACGAATCTATTATTCCAACCTGAAACAAAACATATCTTCAGTACTGTTATTGGGTATGTAGGTTATTAGGAATCAACTCCAGCGGTCACAGCGTTATGAACATTCCATGTTTCTGCTGGGAATATAGCCGGAACTCTCCTTAAGCGCACCAATCCTTCCTGATTACCTACTTTTCTGAAGGTCAAAGATACGTAGCTTTGGTGAAAATAATCCAATATATGGCCTGCGTATTCAGCTCCATCCCATCTGCTCTATCTGCAGTTCTCTTTGCATTCCCAGCTCTTTGACCTTTCTGTGCATATTCCGGAATAGACGGTAGGATCTAATGATTATGTCTTCTCCCAAAATGGATTTTGTAGCGTTCATTACAACCTCCAAGTCAAAGTAATTTAGAATGTTTTTTCCTTGTTGCTCGTAATAAATTCAATATTAACACCATTTTAACCAACATAGCTCTAAACAAATCACTAAGTCTTACTGAAACAAAAAGAGTGACAAGAGCAATTTTACAACCCTGATATGAAAATAACAGGTGAAATCAGGTGAATGTCACTGAGTTTTTTAAATTAAGTGATTATGACATGATTTGGGACGTTTGTAGGAAATTATTTCAGAGGCTAAAGCGTTATTGCAAACTATGCTTACTTGGTGTACACAGTCTGGATAAACTCATAATGTTAGGGGTATATTATTACTAATCATTGAAACATTTGCCCAAAAATGTCTTATATTGTTTATAAATTTCACAGATATGAAACGGACAATTAATGTTAGATATTTTTACATATTTATCGTTGGTATTATATTTATAATATATCCCGATTTTTTCGGCGGATTTTATTCCTGCGGCTTTTTTTCGGGTTATCACTCTTTTAGTTGCAGCATTATTATAAATATTTCAATTTTGGATTACATTCTTTTAGCTGTGAGTACTAAGTTAGATGCAGTCGTGTTAAGTTGGGTTCTTCCTGATTTCTATATCGTTTCTCCACTGTTCAAACATCCAAATAACTTTATTTAAATTTTAGTCAATACGTTTTTAGACTACCAAAAATGAGTTAGCTCGCGCTATTGCTTGCACTCCTACCAACTATGTAATTCGAAAACCTTAAATGCACTACAGTTAAGGTATGTAAGATATTACTATATACTGAATAATGAATATACTGTATAAAGCTAGTTAAAAATAATCAGGAAATTCTAGCCTACTTTAAGTCCTTTAACCCTTCAATGTTCAATAATTCATGAGATTAAAAATTAGACATGAGTTTTAGTTCCTCTTTTGAAACTATCGTTTTTAAAAACTTAACTTTATTACTAGTACACTAATTAAAGATTTAATATACAATATAAAATGCGAAGGACCGACGTTGACCAACTGATGACTCGGGACTGACTTACTGACTGACCGACTCCTGTTCTGCTGCGTGTTGTTTTTATAGGATTTATTTGCTGACTCGGTGGTTTACTCTTCTTTATATTAATCCTTTGTCTTTAGTTGATATAACTCATGTAAAAAATATTTGGATATATGCCAGCGTATGCTGTTAATACGATCTATGTAATTCTGACGTAATATGGTGGATAACGAGACCTTAACATTAGTCGATGTTCACATCTTGATCATTAAAATTCACGTATTGTTATTCACCGTGTGGCGGTAATTTAACAATTACCACATCTCCAAAATCGTACACCTCGACCGATTAAACATCATTCACATTCTAGAGCACTCCCAACGCCTCTATCCCACCAAATCTATGACGAACATCAGGGCACGTATTCACACGGTGCGTCGGCCGGGTACGTTGGTGTGTGTGAGTACGTTCGGTGTGGGTACCATAAATCTCTCGCATTAATTTTCACTCTGAGTCGACGTTATGTGATTTCGATTGTATCTTTCTCTCCCGGTGCACGCCTTACCTAATCAGTAAGAAAAAAACAAATGTTTACGAGCTTCCGGCAAAACCGTACTCGACGACGACGACGTTGGAAAATAAGGCAACGAAATACTAAAAAAAGTTGTCCAATGCGGAGTTATGGTAAGAACTTTGCGCGACACATACACGCGCACACCCAATGAGGTACTGGCGTGATACGACGCTGCTTGATGCGTTTTTTGGGGTAATTGAAATGTAAACAGACACCGTGTGCAACTGCAACGTACAACTCCATGGATGGAAAAATAAACTTTTTAAGTTGTTTGAAAATTGTCAAAGAAAAGAACTTTGCTGGCAATTTGGAAATGGTTGAGTAGCTGCTACTGACTGGATAAAAATTCGTGTTTGGCAATTATAGTCGAAACCGCTTTACGTCGTCATTGGTTCTAGAGGACATTGTTTAGAGAATTGAATAGATTAGTTTCGTAATAACGCCTGTTTCACCCTGAAAGCAGATTTTAATGTGTTCTAGTTACAGATTGTCTTAAAATTTTGTCAATGTTGTTCAGATTCTGAATCGTTAGTCTTGAAATCTGTCGTGATTCCTAATCGTGAAACTAATACTGTCTTGTCGGTTTAAGGGCATGCTCTCTGCCGTACAAATGTTACTGTGAAAGACTGAAATACGGTGAATGTCGACTTTCGTCGGCATAAGTCAACACTCACCATAAAAGTACGAAAGAATTCAAAAATATTCTTGTTTCGGCCTTAAAACGGCGATGCCCCGGTGAGTTCGCCATCGAACGCAGATAGTATAAGAAACTGTGTCCATTTTTTATTCAGTCCTCCATTTGCTGGATAAATTAGAGGAAAAAGTTCCATTGCAGTAAAATAAATTACAAATTTCATTTCTTAATATATTAAAAGATTACACGTATTATCAACGAGGTGGGTTAATGTATCATTTTTTTGGTTTGGCTGCATTTGCTGCATCGTAGTAGAAAAATCTTTCAGCTGCAATTTTGCAAACTATATAATTTATTTTTCTCATTAGAAAGAAAATTGAACTTAATAGCGTCTAAAATGTAAAAAATAAATAAGTATCACACTGCGCATATTGCCTTTATTACCATAAATGACATCATTAAATAAAAGCAATCTCGTTGTATCTTCCCTGCTAATTAAACTGCACCCCTACCTGTTTGACACTTTAAAAATTTAAAATTCTCTAGTCTAGATCCGCCTAGTAAAATCAACCGTCGTACTCAAATCAGGACATAAATAAAAAAAGTTCAATACGTATTGCGAAAAGTTAATATGGAAATTTGTGAAAGTAACTGCTCAGCTTTTCTTCAGTGAGTTACGTGTCAAAGTGCTCATTTCTGGCTCGATAGATTATAAGTTAAGTTCGAAGGATTTCACCAAAGTTTATGTAGTAAAGTTTAATATTTGATTGCAAATTTAAAGAGGAAAACAATTTTTCTAAAGCTTAGAATTTTCCTATTTTTGGCTTTGGTAGCTGATAGTTTAATTCATCTATTCTTACGAAAGATTTACTATAACGCCAGCTTTTACTAAAACAATGAGAGTTTGAATATTCTACCAAGTTTTCTCGATTTACTAAAGTTATTGTGATTTAGAAACTTTTCTATTTTCGTTGACTCTCTAAATTGAAATTTTCGTTGACCAGAAAATTTGAAATGCAGCAAGGGAAGTGCCAGTGCCTCTGTGCTGCATTGAATATTGTTGGAAGCATTTATTTTGGCAATACTAGCTGGATTGAAAGTGGATGGTATCACAACCTGTGAGACATCATGGAATCGATTATTTATTTGATGTGAATGAAGGAAATTCCAGTATCAAGCACATCATCGATTCAAATCAGGGGCTGTTCCCTTTTTCTGATTTTCCACACTTACTAAAGTGCATGTGAAATTCTTTACAAAACAACCAAGAAGGCAAATTATACTGGTAATAGTTATTTTAACATTTAATTATAGAGCGTGTAATAGCTGTCTGAATTTATTTTATTTTAAATACCAAATGGATATTTTTTTATGAAATGGATTATCCCAATAGCTTCTCTATAAAAATCGATAGTTATTTAAGAGAAAGTCACTGGAGACCCTAATTTTGTATGAACAACAAATGAATGACATGTTAGCTTTTCAGGTAAAAATGCAATGAATGTATTGGTTATGGTATTGAATCTGTATTTCTGATGGTGATTTTCATTTATATCTACTTTTCAATATGTTCATACATAATTTTTTCCTTGAAGATTTTCTTCCCTCCGTCATAAAGTGGGTAAGTCATCATAAAATTTGGAATTTTTAAATGTATGTTTTAGATGTCATATCTAAAACTATGCAATTTTTAAATTTGACTTTTCACATTCATTTTTATGATTTTTTTTTTTCAGTCTTTAAGGCTAGAGGGATAAATATCGATATGAATGCTATACAAAAAATGCATGTTATGTATACAACGTACACATGGCTTTAGTCCATTTCATTATCTATAAAATATTATTAACGTTTTGAAACAACAGATAAATGTAGCATAAATTTGATACGAATATTGTTAGTTGTCAAGGTAAATGTCAAATTTCATAATCATAATCCACATCTTGATATAAGATAAATCTGCATAAGTATATATTTCAATATCAATATATTCGAACGTTTTTCAATGAGAACTTTGTTAACATAGACATATTTATTCCTATATACGTTTCCATTTTTACATTTTTCATGCAACTTTCGCTGTCTCTTCTCTCGCTTTCTTTGTCTCACTTGATCCTCTTTCGGTCTCACCCACCTTGCCTTTGGAACTTTACTTCTTGTAACGACTACCAATCGCATGGTGGCGCCACAAGCGTCCATCACAATGAGATTTATTCCTTGCCGGAAAAAGCTGGCACATTTTATAGGTTCCTTTATAAATTAAAGTATATTTCTATAATCGATTGTTTTAGTTTAATATGTTGTTAGATTCTGTATAGTATCATGAGAGACTTTTAATACTTCTGTCTGGCATAACGAACGAAGAGCATTTTGTTTTAAAATCTTCTTGAGTTCACAATAAGCACACCCCTCGTGTAAGGAAGCTATATATATTGTAACGTTTCTACGTACAAACAGATTTAGTTCTTCCGAAATTTCAACAGCCTTTACACACAGAGATTTTGTACTACACTGACGTCAGTATTTACATTTCACAATTACATAAACAACTCTTGTTTTCCCATAACAACGACCTATACGGGGCATTCGCTACACTATCCCTCCCCGTCTTCAGGGTCGCCCTCGACCCTCGGACGATCTACTTCCACAGCAGTCCATATCAGCGAACTGCTACTGCTACGGGTACTGCTACAGCTACTGCTACTGCAACTGCTACTGTTCCTGCTTCGGCTACGGCTACTGCTACGGTTACGGCTACTGCTACCGCTGCTACTGCTATGGTTACGGCTACTACTACTGCTACGGCTTCTCCCCTTCTTCAGAGATTCCGCCTGATCCTTGCCAAATCCATTTGATTAACTCCATTGAGCGGGTTAGACTGCAAATCTTGTACAAAAATTAATCAGCAGCAAATCGAAATCAAGCAGGCCAATCCTCTTTCTGACCATGAAAGACACCAGGGATGACCAATCCCATCCAATGCTCCAGGTAGAAGAGGGACCTGTCTCTTGAAATCCTTCGCTGCTCCTGCAGTTACTGAAATCCCCAGCAACTGCTTCATGGTTCCAGACGCACAACCCAGTGGTCAACCATCACCAATTCTTGTACTAAAGATGAACAGCGCCCGTCTCCCAATATGAGTTACAAATGTGGGTGTAGCACTCAAACGGGCCACGCGCGCCAGCCGCACGCAGTCAATCCATTCGAGTGTTATCCTAAATCTAACTTAGCTGTAAGTCCTGTGGAATCTCGAGTCGCGCCAGCCGCTCAACAACTCCATAACGCCGCACAGACTGCACTCCTCGCCTCTCCGCCGCGTGCCATCGCCATCACTTCTGTACGCCATCCCAGGTCCACCAAAATTTTTCCGCTACTTCGGTTCACCAAATCCCGGACGAGCCCCCAAATTTGTAACGTTTCTACGTACAAACAGATTTAGTTCTTCCGAAATTACAACAGCCTTTACACACAGAGATTTTGTACTACACTGACGTCAGTATTTACATTTCACAATTACATAAACAACTCTTGTTTTCCCATAACAACGACCTATACGGGGCATTCGCTACAATATTATAAAATCAAGTAACCCGAAATATTACTAGATTTTCAAAGAATTTTAACACATATCATTTTGAATCTTTTAAGAGTTTTACGTAACAAGCTTTAAAAGATCTAGAAATTGTATGCTGTAACTTTTGTAAAGATGTTCCAGCTCTTCACATTTTTTTGGTGTGAATTCTTGCCTTTTATATTAAACACTGTATAAAACTACATCAAAATGAGTCGTAAGCTCTTTCGCATGGTTAACCCAACACGCCCACTCGCGTTTCATTGAAATTTATGTGCCCGTTGGTGCCCTAAAAAAAATCCAGTATCACATCTAATTTACTATATTCCTAATTAGTCGCGATATAATAGAACAACAAGGTGAAATGTTAATGTGACAGAATAAACGGTGTGTGTATTTTGTATCATGTCTGTGGGCGTTGGAAATGAAAACGCGGGTGACACGAAATTATTCTAATGAAAACGAGCCGTTTTTCATTCTTTTCGCTCCGCAGGACAAGAATAAAAGAGACAATTTTGTCGGCCTTTTAAAATTAACCATTTTATCTATTACGATTTAACATGTGTGTAGATATAACAACAATGGATGTGCTTAAACGCTTTTGACACAAGTCCAGATCGAAAAGGTCGATAACGGCCGAAACACAGGACATAGGTGTAGGCTGACGTACACCGTTCCTCTCTTCTTTTTTCTGTTATTGTTATTCGATGAGCATAAATTACACAGGATGCTTGAGTTCCGATGAGTTTTTCAAATTGCTGTTCGGGTTGTTTTCATGGCGCATATGCATACACACATACATTCCGGTCTTGGTTTTGTAAACATATGTTTACATGCTGTTATATTCTCTTTTTTTTAGTGTAAGTCTTTAGGTATTTACAGGTTTAGGGCAATTTACACTGTTTCTTAAAAACGTTACTTTTTTAAATTGTGATGCGGCGGGAGGAATTTTCTCGCAAGTGGATAATTTTATTGAAGCAATTTAGATTGTTATAAGAAAACTGTAGTAGAAATTGAGAGTAATTTTTAAATAGCATGATCAAAGTTTGCAGCCCAATCATATATAACAACGTCTATCAAACGTTCGCATATACGAACAACTTCTAAAAGGTCTTTACCCGTTCCTTGAGCTCCTCCTAGGTTGGTTAAGTACCCTAATCGGGTTACACGAACATTTAAAATTGGTTATTTCAACAATTGAAATCTAAATACTGAAACTATCTGAAAGTGGGTATCTATCTATCAGTAGGTAATACTGGAACTATCTGAAATCTTAAATCTTTAAATTTCAACCACGCGCTACACGAAAACAATTTTTTTACTATTATATTGAAAAGTACAAGGCAACGTTTACTATATACATAACATTTTCGTATCTTACGGCCTAAAACAATATCTAGTTTCAATTTTTCAAATAGGGCACCGGTTGAACCAAACCATTTTCTATCGGTAAACCTTAACATTGGTGGTATTTCATTTACCTTCAAAGAATGATTATTGCACCTACCCCTAAATAATTATGAGGAATTATCTTGTACGTACTACATTAGTTTTAATACTAGTACTATTAGTATTATTAGTACTAGAATAAATGTATGATTTTGCTAGTTTTAATTGACATAGCTAGGCTGCAATATAAAAGCGTGTAAATCAACCGGAGGTGTTGCATCAGGCGGCAAAATTTCAGTACGAAAATTTAATATAAAATGAAAAAGCGGCCGCTCTCATGCGTCAGATTTTTTCGAGCGATCCCGCAATAAAGATCGGTATGTCGACCGTTTTAAGCATCCGAGTCACGTTTGAAATCATAATAAATGGTAGTTGGTTGAGTTATTCGCGAAATGGAGTGAAACTGGTAGCTGGAAAGGTGTGAGACTCCAACAGCTCAGGTGTGGACATGTTAAGCTTAAACAAAGGAGCCGCCACCGTTAAAAGTGTTTACGCGCCGATTTCAACGTGGTTGACGTTCGAAATCCACCTGCAATTATTCACGGTTGCCTTTTTCGAGATATTTAATTGAAGAGCGCGGATGTGAGGTTGCAATGTGAGTTTTTCGTACCAACCCATGCCGTCTCCCGGTATTAAAAGTGGATGAACCGACAATCACATCGCGGTCGTAAATCCACCTGAGAGATTACTACGCTTTAATCGCGTCTCTATAAATTACCGCCATTAATTTAATATCAGCTCTAAATTTTCATTCCAAATGTGACTCCAGTAAGGGTGCCTCTATCTCCCCCTGAATTAACCCGAAAATTGACCGTCTCCAAATACCACAAAGTGTCTATAAGCTAGGCGTTTTAATAATAAGTCGACAACATTTTGTATGGTAATAGAAACAGTAACCCGAACGTACAGATAAATTAGCAAGTAAATAGTTACATAAATAATCTATTTAATGCTGCCTCTCAACATTCGCTGATTTGTTGCTCTTTAACACGATATCGGCTCCTTCTGTTTTATAGTTTATGCGTGAGGAGTTATTAACTAGTATTTTATGTAGTCGCTTGATGCTAACTTCGAACAAACCACCAACAACTTTCATGTAAGAATAATAAACGTAATAGTTATTAGTTAAAGTTTATTATCAGCAATCGTACTAAAGATTGACGTTGCAAAGATATTTTTCGTTGTGAACGAAACTGCAGTTTGACATTTGATGAACGGTTTGAGGGACGATTCGTGCAAGAAGACTTCAGCCAAACTAGTAACGGTCTCGGTAATAGAAAATAACTAATTAGTGCAACGGTGCACTACATTGAATGTGCTCACATGAAGGCACACAGGATCCTAATAATCCAAAAGGAGTCAGCCATACAAACATACAATTATAGGTGATTTAAACTTAATCAAAGATAATAGCTAATGAGTAATTGCTCTAAAATTCATTGATTATAATGTGAGATTTCAAGTGCAGTTAAAGCTCTATATAGAGAAGTAGAGGAGTGCAAGGTAAAATTTCACTATAGGGCGCTTTTACTATATAGGGAGGTATATAAAGTATACGGAAATACTGAGCAATTTTTCGAAAGACGACGGTTTTTTAGTTTTATTGGTTTTCAAATAAAAATATACATTATTAATAACCGTACGTTATCTTCAAATTGTAATGCATATTGTAAATTTTTTTAAAGAATTTACTATTTCACGTCCCATAGGTTTCATTACTCCGTTTTCATTTTCATCTGACTCTTCAATTTGAATTAAATTGTCTTGTACATTTTCTAAAATTTTTTCTTCGATAGAAATATCCACTACATCAATATCTTCATTGATATTTAGACTTACGAGCCACAAGTCTGGTGGTAAATGTCTCGGATTTTGTAATTCTTCCCACTGAAGCTTTAAAATAGATAAAACAATTTAGTCGTCATCATTCGACTGATTTCCCTTACCGTTCATAAATTGGGCTTTTTTGAAACATTTGGCCATAGACTCAATTTTTACAAACAGATGAACTTTACTAATTGAAGTTTTAAGAACAGTTCTTAATTTGCCTATTTCTTCGTTGCTCTCAATAGCGAGAATGAGAGTTTAGAATTGGCTTCCTATAATAATTTACCTAAAAGTTACTAATAATTTGGTCCAATGAGTGCAATACTGATAATATATTTGAGGACAAAATCATGACTTCAGCATTTGGAAATTTTAAATTCTGTGGATAGATTTTATAACAATTATCGTCTATAACGTCATGACTTCTAGTTTTCCATTATATTATTTATTTTTGACAGCCAATTCTCAACAGAATTCATCTAGATTTTCGCTAATGGTCTCGAGAATTTATAAGCACTTTAAGCGTTTTGATTTCAATTATATTCCGAAAAGACTAGCGGTTCCTTTAAGATGTTGGAAAGCCAAAATGGCTTTAAGAAGGTTTACAGTAGTTCCAAATAACTTACTGTATATTAATTTAATACGCAAGAAAAGAATCTATTGTAATGATTCCAGGGGTTTTCCTAAAGTTTTATATTACTAAAAGTGCCTTAAAATCGAATCCAATGACCTTATGGAACTTTTAAATTGTTTTACTCTCCAACGAACATAGAAAAATTTAAATCCTCTAATATGGTTCCAGGTAGGTTTTAGATGCTTTCTCTATATTACTTCAGAAATAGAAAGTCTGAATCTTGCTGAAGAACACTCTAAAAGTTCCTTTAAAATTGTGTAAGACCAGAACGGGTTTATATTGAAATCTGTTAAAATTTCATCTATGCATGAAACATATGAAAGTTTCAAATTGTTTCATTCTTCAAACGCCACAAAAAATAAGATTTTCCTAAATAATCTCAGATAGTATATGAAAATAAGTTACACTCCGAGCTCGTATGGAGAGAAAATGAAACGGACTCTATGTGGATTAAAGATAAAACGCTGCTCAATATTTCTTATCACTTAATCCGGCTCCTGTAGTGCTAAAGGGCAGGCAAGTAAGAATTGTAATCAGGAAGCGGGTACAGGAACAGCGACTAGCGGGTACCAAGACTCTGACACCATGGTAGCAAGTTTAGCGGGTGAAAAAGCGGTAAGGATAGGCAGAAGTAAATAGGCAGAGCATACTCACACTTTAACTACTAATGGACTGAAACTGACGTACCTGGCGGGGTTTGAATTATCGAGCAAAAGAAAAATGTACAAATTAAATAAATTAAACACAAATAAGATAACGCAATGCAAGCCTTTGTGACAGATTGGCCTTAGAATGTGTCGTCTTATATTTCCATCCAATAGAATGTGTAGATCATGCTAAAGAACTTGTCTGGAATTTCCTTTAGGAGGATAAAACGCGAAAATAGATTGAAAACTGAATCAAAAAGGTTTATAGACATTTCCATAATTATTAAACTTCAACAATCTTGGACAAAGAATTCTGAGGTTCCTTTCTAACTTAATGTAAAACTGCCTCAAATCAAATCTATATAGTGTACAGAACATCTGGACAATTTAATTTTAACATTAAAAATAGGTTAATAAACAGTTTCAAGTGTAATCTAGAAGCTTTTTCAGTTTGATTTCAAATACTAAAATGTCTGTATCGTGGCGAAGAATGCCAAAACACTTTCTAATGAGAAAACCATGGGGGTTATTTGAGGAGGGTGCATCATAAGGCCACATTAAGTTACTTGAGAGGAGAGTAGGTACCTAAGCATCTTTATGATCTGGGCATTTCCACTCTTAAAGGTTGGAATCAAAAAACGTTTGTAACAATTTTAATGAGATGGTTACCGAAATACTTACGAAACTGGTATTTTCCCCAAAAATTTCTTTTAGGCAGACTATTTAAAGCAGATGCAACGACACTTCGTGTGTATAATATGCGAGTGTGTCTGTGAGTGTGGAGAAAAAGAGAGCAAGTTCTCTCGCTGAGCTCCCGGTCACATTTTTCCACTTTTTTGCAAAACATTATTCCTCGGCTGTCAATCCAAACAATCGGGCCCCGTGAAGGCGAGAAAATAACTAACCAAGTTAACACGGCTGGTGTCGCAAACGAATAATTCGTCTCGAGACGTCACAACGTCTTTTGGAATAATTGAGGGAAAGGTGGTTGTGGGTTCGTCGCTCCTTCGGGTGCCGAAAGGGCAGTGGCGGTACCTATTTTGGAATGTGACCGAGACCGTTCTCATTTTGCTCTCATTTCTCATATTTTCAAGAGAGCGAGAATTGGAAGAGACCGAATGTAACAGCAGTAAAGGAACTTAAGAGAATTGGAAATTTCACTTAAGAGAACAGGACTAGCGAGGCTCTTTTGACTTAATTATTGACACAAGGATATATAATATGGAACATATAGGGAGTCTCAATATTTATAGTCACAGCATCGTCCCTGTATCATTTGAGCTTATGAATTGCCAAATAACTGCAAGAAAAACAGAATTGTTTTTGAAAAATTTAACAAACCAACTAGCAAAGATGTTGCGTTTCACTATTATTTGAGTCTACTTGAGATATATTCAAATTACAAAAGTGTTTATTAGCATCATTTTCTCATTTCCTGTTAAATATGGACAATTCATAACGACTAATTGTGATGATAGAGACTACCGTATTAAATTACCCCAACAAGATGAAATGCCTTTTAAATGATATTAGACATAACTATACTTTTTAACTATACTATACTATTTTACTATACTACTATAAAAAATACTTTAGCCGAAGCGGAAATTTTCGATTTTCTTTTATTGAAACAACCAAAAAACGACAAGAGTGTAACCACTTCATGTAAAATTTTGTCAAAATTGATATTAAACTTTGGTATACATATTCGATAGGATATTCGTAGGGAAAATATTTTGTTTGAAAAAAATCTTGGAGCGGTTTTCGAATTTCTGGAAACTGAAAAATAAAAGTAAATGCTCTTCAGCGAAGATTTAGCTAAAAATGTTATAAAACTTTTTATCCATATACGATAGTGGAACAAGGGAATGAAGTTATAGACCAGTTTTTCAAGTGGACTTCTAGAAAACTTCAAAAAACATTTGATTTTTCACATGTAGACTTGTTGTGCCGGATAATTTTAACAACTATCATCATAGTAAGCTTTTTTCATTAAAATGATGTACAACCTTTATTTAATCATACTTTAAAGCTCTTGCTCGTTATGTATGACATTAGCTAAAAAAATCCATATATTGTCTTGGGATTTAATGAGGCACACTACATTTTTTTTATAACTTAATAAACATTAATGTTTAATAGCAATGTTGAGCTGTAACGTTAGTGTCCTTTTTTTTTAAATTAAATTAATAATGGAATGGATTAATAAATTTTCCTCGAAATTTGACCTAGAAGATTTTTTTAAACTAAGGATATTGATCCTACTAATCGAATATATATAATCAATCTTATTGACTATTTTGGCTGAGTCTTCTATGAAAATAGTCTTTCGACAACTTCAGCCCAGACTTAAAATTCTTTTATAGTGATTGTGTCTATTTCCATTTAAAATAAATTGTGTTAATCTATTAGCTCTAGTTTTGTACGGTGTGCTCTTGAATTATTACAGCAATCTGTATATTTAAATAACGATTTTAAGATACGAAAATTGAAGAATAATCAAAGTGAATGACCTACCAATAAATTCACAACTTGCTCATCTTTCTCAAAAACAAAACTTTTTTATTATAAAAACTTTCGTTTTCCTTTTTCACTGTAGACGTATTCCCTTTTTCACTACACTTCTCATCTACAAAGATTTAAGCAACACGAATTGATGCAAATTTCCGATTTTAGTACAATTTTATATATATTGAAAAGATAGCTAAAAGAGAGCTAAATATTAGGTATTCTAATTAGAATAGGTAGGTACAGAAGAAATCACGGCGCGTTGCCAATAAGCTGCCAAATTTGTAGAAAATATTGGTGTAATAGCATATTGAAAACTTGAAAACGACGAAGTGATTCATTGCTTAGAATAAATTTTCCGAATAAATCTACGTTTGGAGAATAAAAGAGAAGACCCCAACCATTACGCTAATGTAAGAGATATTACTAATCTTAGATAGCTATTAACTTGAAAATTTATTTTTCTTTTTTTTTAGTATACTGTTTCTTGGGGGCACTTTAACCTTATGAATTATTGTTTCGTTTTGTATTACGAAATTTAACTTACAATTTAAGATTGAAAGTAGTGCCAACCGTCCAAATTAAAAGCTGCTACCAAACTTTTCCCCCTTAGAAGTAATAATTGATTCAACGTAAACTGATTGTCATAAGAGCCAAAACGCAATGCAATTAAATATAGCGTCTCATTATGTTACCAACAAATAAGAAAATTATGTTTTTTTATTAAGCCTAGATGTTTTCTTTTAATTGCTATTCCCTGTTCACGTGTAACCATGCATGTCAAGTAATTTTATCCGCCACTTACAAAATTCGTAGAAATCAAACCGAATCATCAGTTGTCGCACGAGCATTGGAAAACTGTATTTACCGATAGCATACGGCATTCAGGCACTATAATTACTAGGATTTAAGGCATTTTTTCACATTACCAGTAAATCTTATCTCCGGCCCCGTACCTGTACGATCATTTCGTAATAAAAGGTATCCTCTAGACACTAAATCAGGCAATAATAGAAACGGAAGAAGGAACGGGCATTAGCCTCGATGTTTACGAGCCTTAATTGGGCCTGTTTGCGTCAAAAAAAATGGGAAGTTAACACGGCAGGTGTAAGCCGAGCCGCGAACTATTTAATTACATACAGTATTTACTGAGCTTAGTCTTCGAGAGAGGTTTTATTGTGGGAATGGGAGAGTTGAATAATAATTGAATAACTTCTTCTGGGTAATAATGACTTTAAGTCACAGCAGGTGGTTTAAAAATCACAAATTATTTTAAACAGGGCGGTACATATTTATAATTTACCTACTGTTGATTCTAAATGTCGACTCATTACATTTTTTTTGTTATTATAATAGAAATGAATAAACCATGAAGGCATCCATTTACCATGGCTGAATAGTGAGGCATGGCCTTTTATTTGGTCCATTGTAAATTGGTGGCGATTTAGTATGGAAACCACGTCTCAAAACAAACTGTATAATAGCAATTTTAACACTTTGACAGTCTTACATTATCTCTGTTGCCGCGAAACGTCCGCACCGGCAAAAACTGGCCCATTTGAACCGTCCTGCAAAAATTTTAACAAGTATTTATCCCATGGACGTACGAGTTTATTTCTCGAGGAATATGAAAGAAAGTCGGAAAACGTCCCCTGCGGATCGTATCCGCAGGATTTGTTAAAATAGTTACTAGCCAAAGTGCCTTTGAGAACCTTCCCGATTTTTCTAAGCAATTTTGAAAACGAACAATTTTTTTCAAATTTGTAATTGTCGCTCCTGCGATAGTTGACGCCAATGCACCGCCAAATATCTCAACTATTCCGCGCAGTAACAATACGGCTTGTCGTCTGCAAGTGCGTCGAACAGTGACGGAACGATACAGATGTGGGGGAGATAGAGAAGTGAAAAGAGAAGGATTGTTTGCAGATCCTCAGATGTCTGAACGTTCATCAACTGTCTATCATGATCATGAGTAACTGGATTCCTTGATTTCTGAAGCGTTGGAATTTCGGCTCGTTGAACATCGCACGGCCACCGTCTCGTTTATTATTCACTCAGAATGTAAAGGTGGGGTAGCGACGGGGAATAGTTTCTTCTGCGGCTTTGATAAAATCGTCAAAGTATTGGAAACTAGCTCTTGCCCACGTCGAAACCTTCTTCTACCAATGCGATTCTTCTTCTTGTGCTGCGATTACCAGCGATTCATTTTTTTACTTTCACTTTCAGAATTATTGAAAGGCCGCATTTCACATTTTTAATTTGTGAAAAACCCTGTATGTTTTCGGTTTGTCTTTTCATGGACAATCATTTTTAATTGTAAGACTGGTTTCATGTCGCTCCACCAAAAACCAAACAAGAAATTTTGAACGGAATTTTGAAGAGTACCAGTAGGTGCTTTAGGTATATTAATATTCATCATCGGCGGTCTCTCTGTTTAAATAAGTAGGGTTTCCTCTCAAAGATCTACTGCTAGAAGTGACGAATCTTAAAACTGCAATTATTTAATTATCGAGTGTGTATTATCTGGCGAATTCGCCATATGTTTTATAGTTACGCTGTCGCAGCAGCGAGCTTCAGTTTTCTTCTTGTTTGGTGTAAAAAGATATTTCAGCACTAAATGTCACTAGTGTAACAATTACAGTCCAGTCAATAGGAGGCGTGAATAGGACTTCCCTAGCGCAAATGATTATTACCCCCACCACTACTTATCCTGTTTATTGAACCTGTATGAACACACTTTACCTCTCACTCCTGCGTTTGGTTACAGGAGCACTAGATAAACTGCCGTCGTTTTGCGATGAATAATGTAATTGCATTAAGTACTAAAGTATGCTTAAAATAAATACTCGTAAACATGAGAAATGCCTTTGGAATACAGTATGTGTAATTTGTAGAAACAAACCAGGGCGATGGCTCTAAAATACGAAATGTGGAAGCGATGGGCATCAACGCTGTTGGTTCAATACATGCAAAAAACAAAATAAAAGACCCGAGGTCGACGTATTAAAAAAGAAAGCCAAAAATGTAAATCCCCAAAATACTGTAGCAGGAGTAGAATATGCGTATAAACAAAAAATGAAACAGTTTACAGTAATGCATATGTCTTTAAAAAACATAGACTAGAGAAGAGAAATATTCAGTAATTTGGTGAATGAATATAGTAGAATTATTTTCTTACAATTCATTACTAGTTGGTAATTGGGTTACGTTGGTTAATTAAAAAACTGGGCAAGTATCTATAATATAATATTCTCATATGAGCCACGTGCCCTGTAAAAGGGTTTAGGGAATTTCAAGAGTAAAGGGGAAGTTTAGAGAAAAATTTGTCAAATAAAAGATGTAACAATTAGACAGATTAGCCAAGTTACGAAATTTGAAATTAGTCATTAAGGCCGTTTTAAAGACAATTAAGAACTTGGAAATATTGTAGCGTAAAGAGCCCTTTAAGGCGTGTTTGGAGAAATACCTCTCAATCAAAAATTGTAGGAATTTAATATAGTAGTTGAGATATAAAGTTTAGTAAGAATATATAGAGCCGTTTTAGAAAAAAAATGGAGAGGAACTGAAAATTTACTGGAGTAAATACCTATTATGGTGGCTTTAAAAATGTTTCAAACGAAAATATATTGTATAGTTGGGTAAGATATATAAAGCTGTTTTGGAAAATCGGAAATACTGGAAATTCACAAGGGCAAAGGGCCGTTCAGAAAAGATCAATCAAGATAACGATTATGGTAGTCATTTTGCCTTAAACCGCAGATTAAATTTTGAGATCTCATATGAGATAATAAAACTATATAGGACGAATTTAAAATGACGCTCGATCATGCCACGAGAGTGCCGCTCGAGTCATGAAATAGTTCGCTATGGTAATAATCATGTGAAATAATTCGCTCTAGCTATGGTGAAAAGTTACCTCCTGCACGGAAAATTCATAGCGATTATGTCATTTCTGACCACTAGTTCTCAATAACTACTTTACCTCCTTTAATTTCTTATTCATTAACGCATCCCTTTGATGATAATCATTAGGATTCTAAATCAATTATGCAGGACACAACACGTTTGAAGTTTACGTTTTAATTCTATTAACTGTTATACAAGATGTATGTTTCTCGAACATACGAAATCTGGCAACAAAAATGCCACAAGTATTTTCTGTAATTCTTATACGAAACAAAGATTTTTCTTCCACAGTGAGTACATTTTTTGAATGTCCCTAAAAATGGTAAATAATGGCTGATTTGAGAACGAAAATACTTGAGCAGCAGGTGTGTATAAGGAATTGTTGCTCAAATATTTTTACATGTGTATTTTGTTAAGTTTATTCCATTTGAAGGCCATCCGTTATTGAAGGACTAACGACATTATTGGAAAAGGGCATTTATGCGATGTTCATATTTGGTTTTTTGCCATATTTTATGTGGATTCAAAATTTTTTGCATATTTGTTTATATACCTAAATAAAATGAATAATATAGTATTAATAATATTACAGTTTGACTAAAACGCTTCGAAATCTTAAATAACTTGTATTTTTATTTTCAACTTTATTAAGAGAAATACCTGTGCATCTCTAATTCATAATAATTTTGATAAACGTAGTATTTTTATTTTTTGCATATATGTGGCATCTATTTATCTATATTTCTGATAGTCTATATTTCTCAAAGTTCTATATGCGTATTGACCTCCTTTAGATATTTTTTGTAAGACGTTTATCTCCAATATCTTCCTTATCTGAGGATGCACATTTCTTTGTTCCCTGATTGTTATCTTTAGAAGGTTGATACTTATTCGTGCGATCTGCAGATGTCTCTGGGCATGGAAAACCGTGATCCCGCAGGCTTGTAGAAAAATGTTTAGTGCACGTTGACAAAATTAACGTACAGAAAAAACGTCTGGTAGTTTCAACCTTTTTTATTTTTTTAATTGCTGAAAATAACAAAAAGATTTTCAGGATCTCGTAGTATGGGATTCGTACGTAAACGACAGTTCAGTCAAGCCACAAATTCAATAATGCACATCATTTATCAGCCAAATTAAATTTAAAAAAAATTGCAAATTTTTAAGCAGTATTCACTTGGCGAAAGCGCTTTTATTGTTAAATGGTCATAGTGGCTGCATTAAGAAACTTGGTGGGGAAGAATATCTTATGCCATAAAGCTCAAGTACAACGAAAATCGGTCTGGCACTCATAAATGGTTCAAGAAAGAAGTGATTCTTCATTTATTCAACGAGTAACGAGCACCTTAAAATAAAATTATTACGTTTTTTCCAGTTGAACTATATATTCGAATTATGTACGAATGACCATAGCGACCAGTACGTTGACCATCAATTCCAATTTTATTGCCACGTTTGATCGAAATATAGCCATAATAAGTTTAAACATTTATGTAGGGACGGGTACTTCCTTCCTTAATCAGTCCGCATAAGAATCAACTTTCCTACGCAGGACCATAATTCGAAAACCTAGAAAACAGAAAGGGAGCGATGGAACTGAAAATGGGACGTACACATAACTCTTTCTAATTAAAGTCAAGTCGCTTCGCCGGTGCATCTGCGCCATCGCAGGTGGCTGAGAGCAGACATTCGCACTTCTCTGTTTTATGTGACAGGAGTCCTTTGTGAGCAGATCTATACGACTCCCAACGCTCGTATATACCAATCTCGAACGGGGTCATGCTAGGGTAGTAGTAGACGAGTTGTTGGCGAGTGCCCGATCGATCAATCAATCAAACGGGAACGGAGAGGAAGGTTACCGCACTTAAAGATACACAGTGGACGAGAAAATCAGGCGGGTTGTGTGTAATTAGACTAATATACTAAAATTGTTTTATATTAACCGATTAACCTGCGTTTCTCGGGTTTTACAAAGTTTTTGCAGAAACTTCTATACAGATGCTCCCACTTTTGGTCCCTTTAAAGTTTAATTCTATTATTTTTATTAGTTTTGACAATCTTCACCAACGTTTTACAAACAGATTCCATATATTTGTCTCCTGAAACGCACACTATAGCCAACACTAATTTGTTGTTAATGTTTCATTCCCTGCAAGATGATAACTGATTGCAAACTTGCCAAATTAGCTTCCCTTGTATGGCACGTAACTGTCCTGTTCGAATACTTATCGATTCCACATTACTATCGATTTTTAAACACATTTTAGAATGTCTTAGAAGGTATCACAAAGCTGTCACTTCTAAAATATTCTATATTACCGTTTCTGAAAATCTACAGAAGAGTCTGTAGGTTTGTTCATCATACTTACCTTTGGTTTTCACATCATTCTAGGATATTCAATAAAATTATATTTTTACAAAATTCTCTTCGCTGCAGACTTTCCAGGGTAGAACTATTTACTAATTGCGCAGTACTGCCTGCACACATTTTCAAACTCCCCAAGGTAACATAGAGTGCCATTGTTATTACATCCACCCCTAAAATTGTGTGACAGTTCCAAAGATCCTACCTGAAAAATTTTAGAGAAATTTTATACATTGAAATAATATTAAATATTCGAACGTCACGTGACGACTGATTTGAATCCCTATGCCTCCTGCGTGCCAACGAGTGGCGATTTTGTAGATTCACTTTTTTTTAAATGGATTATTCAATTTGTAAATGCCTTCAATGCTATAATGTTTTTTATTTCTGCATATTTTTGAATTTCTTGAGTTCTACTAATTTTCACTATTTTCTTGATTGTTCTACAGAGATATTTTGTTCTTGACTTGATTCCTTGGTCATTTTAGACATTGTAACTTTCACCACGTCTAAACCCTCATGCGTTGAATATCGATCTAATGTAAAACTTGTTAAAAATTAAAAATCATTCGGTAACACTCCATATGAGTACTTCATCAAATATAAGGAAAACACAAATATTAAAAATTAAAACAAGAAAATACTTATGTACATTTTTGTACAAGTATGAAACTCCTCAAAGATTAAAAATATAAGTTATTTACCCTATTACCAAACAGAAATAAGTCATTTGTAGTTAATTCAAATTCATGTATTTTATTGCCATTTTCTATGCAATTATGCAATCTCATTCCTCATGCTATTTGCTAGGGGCTAGTGGTGTCTCACCCTACAATACTTTCTCGCGCTTTATCACATAACTGATGGCACGATGCTGATTGATTTCATCAGAATTTTCAAGGAAATAAATCTGAAGAAATTTGTGTTCATCATTCATTGGCGACAGCAACGCTCCTGCACGTTGGTAAAATCCTTGAATTTTTAATCTGAAAAACAGATTCTATATATATTATCCTTGGTAAAATAGTTGACCAGTAATCGTTGATGTTTTTTAAAATTTTGACATTTAATATCTTCGATTTTGAGTGCTTATATTTGATGGTGGCTTATGGTTTCGTTTAAGTAACCATTTATTTCTTATGAGAGATTTTTTATATGTAAAATCATAGCTAAGGAAACATTTTGGTATAAGCTTATTTTGTATAGAAAATTAATTCAGGCATTTTGAATATGACATTCAAATAATGTGTAAACTAAATAAAATGAGAAGGTTAACTGTCATATAGCTAACGTAAATTCTCTTCGCGGAAATGAAAATTTAGACTGGTAACTTTTCGATTCTTTGATCTGTCATGTCAGATGTGTGTCAAATTTTGAAGTTTTCATTTTAACATCTCTATAAATAAAAAAAGTCATAACAAACGTGAATCAACCTGAAGCCAAATTTTGAGTGTAATAGTCTAAAATCATGACAAGCAATCTGTTTCTGTTCGAGATATTCGTGAACCGCATCATGTTCAATGGTGAAGTGGCAACCCCAGCTACGAAAGAAGATCTCTCGTTTTCCTTCAAGTTCAGCAACATTTTTAACATTTTCGTCGAACCTAGAC
This sequence comes from Cryptocephalus primarius, assembly GCA_963576515.1. Classification (NCBI taxonomy): domain Eukaryota; kingdom Metazoa; phylum Arthropoda; class Insecta; order Coleoptera; family Chrysomelidae; genus Cryptocephalus; species Cryptocephalus primarius. Next base: position 13,969,016 of record OY754937.1, read on the forward strand.
AGTACAAATTGAAGCACGGTTTAAGATCACAAGACACTGAAACCATTCTCTGGTACAATATGGGAGTAAGTCATATGTTCGTCAACTCCCCGCAGTATCTAAATGTTCAACTGAAAAAAGCCCCGATAGACTGTACCCTCTACTACAGAAACAAATGTATGGGCAAATCCAAGACGCCATGGAAGCAGGATTTCATCGAAATGGTCAGCCTATTGGAGCGAGTAGGTGTCGTTAAGGCCGTGGACAATACAGATTTCATCAGCATACAGGACCCAGAGGAGAAGAAAGTGGCGACGTTGGTGGTATTCTTTAGACTGACCTGCCCGGGGGATTGCATCGAGTCCGAGATACTGACCGACGTGGACGTCACCTTGAATAGGCACCAGCACGTCTCGATCTTCATTTATCTGAAGACGTCTAAGAAGGCACTCTGCAGGGGTTACGACTACATGAGCACTGACTTCGTCCCGGTCACGATGCTGTACAAACCCGTTCTGTGGATTATGCCGGCGGACTTTTATCCCGGCGCTGGGAATATCTTTCCTGCACCACTCACCGTAGCCCAGGATGACACCGCGAACATGATCGAGTTGTTCGACCAGGTCTCCTTTGACACCATCTCCATTGCCCTGAACCCGGACACGGAGCAGAAATTCTACGACTTCCTCAATGTGACCGTGACAGGAGAGAAGGGCTGGAGCGCGTCACGGGACGACTTCGAGACCGTTTACGTCGAGACGCTGGACAGCGTGGCGACGAAAATTTGCAGGAAGAATGACTGCCCGGGCTGCCGGAAATTCGACCAGTTGGGGATCGATCAGTTGAAGTTGAGGCCGGCGGTGGATTACCTCGAACCGGGCGCCCGGTCTATGATCAACCACGCCAATGGTACTCTGGAGGGTTACGGACCTTTGGGGAATTACCGCAGGCCAAAGAGGTTCGAGTTGCCCTTCGTGCCTTTAGGCACGCTGAACGAGGAAGGAACCATGTCGGTAACGAATCCTTGTTGTGATGGACGGAAGGGTAAAGTAACATCGAGGAAACGTCAAAGGAAAGTTAAGGCGGGATCTGCTCTTGATTGTGCACGAAACACAAGTAGCTAAGAATCTTACAGTGTTAACCATGTACAAGTTGCCTGTTTGAAATCAACTGAAATTAGTGTAAAAGGTGAAATTAGTGAAACAATATTTTTCTTTAATGGATGGTTTTTCAGTGCCTACAGCAATTTTGCCTCTTTGGCGCTGGGTCAAAGAAGAAGGTTATGGGCAATCAGTCTCCTATTAAGTCCATGCACTAACCAAAGACGATTATAACCCAAAGTCAGTCTTGTGTCTTACAAAAGTTACTCTATGATTAGAAAATATTTAGGTAATGTTTTCTCTTTTAGTAATATACTTATTACTACAGGGGTGGCAAGTATCTTAGTTATTTCAGGGGCACTCTATTCATCCTTGTCCAGTTTATTTATTAATCTATTATTTAAAATCTTCGTAATGAACTTATATATGATGTCGTTTATGATTGTAAACTATAAATTTAAAGTAGAGTCACTACTTTATTGATATCTCAATTCAAATCTGATTTGCTCTCTTTGCTCTGATTAGTGATTTTCTGTATACTCATAGATACTGCTCAATTATTAAAACAATTTAAAGCACTTGTCGTTATCTCAATTCAAGTCTCTTTTGCTCTCTTTGGTCCGATCAATAAGTTTCTGTGTACTCATAGTTGCTACTTAAACCAATTTGAAGTGCTTTTCGTTATTCATAATGTGTTGATTAGATTCCATTTTCGATTTTTCTTCTTGTTTCTTTTTCTTTTGGCCTTAGATTCAACCGTCAAATGTGTTATTCTTCAGGCCAAGTTGGCTTATTGGCATCGATTCGTTGTATCCTAGATTTTTCCACGTAGAACCTTTCAAATTTAATCATTTTTATCGGTGGCCAATACAAAACCATGTGCTGAAATGTAATCGTTAATTGTCTGAACGACAATGGAACTGTGGAATTGTGCTTTAATAGAAGCAAACCATCCATGACCGAACGCATTAGTCGATTTCGGTCTGATGGTGACTATTATGACATTGACGCGACGAACCCACGCATACTTTCGATGCGCTTTATTCAGCGTATGGGAACCCAACTGTTTTGTTGCAGCGTGTAAGTCGCAGAGGCGATGACGAGCGAATTGGAACGTATTTAGTGATAAGCAAAAAGGATAGTAAATGCAATCGTTCAGATGAAAAGTTTGGTAGATATGAATTATGTCATCTTAAGAATCCCTTTGAAGTATAATTGTTTTGCTGAGGTGTTAAATGATTCATTTCTAGTATGTAGTAGTACTTCAGTTGTACATCAGAATGAAAATCATTTTTAAAATATCGATATCTCTATATTTTTTTAAATATTTAAAATAAAAACAAAAACAAAAATTAAAAAAGTATTGAACTCCAAGACTGGTGCATGCAGTTAGTAATAAAAAGGAGTAAAACGTTCATTATTGTCTTTGATGTTACGTAGTTTGACTGTAACTTAAAGAAAGTAGTAAAGTATTAAGGGAGTAAGTGATTTTTCACGCTCATCAATTTTTTAAGACTTGAAACCACTGACTAAATATATTTCATTGTCTGATATCGATTCCGTCTGACTGAAAGTCTCGGTTCGCAGAAAGACTACGGCTCCTAATTTCCTCCTTCAAACTGCCGACTAGTCTCAGAAACTTTTTAAGTGCAACGTAAAACTTTGACACGATGCGATCAGAAGAAGGTCCGGAGGGGACCGGCACTTCGAAAAGGAGGAATCCTTTAATTTCACTTTAGATGCCCGTATATCCCGTACACCCGCATTACGGACACGGTCCGGTCAAGTGAGCCGTGGCTGAGCAAACAGTGCCCAGAAAAGCGGAAAAGGATATCAAACGAATTATTTCCCTCCGCCCTCCCAATCCGTTAGGTATATTCTATACCCGCCCGATTCCGTCGATCCCGCACGATCGATCAATTTTCGCGACAACTAACCAAACGATTCTTACCGTAAACAGGTAAGTCAGGTATAACCACTCTCAGCACGTATAAACTCTAGTAGATCTAGTTGGCGATAACGCGGCCAAGATTGATGGCGAGTAACAAAGTGAATAGCGCAACGGTAACAAGCGAAGAATGGACCCCTGCTGCTCGGGGCCCTCGATTATCTTTTCGGGCCGAAAAACGGGAAAACGAAAACACTGTTGGACTGGATGTAGATTTTCGAAATTTCGTAGCTGTGAAGCTCGAGACTTGTTAATTGGGATTCGCTAATGTCTCGAAATGAGGCGCTTTAGGCCAGAGGTGGGTAGGAGATTTTCTCGTTGTGGAGTATTGGGAACGTTTTATTTTACTCTGATTTTTACTGACACTTACTTACTACGTGCACTGACAAGTGCACGAGGATTCTAAAAAGGTTTTAACATACGTAAATAAAGACAAATGAAAAAGTTGGTCTTTAAAGAAAGTAAGTCATTGAGAATGAGGCGATGTTATGATTGACCGTACGTTTCCGAATAATAGTTTTCCAATATCATGTTTCTTTCTCTGATCTCCTGTATTTGTGAGTAGGCTTTAGATATAAACCATCTACTGAAAGTTTCTCACTGCAGTTAGATGACATTAAAACATCTCTAATAGAAATAAAATAGTTAACCATGGTATGATTTTAATCATTAACATTTCAATTGATGTTTATTTCTCTCATAACTAATGGGACCAACTGTTGGTAGTGGCAATTGTTGGTTTTTTTTTACCAGACATAATTAATTTCATAATCAAAATCTATCCAAAAAAATTGAAAAATGCGTTTATTGGATATTATATCATTAAATTAAACAACGACCGGGACGACCTCCAAAACCTTTAGATAATGAGCCAATTTAGATTCTCAATTAATTGCTTCCAAAAAAAATCCATTAAATTTCACCCCATTAAAATTGACCTCAGCTAATTACGTAGGACAACAGCGGATTTGGTACCGGAAACAAGAAGGTGGTCGGTAAAACTGTTTTTGAATACTCTCATTATGCCGGTGTTAACGTTTTGAAATTTTATGTGTAATTTTTGACCTTTTTGGATTTGTTATCCTTTGTTATGTCATTGAACATGGAGAAAGCTTTTTTCGTGATTTTGTCATACTTTTCTCCAGGCATTCACGCATGATACTGTAGGAATAATCATGTGTTCGTCGAATCGACTCCAGTATTTTGCATTATAAAAAATTATAAGAATTTATTCTTAAGAATCATTAAGGGTTGCAGGGTCGTTTCCCCCATTTTCCAGTAACAATTGAAGTATCTGAAACAAATTTAATATTGCTATTACTCCTCGTCAACCTTAGTAAAACATTATATAATCATACGATTTCTACTCGAATTCGTAGAGTTCTACGAGTTCTACGTCTCTACCCTAACGCATTGATAGTATTTACACTGGGAAAATCTACAACGCCCTTTGAATCGTACTGTTCCCCTTTGTATATTATAGAGGTATGGATTTCCCGACACCTCCCATTATACTCCTGCTAACAATAAGATCCATCACAATATCTGGGTAGTCCCAAAAGTAAAGATGATTAGTCCTATTACTCATCTACAAATAACTAAATAATTAGGTAAATACTTAATTGTTACTGCTGTTAATTAGTATCCCTTTTCCATATTTTTGGGCCCGGATTTTAGGGTCTTAGTTCCATATTAGTTTCGATGAAATCGCTATGATTATTTCCTACTGTAAGGATAGTCTGTCTGATAGTTTGTCCAAATGATTGTGGAAGTAGTGAACTTTGATCCTCGTGTTACAACCAATCTTTCTGAAATTTTGTAGCATGTTTTGCACCAATTCACCACACTGGTCGTGGGCATAATTCTTTAGAAAATTTTTTTCATTGAATGCACAAAATTTTGTTTCATAAAACATAATTTGCAGTCCATCGTAAATGCCAACCTTTTTCTCTTTGCTCATATTCGAAATTTCTTGATTTGCTTTTAAAACAGTAACCATTTCTACTCACCCATAGTACCTAGAAAGTACCGTTTTCGGATCATTTTTGCAATTTGAAATATTGCATTTCCTGGACGTTTTGAAGTCGTATGAGTCCGAAAATCATGATTTTGGAAAAATATCTGTGCGTATGTGAGTATGTATATGGTTAACTTTTTTTAAGAACCTGTGAATACTGGGAAGTTAAAACTTTCTATTTAGGCTTGGTCCCCTGAAAACTTCAATCTGTGTAATTTTGGTCAAAGTCGGTTAAGGGTAAGGGGCACAATCAGCTGAGCAATTCGATGGTGCTGTGTCAAAAGCGTATCTGCGTTGATCTCATTTGCACTTGGTTTTTCCTCTAAGAATGGATCCCTTTAATTTCAGACCCTTGTCTCGAACATTTTTTCTGTTGTCAGATCGTCGTTAGGAATTCCTGGGTAATTCCTTAAACGTCTTGCATGTGTGTAATTTAACAACTTTTTACAAGGAGTTTTTTTACAGATTAATGATAATTGGTTTACTTGGTGTCGCTAGATTGGGATGTGGAGGTGCAAATATTGCAGAAACTTCACGAATGTAAGCAACAATTACCAACACACCAAATGCATTTTACTTCAAAAAAAGTTAATTCAAATAGAAAACCCTTAAGATTTCAGTGTTGGTCCCCTTAAATACGCAAAAACTTAGACAAAGGATATATTTTAAAATTTTTATCTATCATCTATGATAAGGTTTCATCAACGTTCACCGCTAAATTGACAATCATCAATATTACGTCAACAATCCCTGCTGCTGTTATACTGTAATGAAATAGTCATTTCCGACATTAAAAAATAAAACTAGCTTTGAGCTATAAATAATTTTGTATATTTTCTAGCTTTTATTAAATTATAAACAGCTATAGTCCATAAAAAAACACACGTTACCTGATGTTAACATAAGAAAATATCTCGTTTACGCCACTGACCTGGTTAAAAGTCGAAGAAAGAAAGAATTATTACTTGACTACGAATTATGACTGAAAAGGGGCGTAGAACGCTTATTAACGTCTAGACGTAAAAATTTAATGTTTGTCTTTCCGAATTCCCCATTGTTTTAAAGGTATCCGTCGAGGCATGTTCTGTGGTGTTTTATTGGCTTACGGAATTTCTGTACAGGTAACATGATTTGAAAAATGACGAGGATAGAGAAAGAAAGAGATATGACGATGTCAGTGTCTTCGCCGTTAGGAAAAAAAGCCATTCGTCATTATAGTCAACGTGAACAGGGAAATGTTGATTATTCTTCTGTAAAACAGAAAAACAATACAGGAGAAATATGGACATTCGAGTATGCATCCTTGAAGCGCTCTCTTTGCTGTATGGATTATATTGCTTAATGTATGGTAATCGAATGAGACAAACGAAAACGTTTCAGAATCATAAGTTTCATTTTTTTCCTTAGTTTGCCATCCACTAGTATTCCTTCATCTCTAATGTAAAGTCTAATTTTAAATTACCTTCGTACTTCAAATACGTACATAGAATCTACAATAATTTCAAATGTTATTATTCTTATACTAAGCATAGTCCAATGGAAACATGTTAATAGAGTACGCAGTATAATGCATCCGTTAACACTTCTCTCTTTCATTCCTATTTAATTATCTAACATACAGGGTGTCCCAAAATCAGATGCCAGAAGTTACGAAGGATTCCTTGTTCAAAATAAAGGCAAAAGGTCTTAGTAAACATACATCCCGTACAATGTACGTTGATTATAAAGCAAATGTCTACGTGTTTCAAAATGCCAATACAATTTGAATATCCGGTAGCTCAAAAACAGTGCATTTCACGATATAAATTTATAAGGACAAACGATGAATCCCGTAGAAAATCACAAAAATTACCTTTTTGATCTGATAAATAAGGATAACAAAAATAGAAAAAAGTTTGGCACTGGCGTACCACAGTTTTTTTTTCTGGAGAACTAATCTAATAAAACTAACTTTTCTTTATTTTAAATAAGGACTTCCGCGTTGTTATTAAAAAAATTGAAGTCGCTGATTTTTACGAAACGGGTTAAACAAAATAACATTCAAAGGAGTGTCTACGCGAGATTTTTGAACACAACCAAAGTCTAATTTTTTTTAAACTTTTGGATTTGGTAGATGTAGGCTGGGCAAAAAAACGTGGGGCTCACCGTATGCTGTGGTATAATTTTAAACCTTACTTATGTCTAGTTAGGGTGTTCAACTTAATGGGCCAAATAAGAACATTTTGTTGTCGTGAATTGTATTAGGCATTTACAGTTAACCCTCCTACGTCTCTTTATTATCCAACTTCCTTCGATTCTTTAACGTCTAAGCTAAATTTTGATTAATCTGGTACTCTACTCGGTACTTTTATGATGTGAATACGGTTTTGCTTGGTTTTAACTCGTCAATTTTTTATACGTTTCATATCCACTTCTTTTTCTTAACAAAACAGATCACAAATCATGCTTCAGCCTTTGAGAAGTGTGCTAGTTAATGAATTTTTAAAACCGATAGATATAAAATTATGCATGTACATTAGGGACTTATATAACACAAATTAATGGCGCCTGAATCTATCTTCCCATTGCTCAGATTAATAAATAAAGAGAAATACAATCCTATCAACCTATCCATATCATAATTAATACTCCTATTCTTCTATGCATACCTGTTCGGGGTTCCTTGTAAGTACAAAGCTGTTTCGTACTACCTTCTCTTGATACAAATGGCTTATCAAAAATTTTGTGACAATTGAATAACGCAATTAATGCAGCCCACTTTGTCACCGGCGTATCCGCCGAGTCATCTGAGCCTTAGATGCCCCTTTTTTAATAGGTGTCTCCTGTCCCCATGACCACTGTACTGATACCGATACAATTCCGAGATAAGGCTACCGAATTGGAATTTATACTCGAGGTGTTATCTGGGGAATTCCACGAATACTTTTCCATCTAGAAGTAGCCCCGAAAGAGGAGGAAAGAGTGAGATAGGACTATATGGCGCAGGTTAGCGCTTCTGAGATAAGCCGTCGTGGTTGAGTAATTGGAGGACGTCGACATCTTCGCGGAGTGCATTTCGTTATATTAAATGAGTAATAAATCTTCAAAATATTGACATGAAAATATCATTGATATATTAATTGAGTCAGTTCTGTGATAACATATGATCTATAAGTCTTAGACAATTTAGAGTTAATCATCATTCAAAAATTAGTAGACCTAACAGATCCATCTTGCTAGAGTATTAATTGCTGTTGTTTGATGTAATTAATTATTGATTTAGTACACTAGTAAGGTTAAATGTGTCAACTTAAAACGATACGCAACGGTACTAAGAAAAATCTTGTTGTGTAACTTCTTGTTCTAACTTGTTCAAACTACATCTCATATTTTACACAAACAATATTTTCATTTGTTATATGCTCAATCTCATATCTTGTATAAGTTACTTCACGATTCCTCTGACATGTAATGCAAAGTTTCTAAATTTGACAACTGCGTTATATCTGCGTAATTAGTACACGGTGTAATCAAGAAACATATCCGCTTTAATTTGCAGCGCAAGGCACTACTGCCATTTTTACTGAAGGAAAAATTTTAGCTTCATCTAATTTTAGATTAAATGTGGACAACCAACAAACACCTTAGGAATTTGGAGTAAAAATATATAGATTATATATGTAAGTGGACTTAAATGAATCAAATCGTAAATAAAACTAAAGCATCATATCTAAGCTCTCACAGTTCAGAAAGAATAAATATTAGATTGAATGAAATATGCCCATGACCAGGAATAAGTGTGTTGCAAGCTCAACGAAGACTATAAGAAATGGAGTTTAACCACGAAAACCATACCTACATAACCCTTAATATATTTTTTTACACACTTACTAATTGAAGTTACATAAGGATTGAAGATCTGTAGAAGATAATGTCTGCGATCAATAATAATCACTGATAGATAAAAATTGGATACCGGGTAACAGCATCTAGAAATATTATAGGAACATTTTCGTGACAAAATAATTACCAAAAATGAGGGGGAAATGATATATGTCAGTGTTATCAAAAGAATGAGACAGAGGCGGTAAAAATCTGGAGTTGATACACAGAATTTAAATTGTTACCTCGAAATATTTAATAAGTTAAGGTATTAAAAAACAATAAGCAAATGCCTCTAATTCCTAAAGAAATAATAGCTGCTAAAAGTTCTAGCCAGTTAAAAAAGTGAAATTTCCACAGGTTTTTTCCCAAAAAAAAAACTACCGTTTTGCATCGAAAAGTATATCCGTTACCAAATTTTCAAACCCCTAGAACATCCCCTAATCACAAAAAATTCAAACGTAATTATCTATTTATTGCTGATTTTTCCGGTTCTCTTAGAGAAAATTCTCGTTGCCCATGGCTTGATATCTTTTATAACATTATAAATACGTTTGTAGTTTTCAAACTTATCTCATGAATGAAACCATCAGGAATTATGTAAACAATGTATGTAATGTAGTATCAGTCACTTATTGGTACTAAATTTTTTTTATATTTTAATCTTGTAGAACATGGTTACAATCGTTAAAAACCCCATTTTGCCCAATTGTTGGCGAGTTTCCTTCATTATATGCTACAAAAGGTTCCATCAATTTTTTCTAACTTTATATTTAGGTACAAAGCTACTCCACATTCTTAAAAAAGGAATCCACATAGTGGCATTAAATATTTTTTCCTATTTCTTTCAAGTAGTGTAATGGGGTTTAATATATGCGGAGGGATAATATACTTTTTTAAGAAAAAAACACGTTATTGTTATTAACTTCTAAATGAACAGATAAAATTACATAATTTAAATTTTAATATTTATGGAAAATTATACACTTTCCATCAAATTTCGTTCCAATTCTCTATATTAACTATATACAAAGATATTATATTTCTAATAAATACATATATACTAATAATAATACGTATTACAGAAATAAATATCTGATACTTTTTGTTATGAGTAGTATGTTTCAATTGGCACTGAATAAATCTTGTCATTGAAAACTCACATGGGTCTCGTAGCTTTTAATTGCATTAGTTTTAATTATTCAAAAACAATCCAAATAAATATTGGACTGACAAGGTGTTTCAAGTCATATATTCTGTATATATACCCGAGGGAATCTTCTTAAAAAGAAGGGGAGCTGAATTTATAATATTTGTTTTTTTCTTGTATAACGTTTAGTGTTTTTTTTTTTAATTTTGTATAGTTTTTGCATTTTTTGCCTAGACTGATGGTCCAATCTGTAGACCTTTTTTGTAGCCCAGAGAATACCTTTACTATTTTGTTCAAAAATCAGACGTATGGGGTGATGTTTGAAAACGAATTTTTAATAATTATTTGATAATAATAAATAATAATTTAAAAATTATTGCTTTTGGTTCTCACGGCTGAAGCTCCATTAGTTTTGAGACACTTGTTTTATGTATTATGTTAGAGTATATTTCTTTGCAAAATTTGAACTAGTTTTTAATTTATCCAAAACTAGGTCCTTTCAGGATATGTTGTCTGAAGTCTTAAAAGAATTGATTTAGAATTTTAGGGCCTCGTTTCTTAGAAAAGTTCGTTGGTAAATTAGCCCTATTAATATGTCCGAAGTTCCGGTATTAGGCATATCAATTATTCGTTTAACAGTTTAAAATAATTCCGACACGAGTAGTAAAAACAGTTAAGTACCATCTGGCCGTCAAGTTGACAAGTCGCTTTTTTTCAATAAATTGGCCCCGAACTAGCGACTCTGAGAACAATCCATTGTCAGTATTTTACGATACGATAACACCCTCGAATTAGAACCCGCGTCCCAAATGGTCCGTCATCGAAGAGTAGAGAGAAGGAGCGAAAGAGCGAGGGAAAGAAGTCATCCTTATGCACCCGAGCTTAAGCCGGCGGCCTATTGTTATGTCACATGCACTATATCATATGTTAAATTGTGTGTAACGGAAAGGCAGCGCTCCGAGTTGGTATGCATAAGTAAAATAAGGACCACACTGAGAGGATGCAATAAAATAATGTTCTGCTTCAGCGGCCAGCAGAAGACTTTGCTTGTTTTAATAAAGCTAATACGCTGTCGGGCCGGCAGTTATTACTCGTATTTTATGGGGATATCCATTTAGTGTCGGGCGGCGGATATATCGAATCGCTCGTGTCAGAGTTCAATTACAATTTTATACGTTTCTCCTTTGCGAAAAGGAATTCCTGTCTCTTAAGAACCAAGATGTACGTTTCTAGCGTTCGAAAGGAGGCGAGAGGTTGTCCTGCTAAGATCGCTAAGAACGTGAGACATTTATTCAAAGTAATAGCCATACAATATCTCTCTAATGGAAGACCCATTAACGTTTTAATTGAGGAAAGGCCTACGAGATATGAAATTTCAGAAAGAAGCCAAGAAGTAACCTGGATTATTGATATTTAAGTTGCGTTTTACCAAAGTAAATAAAAATTGTATGTTTCATTAAGTTACGCAGAGAATTTTAAAATTTAACAGTGAATGTTCCCCAAAATTCCTTTTAAACACTTGCTAGTTTGTTTTCGAATAAAACGTACTACTCTCATGAGTTTCAAATGTTTCGTTTCTATGCCACTTACGTAAATGTTTATTTGGATGTTTGTCACTCAAGAACTCGACCAATGCTTCTTTTTGACTATATGTAATTTTTCATTTCAATACAGTACAATACCTACTTAGTTATCTTCACCCATTAGAATCCAAAACAGGCAACAGGGAGTCCGGAAGAGGTGCCAACGATGACACGTCTATTAATTTTTCAAAAAATTGGTGATCCTCAAATCATCCTATTACACCTTGTGCTCATACAGTTTACACAAGAGGCTTATCAGTAAATCCAATCATAATGTAAGATAGTGCATTACTTCTGGCAATTATCGACCCAATGGATACTTCTTCCAATAAACGAAATCACATGAACCATGATTAGAAGTTCAAATCGAAAATAAAGACTATTGGTACTAAGAGGAAAATAAATAGGCTTTAAACTTTCTATGGAAAGTAAATTTTTACTATTCAAAACAGATACCCTAGTTGGGATAATTACAACGTTCTCCGGATGTGCAATTCAGTTCTGATTTGCGGTAGAAGTCAATCTAACACGTTACATACGGTATTTCACTAACGTTGACATTTTTGTTTTATTTTCCTCGGTCCTAATACAAGTTATATCTCTCTCTGACTCGCCTCCTTGATCAGAAGGTTGTATCCATCAATCGGATCAAACGGAACGTCATCTTCTCCTCCCTCCTTATTCGGGATGCGAGTAACCGATATCACGGGGATATCTGCCCGTTTCGACCCTAACGATTTTCCATAATCCTGGGGATTCGGTCAATAACAATTTGTCCTGTGGGAATAACCGATGTAATTGACGTTTTATCGGGATAAAGGAATGGCCTTTTAATTTTCCGATAGAGAGTATCGGATGTCGCGCCGCCGCCGCAACGGCCTTATTTGCTTTTTATCTTTTACGTATCGAGAGGGGGACGAGACCGTATGTTTACTTTCGGTGCTCTCGGGGTGAGATTTTCGGTGATCGATGGATTACTCAAGATGTTTACATCTGTAAGACATATTTTCTATATGATTGCTTATGTAATCTGTTGGAGAGGCTTTTCCGTACGTGATTCAATTAAGGACACCGATCTCTTCGAGAAAAAACACTAATGCTAAAGGTAATTTTCACATTTAAACCACACAACGTCAGAGCTTTTCTTCTTATGCTATCCCTTTAAGGGAGGTTAGGGATCACTTTTCTAAATGCGAAGAATTCTTCTTTTTCCCAGTGCCTTTCCGTCAATCCGTTCTTCTTTGCATTGCTGCACCTGTATGTATATAGTTCAAACGCATCAATCTTTTTTTACTATTTGGGCTTTTAGTATCCATATTTACGCCATACATCAACTGAGACCATGTCATTCCATTAACCTTCATCGAACTGATAGGTACACGTTACTAAAGACTGATCGGACTTTAAAATTGCAATTCTCGCCTGTTCGATTCTTCCACGAATTTCAATATTCTGGTTTAATTCTGCATCAGCGAATGCCCCTAAATATTTATGTTTTCCATGGCTTTCTATTCGGTGTCCATTGATTGCTAATTGTGCGTTTTCTGTTGAAGCTTTGAAAATTATCATTACTTTGGTCTTGTCGGTGTTGAAGTTGAATTCTATTTGTGTGCATTCATTAACTACTGAACCAATCAACGTTCGTGAATTCCAAATTTTCAGATAAAGTTACTGTGTAGTGCAATCCTTATGTCGTCATTTGTATACCACAGAGCGTTCTTAAGATTACTTGTGAGTACACATTGATAATCTTCGTTGATAACACGCAGATTGGCTGCTCGTGCTAAAAATATGCCGTTCGTTGCTACATCGTTGATTATGACTACTGTTGATTGATTCTAATATAGGTTTTTGGTTATTCCGATATCCTTATCTAAACCAATATTTGCTGTTTTTTAGCATTCATCAAAGGTTTTGTTGTATTATCGCCATTTTTGAAGTATAACTGTTAATGAGAATAAAGCTCACGCTCCCATGACTCAACGACATATAAATTATGTTTCATCTTGTTTATCCTCACATTTATTATATATTTTGTTGTTTATTACTTTAAGTAAGATATTCAAGAACGACTTATAAGACTTACCAACCGTTAGTCGTTGCATGTATTAGGATTGTTTTTCGTAAGGAAATGGTACAAATCAACTTAAGCAAGTCGTTTGATATTTTGCCTTGCCTGTATATCTCATCGTCAGCCCTCTTCCAATCTTCCGTATTCATATTCAAACTTAATCATTCATATTCGTATTCATATTCAACTTATCTATTACCTAAGTAACTACCCTACTACAGTAACTTTATTACTTACTACTTACTGTACAATGGAAATCTTATTATACCAAAAGAACGGATGTTTGCTACAACAGAATTTTATTGGTAGTAGGCTGATGTAACCTGCTTGTACTTTTAATCGAAATGTTCATTATTTAAAATGTCATATGGGTGTTTCATTAGAAACTTTTCAAAAATAATTTGCAACCTCAGGATCCGTCAAAATTGTGCCAGATCTTTCCAAATCGGCATTTATATTTTCTGCATTCGTTAGTTACTGTCCAAGCTGCTTTAAACTACTCTTCTTTTCCTGCGTTGAGATGTGTTTGGTTAGCATTTGATATCGTTCTCCAAATATAAAAGATAAAACTTACTTATCCTATGCATTTCCTTACAATTTTAATATTTTTTGATTGCGTAACCTATCATTTAACATTATGTTTTTGGGAAATTTTTAATGGGAAGGGTATATTAAAATTGTAGATAAAGATATTATATAAGTGGTTTAAAGCAATATAGTATTATTCACCACATACACTTTGCTATTCTTTATTTAACAAATCCTCAAAAAATGCTTTGTCAGAAAATATAATAGACCATGTTATTTTCCCGTAGGTTTCGTGACTTTGATACATAGGTTGTAAGTGGCTAAGAGTGTAGACAGCCTAAAGTAATGTCCAGAATTATTTATGGATTACTATTGGAAACACTATTTAAAGTTATAATATGATACGAGTACATACTATCAAGTTACATAAAAAAGTTGAAAATTACCTATATAGTACTCTATATTTTAAAAAGCTTTCATTGATGGATTTCACGACATTTAGAAGTGTTATAAATTTTAAACAGTGTGAGACTGTTGTTGGATATCTATATAGAATGCAGCCAACTTTAATATTTTTAATGTAAGAAGTTGAAACTCTAAATTAGTAGAGTGGTACTGTTGTCACTTTAATGTTACAGCTCTTTCTGCATAAACATTTACCAAACTTTCGTACGTTACGGAATTTAAATTTATAATTATGTTGAATTTGAAATGCATAGCAGATTCAGCTTTTAGTCTCATTAGTCTCACCCCTTTCTTCTTTATGTGTTAATTTGGGTAGTGATATTTTGAAAATATTTCTGAATTGTTTGTTAATGTTCATTTTACACCAACTTGAACAATTTTTCCATTAAGGATTTGAAACTTCTTAGAGACCTACCCAAAACCAAATATTATAAAAATTGGCCATTTTATTTTACCGACATTCCTCCAAATCATTACAACTCTTGATCTAATTTAACATTTGAGTCAAATTTTCCATAAGTTAAAGGCGCTATGAATTTCGTCCAAGTCGCGTCATTTTTACTGTAATTCCCTGAATGCAAACACTAATCTGTTTGTTATTGTCACGCTTCGGGAAATGTGTAAATTTTAAAACCCTTTGTGTGCGGCTACTTAGAGTAAAACTTTCTCTGCTGTAGAATTTAAATTATGTTCATCTCCGCTCAGAAGTCGTCCCTCCCCACAGGGGGAAACCCGCGGAAAGTTGTCCACTGAATACCCATAAAGAACTCTGGCCTATTATTTTGGCAGATGGCCGTAAAAATAGTCTGCGAAACCGGCAAAGCTTGAAAATTTCCAGCACGTAATATAAGTAAATTATGACGCGACACAAAGCACATTTTCAATTTTACTTTGTTAGGAAGGCATTGGTAAAGGGGGACCGCGGCAGTCAGAGTCGGTCGGAGTTTTTATCATCTCTCTCCATAAAGTTGTTTGTTGCCTGTACATAACACCCCCGAGACTGTTTCAGGGCGTCAAGTGTGGTTAAATGATCCGTTTAAGAACAGAATTTAAATGCTTTCGACGCTTCTGGACCATTTCATTTTATCTAGAACGCCCGCGGTGCGTTTATCATTGTTTATGACAGCGGTGAGCCTGACAATTTAGCTTCAAAGACGAACTAGTATTCTCGTGTTTTACACCAGGATTCAAAAAAATTGCTTTTGCCTTTTCAAGCTAATTTTCACGATCACTCGGTACACGAACCGTCCGTATTCAATGAGTTTTACATAACTAAACGTCAGATTGATGCACCGAAGACATGCGATAAATTATTTTTTCCTATATTCACTTTTTGCTCTTACTACCATTTACAATTACCGTCCCAAATTCCATCCTATCTTTTTACACTTCCCTCGTCCAACTAAATGCCACATTTCGCATCGAACAAAATTTTTTCTCGCCATTGTTGGATGCCTTTGCCATATAAATCCGGGAGTTTCCGCAATAGCTCACCGTTTTACCAACCAGCTGCGGATTTATAGCTTACAATGAAACTGTCTTTAAATGTATGTCGGACATGGCCAAGTATGCTAACCAGTTTGGATTAGAAATGACACCTCGAAGTCTACAGTGTGGTGTAAGTAACTCGGTGGAATAGATGGCTTTGCCTGGTATATTTTTAGAAACATACAAAGTATATTCAAATCCACATATCTGCGGATATCTAGGTCACCTGGTCACACTAGACACAATGGAACAGCATGGAAAAATTCGCGCCCTGTTTAACAATCGTGTCATTTCCATGTCTTCCTCTCGATTTGTCAAATCTACATTCCTTCCCTGTTATGAAAACGATGTTAAGAAAACTACTGAATGATTTAAAAGGGCACAGAAATACAATGAAGTCGGAAAATGCTAAGATTGAAAACTTCCTCTAGGAAGCCTGTGTAGTAAATATTGGTATATTATTTATTTGTAAAAACACATTTTGTTTTCTTTTAGTTAAGTCTTTATAAGGGGTAAAATAACTTCATGTATTGTTTGATATTCATACATATCGTTTTTAATTGAAAACGGTTAGTTTCAGCTAAATAAACAAACAGAACTTTTTTGTATCGTCACCATATTTAAATTAAATTGCTTCCAGGGTATCGAAAAAAATAACAAAGGGGGTTTTAGGACATGCTACTTTTTTGGCCAACACTCATGATGGAAAAATCCCTAACATTATTACAAAATATTACATTACCAAAATGCCAATTGCCAAAATTTCGTTAAAACTTGGGAAGGAGTGTATATTACACAGTTGACAAGAAAAATTTTAGTTTCTTACTAAATTAATAAACAGAATTAGCAATTTAAGAAAATTAACAATAAATATCTAGCATAGTTTAACTAGCTGAATTACAATTTTTATATTAGTAATAATAAGGTATTTAAGCTCAGATTTACTAGATTTCAGAGCAAAGTCATTAATGTCTTGTATTATTAGTTATGTATATTAAGTCTGACTAAATCAATTGCAATTAAAATTATTCACAAGAATTAGGTAATTTAGGCCCCGCAACAGTCTTGTTCTTGAAATTACAATTACAAATCTGTTCATTCAAATGCACTACAACTACAACATTTACTTTAATGAATTTAAAAACTTATCATTTTTAATATACTTATTTCGAATTGTTATAAAAACGTCAAATTTGGTTTTGAAAAAATTTGGTATGGACCGTAGGAAACAAATTTTGATAATTGTGTCATATGCTACTCGACTCATTATAGGTTAACAAAGGCAGCGGTTCAGAAGGCCCTTTCAGCATCTACACTTGCCGGCTATATTGTCAACAAACACTCATAAATAAAAGACAAGTATTTCCTCCGATTTCCTTCACATTCATATGCAATGATATACTTCACAGCAACTACCACTATTGACATTGCCACAGATGATACGAAAAATAGTAAGAAATAGCTTGAAATTGTCTTAAATCTTGAAGATTAGAAAGTATATTCAACACACTAAACTACTTATTAAGGAAACGATACTAGTAGATTGTATCGACGCCGATGCCCTGCAGTTAGATTGGAGGTGGGGTAGAGAAGAACTGTCTCACTAGAGGAATCTCCTCATGTTTAAATAAAGAGAAAATAAATAAAATTTTCATGTTTCGAGTTTACATTATTGTCATTATTTATTTTCAATTGAAATTCACATCTTTTTAAATGTTATTGTCTCCATTTTAACATTATATTTTACCTCAACATCGGGGGCACTTCCCTAACGAAGCTATTTAGCAGAAACACGTGTTGATGATTACCTACTTCTCCTAAAATTCGGACATATGTGTAAAAAAATTTTTATTTTGTATTTTTCTGTATTGTATTTTTCTTGCATCTCATATACATTTCGAGAGTTTCGGTATAGAATTTCCTGTCGCGTCGCTAAAACCTTTTTCCTGATGAATTTTCTTGTGATATTTATTTTCGTTTAATATGTAACACATCTCACACTAATATAAAGAGGTAATGACGTTGAAATTATATAAATGAAATCTTAAGCAATGCGATATCATGACACACTAAAAATAGTTACTTTCTTTAAGCAGTTGTCACATTACATGCATTTATATTTGTTACTATCCTTGTTTGCAAGACAATCATTGCGAATCTTATTCTTACTGTACAACCTGGAAGTTGTTACTTCAATATATGTAACGATCCATTACGTACAAAATAGGCCGTTTAATAGTCCTTTATTGGTAAATATATAACAAGTCTTTAAGTATTTTCGAAGTTAACAAAACGTCCATATATCATGGACTAATTCCATTTTGTCATTCCAATATCTCTAACGGTTGCGTTTTATTACATGCGTAAAATGATTTACCGATAGATTCGTATTAAACAAATTGAAACCGTATGATTCCGGTAACAAATTTTGATTTATTTCCCCTATTTCAGGAATCCATTAATTTTATTATCGCTACGGATTACCGGCTCATTTGAATTTCTTTATTGATTTATGCCATGGAGGCATAATTTCTCAAATTATAGATAATAAAGTCCAAAATTATATAACAACATGCTGAGCATCGTATTTTATTGAAGTATAAAGGATTAAAAAGCTATTATGTTATCTGGTAAATATCAAATGTTCGGCAATATATTACCTCCGAGGAGTTGATAAGATTTCAAGACCTCCGCTTTGAAACACTATATCTAAAGATGTCATCGGGACCATCAAAAATTTATTGAGTCAAATTATCAAAGCATATAACCTAGAGACATCAGGGAGAAATTGATGTATAAAAAACAGGCTGATTACCATACATTTACTAGCTAATATAACAGCTCTACAAGAGAAAATATTGCGAGTGAAAAAATTCCTACGCGGAGTTTATTCACGAGCGTTCAGTTGACAGTGGAGAGTGGTAGGCACTACTACTCAAATCCTCTTTCAGTCCCACATTGTACAAAGCGAAACGCTACTCGAACTCATTCTCTTTCTCTCCATCCTTTGTTTTATTAGCCGGCTGGCTGCTTACATACAATTTATTCTAAGTAAACTAATTTCGTCTTTTGATTGTGCCGCTGTCTCTCGTCTTCTAACCAGCGAGTGCCTCTCTCCTCTCGGACTGTTTATTTCTTATTGTCTCCCCGTTTTACATACTCCTTTTAAAAGTTCTGCTCAATGTAATCGGGCATGCCACGCCGGCCTCTGAGAAGGCTTTTCTAATTGCGACTAGCGGCTACTGTGTCGCAGGGAATGCGAATCGCGCTGCAGGGGCGAGAGGGTGTCTCCTTATCTTTGTGATCGATAAATACTTTCTTCTACCTCACTGTTTGGAATCTTAACAGAAGACTTGAAAGTATTGGGTTCTCATAGTTTGTAAAACCTGATCCCCTCGATTGTTTAAAGAGTATAATTATTTATTTCACTTATCGTGCTTTACTGGAAGTAATTTTGAGATTTGTTGAAAAGACTGAGTTTGCATCTGGAAAATGGTTAGTATTAGATTAGAGTATTATTATATTTTTCAAAAAATGTGAACGTACATGAAGTAATAGTAATAATAATAACGACTTTACTGTCCATTTACAGGGCAATTTGACTGTATCAAATTCTTTTATATCTTTAAACTTAAACAATAACAAAGAAAAATTGCAACATTACTTCTGATTGCACTAGGGAAGAATAACAGAAAGCACAACTCCTCCAGTACAGTCTTAGCGATTTTGATCAAACAATTCATGCCATAATTGAAAATGTCACAGTTACAAGTAGTTATAGTTATTGCACATGACGTATATAGGTGATTTCAACATGACATTTGTGTCAGTTCGTATGATTCTAAAGATAACTGGATTGGATAACATGAAGCCCATATAATGCTGGCATATTCAAATTTTGCTCTGATGCAAGTGAAATACAACTTACTATCCAAATGCCTTCTATTTCTAACAGTAATCGCACTGATTTGATTATCTTAGTGAAAATTCAGAACATTTTCTCTTCAGGACCAAAATTTTGCTTACCAGCTGATAAAGAAGTGATTTTTCTGTTAAAAATTTCCTTGTTGATGTAGAATATGCGACCAAGAATGAGATTAAACCTAAACATTTATAGTTCGCAGGTGTGTTATGCCATAAGCGAACTATTTACATCACAATTAAGTATCATACGACGAATTGATACAGCGGTACCGTATAACTATACAGTTCAGTAAAGAACATCCCAAGATTGTCCTTACTAAGTTTGACAAGGGTAGTGTTACAGTGTTGATGGATAAAGATCAGTATTTAGACCTAATAATAGGGTTCTTAGGTGATACAGGTCGTTATAGAAAGATTTTCAGAGATCCCACTTCTACTATCCAACAGAAACCTAATAAATTATTGATCTAATAAACTCTGGAAAATTCGCTAATGAGTTTCATAAGACTTTAACCTGCAAAAATTGGGTCGCACCCAAATTTTACGCTTTACTTAAGATCCACAAGTCCGCCCTATCTTTAAGACCTATTATCTCATCGATAGATTCTCCTAAGTAAAATAAGTATGGCTATTACTGCCGGTTGTCCTGCTCACTAGACTGTACGAGTATGTCGATTGCTGAATGAGCATTTTCAAGACATCGGCTTGACAATTATTGATGTCGATATCGATTTAGAGTCTGACATCATATCAGACATGCTATCACTTTTATTGCCCTTGAGGAAACCCAAGCAAGTTACCATGGATTTAGATGAAGAATTGGGGAATATGTAAGCAAAGAAAAGGTAAACCTATTGAATAATTGAATCGTTTGTGTATGATAAACAAAGAGAGACATAGGGAGAACGCAAGCTTCAACGCGAGAGAAGGTAGAGGAGAAAATTCTACTTCAAAGAGTAATAAAGGGCTTGCCAGACCTAACAAATTCTCTTCTTTGTGTGAATCGGAGGTCAAGTAGTAGATTTCGCCGATGTTAATATTGGTCATATAACTCATTTAACTAAATCTAACTAAATTTGAAAGTACTATCCCATTACATTACAAATCCCTTTACATTTATCTATTCCCATAAAATTATTTCCATATTTATTTATATACATTGTGTGAAAGTAGACTTTGTAAGATTTTGTTTTACCTTCATTTTAAATAAAATACATAACCTTTCCTTTCCTCCTCCTGTTCTTCCCTCCATCGATCCAGTTACCCTCTTATTCATAAATGCATTTTAAAGTTAAAATGGATTTTGGCTTAAAATGCGATTAGAATGTGTTTCAATGAGGTAACTAGTTCATGTTAAGAATACACAGAATAAAATGCAGTTACATCTGTGAAACCGTTGTAATACCGTTAGTCTTTAATAAGTGGTTAATCGTTTTAGGTTTGAAAGAGAAAAGATTGAAAACAAGACTTAATTTTACAAACTCTACCGTGTCTATTCTATCAGAGACTGTCTCTATAAAGTTTCTCATTGAATTTCTAAAAATATTGCTTTATGATGAAAATCATCCCGCCGCGTTAATAGTAAGGTACGATTGCCCAATTGTTACTCTGAGATGTAATAGGTGATTTATCTCCTGAACAGACAAGAAAAGTTTAATTTGGCACATTAAATGCGTTGCGCCATTCAGCTTCCATTACATCACAGAAACGCCAGACTATTTAAACGCCAATATTCATTACTGTCCTTTAAAATACGTGAAAGTCAAGCAAACTCGTAAAAACTTTATGCCGACGCTCGTATTCTATTCATAGTTTTAAAAGCTACTTGACGTCTTCATGCGTTTATGTTTAAGTTTTTAAGGCGAGATGATTTATGATCTACCCGACAATGAATTTCTGCAAGGAACTTCATTTTCATGGCACCATCGATCGCACCGATGAAATTTATTAAAGGCTCTTGCAGTAAATTTATTAAGCAAGTGCGCGTTTGTAATTTTCACATTGAAGGCATTTATATATTATTTATACGGCGATAAATCAAAATACTTTTTTGTTCGTTTTATAACATCCGAACCTTTTAATTTATTCGCAGTTAACCGGGCCGTTAGTGTTTTCCAAACGTCGAAAAAACGAAACGGGTGAGTAATTAAAACGGACATTTCGAAGTACGTAAATCAAATATCGACGGTGATAAAATTAAATGTTAATTGAGGAACAGGTTAACTGAGCACGGGGTATTAATTGTTGTTAAAAATAATTCTCGAAAGTAAATGTTGCATGACGAAATCGAAAGCGACTCCCTAGTAAAAGTCTAATGAGGTAATTGTAAAAATTAATGGTTGTCGTGGCTAATTATGGACCAGGAATTAAATTATTTAGTTTTAAACGTTTTATTGTCGTGGTGTGTGAAATTTTTATGAGAAGTAGGTAAGAATCAGGGATCAAACGAATAAGTAAAGTTAGAGCATTCATTTTAATTATTTAATACGCTGAATCATTGATTTACGACGTGTCTAACAAACCCATCCTTTTTTACCACGATCAACGTTTAAGGTATGTTATTACTACAGTACTTCGAAATAGTCATGTTTTTCTCGATTACCTATTAACTTTTGATTATTTTTAAAGTTCCTGATAACAAAATGTGTTGTAATTTATCTATAATAACCTATTGTTCAATTTATTGGCATAGATTTATTGTCACTTGTTGAACTTCTCTTTTAAGAAGTTCGACATTAATCGAGATATTACAGAAGAGGTCTAAGTGTATTCACCATATCCTATAACACTGGCCTGTAGTCCAGAATTATAACTTACGTTCTTCCTAGGGCGTTTTGATGGTTAGATTATTCGTGGCTATGGCCAGCGATTTGATTTAAAAAACAGGAAAAAAATTTTTTTCGTCATCCGCGGTCAAGACAAGGGTGGTTTAATTTTGGAATATTGCGCAATCTCAATTACATTGCCAAGCTACCAACTTTTGGTGTTACCGTAAATTCATCAAGATCTTTCAAATAATTACCGGATGGTTGATATCAGTGCTTATTGTTATTTTACGTTTTACATTATGTGTTATTTAGTGCTTTAATTTAAAGTTAACAAAGCTTGGTAACAAACTAGAGAGAATCTTTGTATTTTGTGTCTAAATTACTAGATACCGTTTTCTATAATAGTTTTTATCAATATTACTCTTTTATTTATTAAAAACCGATAGGGGATACATGTGTACTTATTTTATGGATTATAGAGACGTCAAGCGACGCTAACTAACTTTGTAATTATCCCTTAATGATAACAATTTGCAATATTACATGTTGAACAAATCATATATGCGTGTACGCATGTTGGAATTAAAAGTACGGCATTTAGGTACCCGGTAATTTTTTTCGTATTCTTGGATGTCATAGGGGTTATTAAGAGGTAATTTCTATACCGTTTTTGTCTCAAGGAAAAACACGAACGATGCAGGCCACAACGCCTCTAATTAAAAGTGTAGCTCTATTATGTATCGAAACTATTCGCATACCATCATCTAAAAAGGCGCGTATAGTAGTTTGCCACCTTCTTTGCGACGTAATTGTCGAGTTGTTTGTGACTTGTCAACACGGTCGATTGTTCCGTTTTAACCGCTATTTTTACCCACATTGTGGGCATTTAGAGCACGTATTAAGTACGAGAACGGTTCTAATTTTCACAGCAGCGTTGTGCGTCTCATTTTCTAATTCCATTAGGAGTTCTACCGCCTGTTTCTGGCGTCACGTTGTATTCCGGAAATAAAACTTTGTTTTCTGTAACTAACGAGATGTATTGTAATTGCTTCTATACAAAATTTTAAACGAGAGGGAACAGAATATTGAAATTTGTTCTTATGTAACCGCCACAGCGTTTGCCTAAGGCATTGTGACTGAAGTATCAACTTTCTAGAGGATTCTAGAACCTTCTTTAGATTGCGTGGATTTAATTCATTATTACTTTGCACAACTCTACACAAACATCAATAGATTATTGTCAGGTTGGAATAATGACACTCAATATCGTGAAATGAAATGACTTAAACAAGTAAAGCCGTGATATTGTATGCGAGCCGTTCGTTCCCAAAAACATGTAGCAGCTAGGATAAAATCTATTAGAATTTAATCGTCCTAACATTGCCAACAAGAAACGTAACTTACTTTTTTTGTCCCATTAGTCCTCAATTTATTATTAACAAAAAACTTGCGAAGTTTTAAAAAAACTTTAAAAAAATGTTTCCTCAGGCATTCTTTTGTAGGTTAACTAGTCAAATATAAACTCAATTGGTCCTTCAGGATTGCATTCAGGGAGTATTTCTGTTGAGTATATGCGATTTGAAATCGAACAATGATTAAAAGTAGCCACTTTCAAAATTCATATCTTCGCTACTACCAAAGATTTTCGACCATTCTTGAACTCTAAAAGTCACACTTTAACCAGCTATTTTTTATATACGCTACTCTAAACTTTTCCCCATAAGTTTGCTATCCATCTTTTATAAAATATTTAAAATTTCCCATAATGGGTGAAAGCAGAGGGGTCACAAGTAATCAATCTTCAAACTGTTTTAATATAATAGAATATATCGCTATTATTAGGAAATATTGCCTTAAAGTATGATTCTTAAAGAACATTTTGCGCTCAAAAATAGTCAAAACTGGAAATGGTTATGGAAATCAAATTCTGGAAAGCTTGTAAGAAATATAACATAGTGAGAAATGCATCAAACCTGCGGCATTCAGATAAGAGCAGACACGAGTGCAACAAAAAACATACTAAGAACATAGAAATGAAAATCTCGAAAGCCGTAACCTCCAACACATAATGGACAAAATAATAGGAGCGAGATGTACAACTGACAATACAGTAAAATTGGGAGGAGAAATAATTAGTGCCGATATGTTAAAACAACCCAATCGAACGTTAAATACCCTAACTATATCTAAACAATTTAAACTGTCTGGCTATACCAGATCGCCGACAGCATCCATAAGATAACATATGTATGTGAGTAGAGTTATTTTGTTAGGAAAATAGTCCTAATATTATAACATTTTTAAATACATTCTGGTACGATGGTACCGAGAACGGAAAAATTTAATATAATTCTCGCACGGTGCTCATTCAAAAGCATTTGGGTCTGATTGAAAGATACTGCACCCAGTTTATTTAATACTGTTTGATCATACAATACCACCTTACCTTCCTCCACCCTTGCGCATTTTATTGATATTCACGTCATGTTTCCCACTTTCTTCTTTCCTCTGAATATATCTACGCCTCTTTGTCCCTCTCGCTCTGTCGCTTTTGTAATCGCGAAGCGTATTTCTTAGTCGCTGAATCATCCGTTATCTTTTGGAGGATCAGTATGAGCCACACTTTTCATGAGCTGTTTATGGAGATTCTCGAATATAAGATCTAAATAGGATCTCGATGGTGGGCTTTATGAGCTCCACATTTAAATTTTTACGTCTTAACGAATCATCTTTGTTTTAAAATTTAATTAAGGCAGATGTGGTCGTTTTAGCACTAAGGAGGTTTTTGTTTACATGTGTTTCAGTAAAAGGTCGTTGTTGATGGGCCCGCCACCGTTTGAATTGTTTTATTCGCGACACCATTAATAAGAATAGATCGTTACGATTAAATGAAGATAAGAAGATGATAGGGAATGAATGAAATTGCGATATTAATTCTTTATTATGCGCCGATTGTTCCTATATCGTTTTATTTAATGGAAACCGTACGAGGAAATATGTAAATATAAAATGTAAATAGTCAATGCACGTGAACTATTACACATAACAGATAATTCATAATACTTGTATAGTTAGGAAAGTGATAGTGAAGACGTTTAGTAAAGGTACCATTAGATAATTAAAAAGTGCAATTCACTTTTCACGCTGCATGGGTTAGGGCATTTTACTCTGGTCCGAAAAGTTTTCACCGAAAAGCAATTCACCAAATGAAAATTCACTCCATACTAACTCAAATAATGGTCAATTTAAATGTGGTTTGAAAAATTTTAATGATAATTCACTACCACCAACTTAATTCACCACGGTATCGACTTACCCAAAATTGTCCGATATTAGTCATAGACACTTATTTTCCATGGCCATGAATATAGCACTTTAAAATAAAAACAGAGGGTAGTACTTTAAGAATTTAAGATATTCAATTATTTTCAGAACTGACGGTTCCGTATCACTGTAGTCAGATTGTTGCAGATTGAAAATCTCCTATTCATCCCACATTCTTCAATTGGATTCTCCTCTTAACCTGTCGCAATGAACTGTTACAGCCTCTTCAATAATAGATTGTAAGGCAATAATATATTAATAATTTTATGAAACAATTGCTTTCGGTTATTAAATCACCCAGTCTTAATGGTAGTGTCATAACGTAGGTATTTGCTTTCTTTACATATATCGACATCGACGTTTTATCAGTATTTGTCACTTTAGTTCCGTCAGATCTAGTTCCCAATTACGTTAATGATCAATCTGCCGTGTTAGTTAATACCTCCTGTTAATTATATTACGTATGCTGATGGTATATATAATCCCTCGTCGGCGTGACGACTGGCCTTGGCCATTTTTTTCTCTTAAATGGCCGGTGTACTCCTCTAAATTCCTGGCATCGGTTGGCAGCCTTCCGAGATAAAAGGAAGGCAAATAGTGTGTCGCAGGCATTAGAAGCTGTACGTAGCAATGCGTTGCATGTACGGCGCTCTTTACAGATAGCTAACTAATTGCCACTGCCTACTGCAGGTAATTATTCATTAATTGACTTTCTTGCTTGACAATGTTCTTATCCTTTGCAGGCATCCTTTGAAGTTGACCGCGTTTAGCATGCTAACGGCCGGAGTTTATTTGGGAAACACTTAAATTTACTCAGATAGGATAATTATTTTATTTATTATAGGTGTTTATCGCTTCTTTAACAGGCTGCTCTCGGATGCCTCACTTAATAATACATGAGAGAGAGGAAGATGGAATGTCCCCAGAGATTCGACGCAAATGGGCTTTTGTTCTGAAACCAGAAATCGACAAGGCGGCGGCGGCTGCGGCCGTTGGAATAAGGAAGTCGATCGAAAAACTCGCTAATTATGCAATTATCGCAATTTACCATCACGGGATTAAGAACCAGTGCTTTTGATCCTAAGTGACCTTTGACCCGGTTCTACCTAATTTTTTCGGTTGTATTCAAATGGGAGGATCAATAAGTTTTCGACATTATCACTACTGTGCGTAATTAGGTAAAACAGGAAAGAAAAAGTTTGAAAAGAATTAGGTGGCGAAATTGCGGATAATGGTATTTTCAAAAAATTGATTTCGATTCAGTGAGCCTTTTTTGCAATAAACATAACATAAAATACATTTTGACAATACGATCAATAATTGATTTTATTCTAATATTCGTTACTATTTTATTACATAAAAGCCTTTACTTATAATGGAAAAATCTAAGTTTTATGTGCTGATTTCTTAGGTTCGTATGAAAAAGTTTTGAACACAGGTCTTTAATTGCTTCATGGTAAATTCTTTACCCTATAGTACGGAGTATTAAGTGTAAAACTTAAGAATCATGATTGTCTTCATAACATTAAAACAGTTCCTCACGCATAAATTAAAGTACAGCGATGTTCATCATAAGAATCCAGTAGCTGACGAACAACAGATTTTCTTATGCCCTTGTCACAGTCAATAATACTGGAGAATGTTATTGAAACTGGTATGTCTCTCAGGCGAGTCAGTACATTGATCAGCTCCGATCCTGATTTTTACAAAGACGCATCTTGTTCCGTCAATGTGAATTATTGTGAATTTGACATTCAGTGAAGACTACTAACGTGTAAAATTAGAAGGAAAATGTTTGAAATTTCGATAATCGTACTAGATTCAATTTTAAACCTGTTAAAGTTTTCCTAATTTTTAGAGGAACTTCAAAAGTTTTTCTGCCACTTAATTCACACTTTCTTAGTTACTTAGTTAGCAAGTATAACGAGAAAGATTCTAAAATATATCTAAGACCATTTAGGAAACTGTAGGTTTTCTCTGTGATTCTTGAATTGATCAATTTGAAATTCTCGTTTACCTTATGGTTTCGTTGCACCTTCGATAGTTGAAAATTCTCAAAAAGCGTTTCCAATCATTGTTGTAATTTGAATGTTTGGTAAACCATTTAAATTCCATTTGGAGGCAGTTGTTGATGTTGAGTGTTACAGGAGAAGCTTTGGAATTTTCTTTCTAAAAATTTTATAATATTTAGAATTGAAATTGAAACGTTTGCTATTTGCAAACTTACTATTTTTTAAATCATAATGAGAAAGCTTCTAAAATCTATCTGAGACCGATCAGAAAATTACAGATTTTATTTCATGCTACCCAAAGAATTAAAAAATTTTGGAACTTCAATAACAAACTCCATTTTAAGGCGCTTCCCATCATTTAAGGTTCTAGAATAACGTCTGGGACCCTTTCCAACATTTAAAATGAAAATGATGTTTGGGGCTTCACCACATCATTCACTCCTTTATAGATAGTTTTGGTGAAAGAAAGTTATTTAAAAACCTACAGATTATTTTTTTGAAACTATAGATGTTAACTAATGTTTAAATTGAAACATTTTAAACTTAACCGTTAACTATTTATATTCAATTTTGAAACCATTCTGGTCTTTCATAATATTAAAGTAACCTCTAGTGTTTCCAGGTTTTAGAACTTATTTGACACTGTTTGGATTTAGATTTTCCATGATCCTCGGAGAATCATAAATGTTGAATGTTGCATAATTCTTCTAAATTCGATTTTAAAGCACAATGGTTCTAGAAGTGCTACTAGACTATTTTCAATGTTTAAAATGAAAATAAAGTTGTTTTGAATCTCCGTAAACCATATTCTTTGAAGGAAACCACCGTTTTGGATGTTGAAGGTTTCATAAAAAACTATGAAATTTTCCAACAGGAGCTCTGAAGTTTACTAGCGGTTTTGTTAAAATTAAAAGTTTGAAGTTTCATATTCAAGTATTTTTTTAAAATTATTTCTATATATTACTTCTAGGTTTTGTAATGCAATGTTTTTAACATCCTTATTGATATTGTTTCAGAATCACACCATTGTCATATGCGCAGTTCTGCGGCAATGACGAACCTCTTTACAGAAGGGCAGAAGTGGTGTCTTTGAAGGTTAGTGTTTTTAATTCTTTTTTTCATGGCAGTTTTATTTTTGGTCTACATTAATATGATCTTAATATTTTTGTATATACTAAGTTAGATATATACGTAATAGGTTAAATATTACGTACTACAATGTACGTGTCATCAAAAAGTAAAATTTAAAAATTGTTATTTTCCACTTTGCAGTAAAAAGTCTGCACAAAACGTTTTGCTACTCCTGGGATTATGAGAGAGGTAATTAAGTATACTGCGAAGGTCGCTTACAATGTAGATAATGTAAAATTAGCAAGAACAGTGCTATGACTAATTTTACTTTCATCAGAAATATTATTTAACAGTTATTTAATTATAATAAAATACTTTAATGTCGAAAGTCGTGCCAGAATTTTGAAAATAACATTTGTTGAGTAAAACTGCAATTGCATATCATATTTTTCATGAATTGAATGGCATATGTATATGAAACGTTTTCAATATTGTAGCATTTTAGCAGGTAACCTTGTTGTTCTAGTGATGACATCTCAATTAAGCGTTGGACGAGACCTGCCCATTATCACTAATGCCTCCAATAAAGGGTGACAATTCTAATTTTTCTGATAAAAGTATGCGCATCTAAACCAGAAATTATTCGTTGAAATTGTATTATGCAGTTTTATACAGAAAATAATTTCCCATTTTAGTACGAATTTGGGTATTTAGACGTGTTTAATCATCTTTTAAAGAATAAGAAATAAATGTACTTTGCTTAGGTTCAATTTTAAAAGATCTGATTTTTACGCTACCTGCATATTTCACAGTAAATTTAACGACTTCTTAAGATATCTCAGGGATAGCGAAACTTTTTGTAAAGAACGGTTTTTCCGGCAGTCACAAATAACAAATTTTACAACGATAAGGTATTCCATCCAGGGAACTATTTGAAGTGTGTTCTTTTGCACTAAAAACAGGAATTCTTACTTATTCTGGTCTTCTTTATTCCCAGGAAAGTATTTTCTGCCTTGTTAATGTTAAGAAGGGAAGAATATATTCCCTAATCTCTAGTTGAGCTCCAACCTTCCTTGATCTTCTCTGGTATATCTTCCACTGCACTTTTCCTTTTCTGTCTTCTGGCATCGATTTTCGTACCTCTACTCTACTTTTACCCCTCGACATCTATTCTCATCAGGTGTCCATCTTAGGTTTAACTTAAGCATCTTGACCACAAATTTGACTCCGAATATCTTTATTATATTCTCAAATCTTAGTTCATGTACTTTGCCCTAGCAACTTTCATTGGTGTTTTATTCCTACTGCTTATATTCTTTTTTCCTGTACTTCGGTTGGTATCTGTTGGTATGTTGAACTATTGAAAAGAGTATCAGTCTATTTATTTGTGTTATTTGATATTTATAAATGTTTGATGTAGTGCGTAGAAATTATTTACTTCTATCACTCTTGAATTTATTTCTCCAACTACATTAATTATATATGTCAGTTGCTAGATATTTAAAGCCGAAAACTCGATTTATTATTTCTGTTCCTATGTTCATTTCGATCTATGTTATTTGGTTGCACAGGCGTACAATTAATTCCTGTTTTAATTTCGTTTCTGTGCTTCAGTGTCTTTTTTCTGGTGTTAAATTTCTTTCTATTTTTCTTTTAATTTATAGTCATATACCAAATGGTACAGAATTCATATTACAAATCTCGAGGATGATATTTTACATCTTTTTAGATCCCAAGAGTCAGTAAGAGTATCGTAGCATTCGAAAAAGAGGTTATCAGAATTTGCTCCAAAGAATTTTGTTCCTTAAGGTATTTAAAAATTTCTTTTTGGAGTTATTTAAGACTTGAAACATAATTTTGGTTAAATATCCATATTCTCGGGATAATATTTATATATCACCAAATACATGGCGGAGATGTGGTGGTGATGATTTCTTTAATAGAACTTCTACAGTACTAATGCACTTTTGGCATGTTCCATGCCAGTTCTGAATTCTTCATGTTATTACAAAAATTGTCATTGCATTTCTCATGACATTTGACGTTATCGACATATTCTAAATTATATCAAAGCTCCCTATGACTAAAAGGTGAAATTTTTCGAACACACACTGTTCAACACCTCTTGTCCTCTCGTCGTACCAAAGATGTTAGTACAAGTACAGCCTTTGAAAACCTGAAATGGTATACGAAATTTCATTTTTCTGTTTCTTCAAATGTATGAAATCGCATAACAATTAAAGCTGACCCTTTTTAAAATGGTTACCAATCTCAAATAGAAGACATTTTGTCAATGAGTTTACATGAATATCCATTGATTTTCCTGCAAGCAGTTGCTTCATAAAGTGCTCTACAGTATGAAATACACACTCATAAAATGAAAGCTTGTCGAATAAAAACTTTTTTATCAAAATTTAATTTTTATTGAGGTCTTCTTCTTTGGCACTTTTGATAAAATTCTTTATTACGGAAGGTAAGATCTATTTAGAATATATTTAGTTATTTGAGACCAAATAACCATTCTACCAAAAGATTTACCAACATGAAGAGTTACATTCGAATGAACAGACATTTGCAACTAATATTCATTCAATATAGTTTAAGCTAATTCAGTATATTTGAAGAAACAATAAAAATTGACGTACAAAAATTATTTAATAGTAAGTTATAATTATTCAATAATACAAAGATTTAGCAATGAAATTTTAAATAATGGAGGTTTTAAAAACAATTAATTTGGGTTTACCGGATTGTGTATTTTTGCAATAGATATAATGGGTCCTCCACTTGAAACTGCACTATATCTATACATATCCGGACTATACTTAGAATATATAGAGTAATATGTAAGACTAAAACATATTTTAGTCCACTGAGCAATCTCTAGAAACCAAAAAAGGCGAATTTTTATCTTCCTTTAAAGATTTTTTCTAAATCTAACTTGAACGATGTGAACAATTCTATAGATACATTCCCTATATGATTTTTCACATGGAATTCACAATACTACTGATATGCACTGATTCTTTGCTCATTTCAGTGTTTTCACATATTTTTATAAATCACAGACACTAAAGTACATGACGTACAGTACAAAACAATGAAGTTGGGTTATGCGGTATATTACTTTCAAATTGCGTATTGCTAATGTTTAGAAGAATAAATTCTCTTAAGAAACGTGGAGTATGATGAATCACATGGTTTAATGATAGAGTCAAGTTGCAATCGGAGAGAATGATGTCACTCTTTCTCATTAAATGAGTGATGAGTGAACACAGGGCTAGAGAATAAATAGCCTGGTACGTTCTATTTCCCTAGGTACGTTTTTGGTACGTACTAGTACCATGATACGTGTTGGTTTGAGATTTCTTCCACAGAAAGTCCACTTTTATTACTTGCGCTTCTTAATTTTTTTAACATTGAAATGAAATTCATAAGTTCCCAACTTCATATTTTGTTCAAGCTAAACGAAATTAGCCAATAGTGGATAATAGTACGAGTACTACCACTCTTGGAAAATTATTGTTATACAATCGATACCAGGTCAGTAGTGTTAAATGACTTACGGTTGTCGAATAAATAAAGTCGCCGTTGGTATTTCGATCGCCAGAACGAGATTAAAGCCAAACGGTGTGCAACGATGCATTCGTAATGTAATAACATCGTTCGAACTTGCATAATTGCGGCCTTTATTGTATTGATGTCTTCGATTAAGCGTTTTATAATTTATTATTTTAGAATGACTATTATATGCTTAGTTATAAATGGTGGACTGGCCTTGCATTGTTCGTCAAGATTTATGATGGTATTAGTTGCAAATGCAACCTTCACGCCGTACATGTTTTATTAGGGAATTAACAGATTGAGAGACACACTGCCACCGGTTACTTATGTCACCGGCCGACTATGGTTAGGTTATCGTATGTAAAAATGTACGCGCTTGTTACCCAAGTATAATTAGCGTAATACTTACACACAGGCGGTGAGACTTACGCAAAGCCTTCTACGATACTTTAGTTGAAACGTTTTGTTGGCACCTAACTTTTCCAATGTATAGTTTTTTAACACATGTACTCATAGTGTCAGTAACCCGCACATAGGCAATTTATTCGCATATGCAATAACCACACATGTATGTGGACGCTTTGGAATGCAGCATACGCAATGGTGAAACTCCTGCGGCTACCCCAATGTAGGAAAATTTCTTTTTGGAGAATCCCTTATATTGGTGAAGGTGCTGAAATATCCATTGGAATAAAACACCATAACTTATATGAATATTATTTTAGTTCTTAAATTAGTCGACATGTACACAAGACAATTCACATTTTATTTTAATATATTCTTTGAAAAGTACCACCATCATATCTCAGATCAGACTAATCACTAGTTTAATAAATATTTTTTCATCGTTGCATAGTGGTACTAGCCAAACATAACAGAAGCGTCTATACAGAGTTTATCTTCATTTAAATGAGGCGAAACTTATGTACAGTACTTTCAAATAAATTCGCTATGGATTGCAGACATGATCCTTCTATTGCATTCATTTTACAAAGAAAATATTGCATTGAAAATATAAATAATAGTAAATTTCGGAATTAATATACAGTTTTATAATTAATGTACACTTTACATTGTTGTTGTTCTTTTAACACAAAAAACAAATATATATACATGTTTTGTTTACAAGTATTATATACATTTCTTTTAAAAGGAACATACTATTCTCGTACGCTTCGTGAGTACAGTCTACTACATCGATGTCACACTAAAAAATTATAAAACAAAATTAAACCCTTCAGTGCTCTTAAAAAATCTGATAACACTTTGTCGACTACTTCACATTCTATTTATATATTTTAAAATAAATTAAAATCCTTTAATGTTCTAAGACTCAAATTAGCACCGAAAAAAATTAAACTACAATTCAAAATCGCTTTACTTCTTTATACAAACATGGTATTATACATAATTTGTACTTTACAAGCTTATCGGAAAAGCACTTAAGGGAAACCTAAACTTTTACTACACTATAATTTCATTTCGATTTTCAAATCCTTCGATAGTAACAGTAAAAACGGTTCATATACCGAAATGAAGTGCCACTGTTTAACTAGGAGACTTATGTACGTATGAGAGTTTGTAATATATTGCAAAAACACCCCGTATATAGACGTGGCCAAACTGACCGAACAACCTAGAGGCGTCCTCAGATTGGCGAGCACTTTTAAGAAAAGGGATCAACTTTAGAAAATTGTCCTCGCATCGGTGTTAAAATCCCAGAAGAATATCACAGGTTTACCACGGGTTTCTGGAGAAATATCTAAGTCGTCGTAGGCAATGAAACGAAAAATTAATTATATAACCGGTGCTGCTGCAGTGATAACAGTTCTAGTATTGCTAACCGTCTAGTACATATCATTTTGAAATAAAAAAAAATTGAAGGGAAGTAATTGAAGCCATTGAAAATGTTAAAGAAATGGTGATGATCAATTTTATTGTTTAGTGTATATTACATATGACTAGAATATGTTTTATAAATTAGATATCATCTTAGGCTTCAACGTGGTACTTTTGCTAAGCTATTAGAAACAAAACAAAACCCAATTTAATGTTAAACACCATATTGTCTTTAATAATATTGGCCATGACGCATTGGCCATGCGTCATGCATGACAATCAAAATTCGTAATTTTATCATTCTTGTACGTTTTTAGTAGATGATTGAAACTTTGCAACTGCTAAAAATTTTGTAAAATTTTGACAATATGGCGAAATTATAAACCCATCAATATAGTTCCATAGAAGGCGTAGTTAAATATTTAGTGCATTTGAAGAGACCATTACGAAGTTGAGACAGTTTTTAAACTTCGATGAGCTTCAAATAAAGATTAGCAAAAAATTGTACTAAACGTAAGCAAGACATAAATGATGTCTGACTTTAAACATTAGACTTGAAAGATAAATATAGTAAAAAGGAATATATGTCTTAAGCTGTGAATCCCGCCAGACTGCAATGGAGTAAATGAAGAGACAACGAGAAAAAAGGCTAGACTGTACAGATTTTAGGAAATTCTGTGTTTTCTTGTCAGACGCTTCCTATAACTTAATATATAAAACTGATACCGTTTTCCAAAGGTCACGTAAATGTAGCTTTGTAAATATATGAAATGGGAAAATATAGAGAGTGTCACTCACGTGTTCCCTGTTTCAATGTCGGATGATCTATTGGAGATGTGAGGATTTCCAAATTTATACGTAGCCATACAATCAATCACTCAATTGCTTTTTACTTCTACCGGATGTCTAAATTTATAAAATAATGGGGGTGTTTGGATTTTTCTGACCTATTGTTTATTTTTCATCAGTCGATAAAGGGGCACCTAATATTCCCGTCTATTGATTAATGTTCTAACTAGTTGTAACCCTGATCATTTTGACGCTACAAAATAGGAAGGGCGCTTCGAATCCTGAAGTCGAAAAACGTTAATATGATGGACTATTAATACAATATGAACCGTATATATATATTAAATACATCTATGATTCTTGCAACAAAAGACTTTCGAATCCTAATATTGTTTTATAGGTATGTTAGCTTGTAATACTTGTAATGTTGCCGGTGTACGAAATTATTCAAAAAAATGACCGTTTTCAAATAAGGAATTTTTGAGCGTCCTCTAATTTTTTTCGAATAAAAATAGTCTTGCTGGAAACAGCAGATCCCCCTCTATCGATTAATGGGAACAAAACAATAAGTCAAAAAAACAGACCAAAACCATTGTCAGATTTGTGTAAAACAGCAAATATTTTTTTACCGCAGAACATTGGACTGAGTTATTGAAATTGGGTAAAAAGTCTATTTGAAAATGCACCTAGCGGCTTATCGCTGCAGAAGAGCAATTGATTATCTTCCTTCAAGTGGCTTACGAAAATTAAGTTTTGTTTAACATTGATAAATTTCTGGAGTGAACTGCCTCGTAACTATGTTCCCTTATTAAATAGAAAGTGTTTCGGATACTGTTACCTTTTCCCACTTCTTACTTTTGTGAAACTTGTCTTTTCACTCTAACTACTTTAAAGTCCAAGAAACAAACTTTATATAGAAAGCGAAGTCAGGGTTTCCATCTCAAATATTAAACCAAACCTGAACAAACTGTGTTCTCTAAACCAGGCACATATCAGTCATTAGATGTATGTCTTACAATATTTTATTTTAATTTTAGTTAGAACACTTACGGACTTCCATTGTAATTATAAGTTTAACAATTTTTCGAAATAAGATTGAAACATTTTGATGCTTCGTTCATTCCAAATCTTTCAAATTTTATTCAGTGTTCAGCCAGACAGATTCGGCGTTAAATAGTAGATCTCAGGTGTCCGTTTGGCCTGATAGTGCGCACCACAGTTCATAAAGATATTGGAAACTTCCACGTTGGAACATTGGAACGAACAAGTTCGGTATACCTGCCGACACACTTGATGAGTCAGACGACAGAACTGTTGTAATACATTTCTCAGTTTCATTGACTAGAACCAGTTAGAGATTTCCGAGTCAACCCTACGACAGTCACCGACGGGAAACAATTTTCCAGCTGTTGAGTTACATAATGAAGTACGGTTAGACAATAAGCGTCGCAGCTATACGTTCCCATCCCAGATGGAGTCGAATCCCGCCAACGCCCCTTATACGCTAATATGGCTCAATAATTTCACTATTTGTCATTAACGTCCTCGTTTTGCTTAACGTCCAGCCCGTTCACCATTTTCTCTATGCTCTTGAGGTCGCTCGGCGAGTTGGCCGCCTCGGGCTTGGGCGAGACGGTGCTCGGTCTGAGCGGCGGCGAGAGCGAGCCGCCCCTCATCTTCCCCGAGGGCGAGTTGCTGAGGCTCCTCGTGTGCGAGCCGGGCGTGACGGTCTCGAAGGCGCTGCCCAGCGGGGAAGAGCTGACACCCGGGGCGGAGGAGTTGGGCAGCGTGTACGGCGCGAACCTGTGGCCGCCCTTCAGGTGGTTGTGGAGCGGCGAGGTCGGCGATAGGTGGTGGCCGTGAGGGCCGGGGTGCGCGAGGTTCTGATAGTGCGAGAAAAGCGCCGGGTGTTGGGCGGCGAGCGCGAGCTGCGCGTTGAAGAGGAGGCTCGGGTTAACGCCGGGCCCGTGGCCGCCCGTGAATAGACTGAGCGGCGGCGCGAAGGGCGAGGGGCCGCCCGCGCCCGGGTAGATGCCGGGCGGGTACAGGTACGGAAGCAGGTGCGGCGGCGGGTGGATCGGGGGGCCGACGCTTATGTTGGGCGAGGGGTACTCGCCGGAGGGGTTCGAGGGACCGGGCGTCGAGTCCTTCGGCGAGGAGGGTTGCGGGCGGAACGCCGTGCTGCCCGGCGACTCCGAGCAGCTGCTCTCCGAGCCGGAGTCGTCGTGGAGGCGGCGGCGGATCGAGTCGTCCTCGGCACCTGGAAGGAAAAAATCCTTTTTACAAACCAGGAATCGGCTACGTTTATCACTTTATTTATACCATGAACCGAGCAAAGTAGCACATCGTAAAAATAAACCTTTGTCTCCCTAAGTCGTCACAAATTACACAAATCTGCAGTGTGGCATCTTTGCTCTCGAGTTACCCTGTAAAACCTTTATCAATTGTATAATTGTTTTTAGAATATGGTACCTGAAGAACTACATAATCAGAACGGATAGTAGCCTTATCTGTACAAAATCTATGACCTACTACGTTAGCATTTAGAAGTAGAAGTCCAAGAATTTATATTAACGGTAAGAATTCTACATACTATGGGATTCGCCAACTCTCATAATTTTGAATAATAACAATTATGTAGCTTAAGGTAAAATGCTCAATACACAGGTATAATCTTTAAATTATTCGAAAAATTAAAATCTCCATGAAACATATTCAAATGAACTTAAACGTTCTGTCATCGGGTAATTATTCTTATGCCTATTTTTGACAAAACGATTAATAAAAGCTACAAACAAAATTGAAACAAAAGAAAATAGGGAAATCCTTTACAAAACTTCCAATATTGACATCGCTTCTACCAGTTCATCATTGGTCTCTGTACACTTATCACTCATTTTACGAACGTTCATAAGTAATCTTTCGCGATTCATCTCAAGGAATTTCTAGCCTGTTTATCCTAGCCTATATTTCTTGTACAGTTTGTGGTATTGGTTTATAAATTTTTCGTTTAAATAAGCCCCAAAGAAGAAAAATCAAGCATTATCAAAATTTGGGGATATGGGATAGTCTATAGCCATGTGGGAAATGATTAATTTTATTCAAATGTACTTAATAACCGAAAACTTATTTTTTAAAATAAAGTGATGGAAATGATACTTGAGCATTGTGCATTTTTTCCAAAAAATTTCCATTTTGAGGCCGGCAAATCCTATGTCGTGACGTACACAGACTATTTGGAAAAAATTCCTAATATAAATTCTTGGATTTTTACCTTTAAAGATTGACATAGTAAGTCTTGGATTGTGTAGCAATTAGTCAGTATTTGCTCAGAACCACTTATAAAAATTCTGGTGTCGTCACATGATTAATAAAAGTATTACAGGGTTACTCAAGATCAAATGCGGTAGGTATACACTGTATGTCATAATAAAATGATTAAAATGACAGTCAAACTTCTGTAAATCGATCCTTCATGTCTCCCTAATCAAAATTCGAGTTGTACAAAATGCGAGTTATGGAAATATAGAAGAAAAAGTCTCAACAATTGCTTATCACCGGCAATCCAACACCAGCATTTACGTTCATCTGAAGATTCTTAATTAATAAGAAAATACTCCAAATTTCAATCAATTATTTTAAAAAATAAACAGTTCTTGTTAAAAATCCACTTGTATCTTGTTTCTGACAGTGATTTTCTTCTTAGGGAAACCACATAGGGAAATTTTGTATATGACATAAGATTATTTTTAGATGTTATTACGTCTCACATCCCTGAGATTGCCCACGTACGATTGGATATCTACACCATATATGCAGTATCCGAGAAAATTTTTCATACGTAGATTGAGCGATGGTAGGTGCGAGAGGACCTGTGGCCTTAAGATGTAAAACGCTTTAGAAAGAGTTTTCCAGGTTTTCCAAGTGTCCAAGTGTACGAATTACCATATGGCTCATTTTTAGTTACCGTGGCAGCTTCATAATTACCATACCATTTTGGAAAATATCAAATTTTCATAACATTACATACATATTGCGACATAATCTCCGAAATAAAATAGCCAATATTAAATTTTTTGTAGCTTCGGGATATAACTGAGTAGTTGCCATATGACAGCATGCTAGGTTGAAAATTGGCATAACTTTCATAATTTCCCACACAATGTTTACTCAAAAAAGAGCCACTTAGAAGTTTTGTTATTAATGTATTTTGAAATTTTACGTTAATAATATTTGATTTTGAAAATTAAACTCATTCATAAACTGCATTTGAATGTGGTAGGAAGAAATATTCAGAACAAGAATTATTGCTAAATTATCGCACTTTTGCAGTACTACAGAGTGCTTGAACCGTACAATGAAGCTTAACCGTGCTTACCACACAGCTGGTAACCCTGAAAAAGTTAAACGTTCTCACCGATAACAGTGATCCGCGAAAAATAACGCAGCAGGGTGTAATCTTAACGCGGCGTCTCTGTAAAGTTTTGCATTTTACGTTCGCATGTTCTCTCTCGGACTATTTATGATAAATTTTCTCGTATAAAATATTTTTCACAATACAGTCATTCTCTATTAATTTTTTGCTATGCACAATTTGCCGTTTTTTTAAGTAGGACTGTTTTAAAATATGTATAAATTACAGTTATTCACAATGTGCACAAATAAATTGAATATTCTAAATTTAAATGCTATTCATTACTTTTTTGGCTAATCAACATCTTAGTCATTACATATTTCATCATTAAATGAAGCAACCAACCAAATGGCTCTCATAACGAGTAAAAATAAAATTTGTCGAAATATATTTCTAAAATACAGGCCAGCAAATACCTCTTGGTTCGTGCCACTCAAGAATTTCATCACTAAGGAATTACAGGATTTCCCTATTTGTATTTTTCGAAACTTCTAAGAAGATTTTTTAGTTGTACGATGCTATACGTTGCTCGGTTTATATTTTAAATTTAATTACACATTGAAGTCTAAATCCACTTTTAAAGAATCGAACGGAAAACTTGGAAGTATCACACGAAATTGAAAGTTCACTGAAGAAAATGCAGGCATTTTAGGTAATCATTTAAATCAGTGAGGTTATTGCAAAACGCCAAAGAGCTTCAATTACTGGTTAGATTGCAATGGTTTCCATCCAAACTTGGCTGTTCAAAAACACAACAGCTTTCATACTGTGCTCTGACTTACCTGAATGATTCAGGGAAGAAGCTATAGGAGTGGAAGAGTGTAATGAAGGTCTGGGGCTGTCCGCGTTTCCAACGACGTCCAGTTCCGAATCGTCGTTTTTCGAAACTGTACTACTATCCGCCGACATCCTTGCCGGCAAGGGATGGGAGGTCTTGTCGTCTGTATGCCTCTGAGCCAGCATCGCTTGCCTGTAACAATAGATAGAATAAAATTATAAAATGTGTTGTCTTTGGAACGTGTTGTGTGTTTGGAGCAACCTCCCATACGTGGGTAAATTAGTAAAGCATGTACATTTGCTAATAGTGTTATCAAAAGCGATGAAGTAAGAGAATCTAAAGTAGCAGAATGCATGATGAAAACTTGCCAGCTACGCTTTTTTAACTAAAACACAACTTCTGCTTGAGCAAAGTGTTTCGATTAAATCGATCCCCTTGCCTATCGTAGGATGACGCAGGATGGCCGAAAGCCAATTAGCTCCCCAGAAAAACCAAGGCGGGAAAATTAAAACACCAGCGCGTCGTCTCCGAAACAAGACAGTTGGTTTACTAATTTATGTATATCACTTACTGTAAATGCAAATTTGATACACCCACCAGTCCCGTACCCTTTTCCCGACTTTCGAGCCTAATTCGATATTGTTAAGCCGTATTGTCACCCTCTTTGTGTCTTTATTTTGTGGCTGCCTTTTAATTTAGAACTTTTTTCGGGGGGCGGAAAAAGGAATATTTATCCCCGTAAATGGATGGGAATGCAAAAGACGAGCGCCGGTTTTCGCTGATTAAACGCCATTCAATT
This sequence comes from Cryptocephalus primarius, assembly GCA_963576515.1. NCBI lineage: Eukaryota > Metazoa > Arthropoda > Insecta > Coleoptera > Chrysomelidae > Cryptocephalus > Cryptocephalus primarius. Next base: position 14,010,488 of record OY754937.1, read on the forward strand.
AGAGAGAGCCTTAGAGAAATCGTCGCTAACTTGGATCCGGGAATCGGGGTCGATTCCCGGAGAAGAAATAAAGTGAAAATTTTAACCTAATTTCCTTTGAGGAAGTTTTGATTTTACAGCTTCTTAAAGTTAATTCGATTTTCCAATTTAAATTAGTTGATGGCCTTAATTTATTCTCGAAGTAGTCGTAAATATTTGTAGTAATTAGAAAAAAGCGAAACTAACGATTAAATCAATGCTGTGTGATTCAAACGGCTGTTTCAGAATCGGAAATATTTCAATCGATTGTCACCACCATCAGCGTCTTATATGAGTCAGTGCTACGCTATGTGACTCTGTTGTTCGGGAAAAGGTTGCGACTATAATTATCGCAGTAGTCGGTCAATTAAACCCTGTATAATTCACTAAGATCATGCTGCCCTTCGTCGTAGCCGGCTTCTACCCCACGGTAGTATTTGCGCGTATGTATGTGTATAAACGCACCCCAAGTTGTATCAATTGCCTCGGACGAGGTGACGCTAAACGATGTTCAGTGGCGGCACGAGAATTTTTCGAAACAAGGTTTCGTTGACTCCTTGCAATGCATTAAATCTTCGCCGATGGGCAATAATTTTGAGGATGGTACATGTACTTTTGTGTTCCACGCCAAATGCATGAATTAAATAGTAAATAAATAGCTCATGAAAGTTACGTGAACTACCAAAAAAAATCATGAAACTTTTAAACGGCTTTCGAGTTGTAATTTCTAATGATAAGGATGTATATGTGTTTCAGGGTCTCGTGGTCGCTTTTTACATTGTAATATAATAGGGAGAATATAGTAAAATAGAAAAAATACACATGTGCCGACGGTAAATACATGTTCCGTAAAAATCTTGAGTATTTAGAAATTCCGATACAAAAGCGTAACTAGGCGTTCCCAGGAAACAGGGTACGCTCACAGATTAAGCTCCGCGATGTTTCAGAAAAAAACGCCGAATTGTACAATTCACTTTCTGAGGGGGTAGAAAGAAGGGGTGTAATTAGGTTAACCCCCTAATGAAGTGGGGTGATGGCCTGTTATATAATAAACTGATTCGCGTTTGAACAATTCTAAATCAGTAACCCTAGAGGTTAATTAATTTGAAATTTATGATAGTAAATGAGATGTATTCTATTTATGCAATATTTAAAGTTATATATTTGCTTGATTGTGGTAACTGAAGTAACTGAAGATATTTTTATGTTTAAATATTACTGATACAAATGGTAAGAATTCGTAAGTTTCACTTTGCAATTGTAATATTAGATTTATTATAAATTATATTGTCTTAGGGGTTGTAGTAGATCAACAATACTTAAAATTGTCAAATTACTTCTCTTTAATTTTTACCATTGTTTTGTATGAAGGTTTAAAAACTCTTATCTACAGATAGCTAGCTATAGTTACTATACAATTACTGATAGCATGTCAATTTATTATTGGAATTGAGTTACCGTTACACCTTTTCCGCTCAAGCGAAATACATATGTGGCACATTCACCAAAAAAACGAACGATGATTTATTTTAAACCATTTACATTATATTTGCACCCCCAACAGAATGAATTTTCTTAATATTTATTTATCAATAACCAGTCGCTTATTATAAGGAAAAACGCATCCTGACGAATCCTGCGAATCTTGACTTTCTGATATATACCACTGATATACCACTGATATAGTGGTACATGGTACTAATATATGGTGGTATCAGAAGCTCGTCCTACCAAACAATTAGACTCTCTTCGTATTTACCGTGTACTCTACAAAGTATACAAATTATAACACACTGCACGTATTATTTGGTGAACAGTAGACTATGAAGATATTATCAAGGGAATAGAAAGATTTAGAAACAAATTATATTTTATACAAATCTTAGAAAAAAGTCAATAAGCTTTTTAAATCAAGCATGTGTGTATGTGCAATTCTGTAGCGCATTTTTTATTAATATAAAACGAAATGATTAGGCGCAAAGGATAATTCCCAATTGTTCCTATGAAAAACTGAAGAACTGAAGCGAAACAATATTTCATAGCCTTTTGTATTAAAAAACTTCTCTGACCTTCATAGTGCCTCAACTTCAATAAACACAAACAGCTTATTTTTCCTTGCTAAGTCCAGCTCACATAACTCTTATAACAGTTATTATATGTTGAAATTTCTCCCATTTTACATTACAACGTTTGCCCTAACTTACTATGCAACTTGGGGATAGATGGTTTACAACCCTCTAAATTTCACATTTAACTTCAATCTACTACTATTTTTCTGAAAACTTTAGCTTAAGCGGTAGGACATTTTAAAATTCCTCCTTTTCAAGGTTTTCAATTGTAACGTATGTACACTATGGTCAAATCTTAAAACATTTCATATTTTGAAAAGTCTTCCTATCTATACGCTACAAACTGTTAAACACTAAATGGTTACTTTTATTTTGTTTAAATTTAATTATTTAACGGGACCAGTATTAATAGTAGAAATATAGCAATCTCTCAAGAGGCTCTAACCTTTAAATTATATTCATAATCTTATTAGAAAAGAAATAAGGAAATGTTCAAGCCTTAACATTAGTTTATTTTAGTCATCCAAGAACTTACATCATAATCTGTTTAATCCAAATTTCATGACTTCTCTTCATTATATTATTATATAGTTTTGTTTTCTTTATTCCTTAGGAAATGTACTGAGTTATTTACTGTCACCCAAAAACTGTTTTTATTACTGATATCCTTTGTTTATTGTTATATGTTAATCGATATAGTTTCTTTAATATAGTAAAGTATAATCCATGGTGAGGAATGCTGTTGCCAGATGTAAAAATGTGACTAGTTGGTTTGCTCTTATGTAGTCTGTTGTAAAGGATATTATTTTTCAAATATTTTGAATGGCATTTTTAATAAGTCTGGCAAAATCGATTTTTAGATACATGTTGTTGAAGGCAGCGGATAGTAGTAGGTTCGCAATAAAGTTAACCAAGGGTTTTATTGATTTAGTGCTGAATTTGTCAAATTCATGAAAAAGAGATTTTGTATTCGTAGGAGGAGCCTTAATATCATTACAATCTTTTAATTATTTGATAAACTTATTGTAGAATTTGGTTTATTTCCAGTTTTGCATCCATAAGAATTGAATTTATTGGCTGTTTCTGAAATTGGCTAAATTTCCAAATGTCAATGCTGCTATTAGAAATAACTTTAATAAAAATCTACATTACTTTTTACTTTGACGTCCAGAATGATTTTATCAAAAAATTGATATATATTTTGTATTCTAATTTAAAACAGCTATTTGTTCTATGCAAATTTTATAGTGTTTTTGCTATTTCAAGAATTATTCCTTGAAATAACCAAGTTTCCCTTCGATTTTTTGAGGTATTTTTATCGTTAAGATCAGCCAAGTTAGTGCACTTACTAAATATATCAAATAACCTCTCTATGCCCTATTTGCTTGCACTGGGATTTGATGCCAATCCCGTGTTGCTAGCAAAGATACACAATTTAGTAATGTTCATAATAATAAGTTTGATGCGCGTATAATTCAGTTAGTTTAAATTAAAGAGAGTATTTAAAGACATCAGGCAAGGTCCTTTGGCTCCATCGTTTGTTAGTCTATTAATGCCTTGAAACGAGGGAGTAAATCCCAGTTTTAACCTGTTTTTAAAGAATTGAAATTTTTCACTGAATATCCGGTATATTAGTTTTCTCCTGAACATTTCCTCACAAGTAATATATCATTTCAAAACAATTTCCATTTTCAAACTTATTTAACTGAATTCTTTTTTCTTGTCTGGTTAGCTGCAGCAAAATGTTTACATACTTATTTGGGCTTCAACCATTTCTTTAATTATGGTAATAAAATTATCTTTTCAACACTGCACTATTTCAAATCCACCGTTCCTCCCTTTCAAATTTTAACTGTCATGCCACTGCTCTGCTAAATAACAAAGCATTCGACAGACCTAAAACCCAGCAATCAATCGTCGGAGGTTAAATTGTTCCAGGGGGTGAGTGAGCGAGCTTACATCTTAATCTAAAAAATTACAGTAGTGTCCTGGATCCGACAATAAACAACTAGGGGGAATTGGGCGACACAAAGAAGTAAAGAAAGATTGCATCGAGAGAAAAGACTCGAAAAAGTAAACTAAACAGTGGTGTTAAGGGGGCGAGAAATTTTTTTTGTGCACCCAAGGATGTCCAGTATAAAGTTGATACTTACTTTTTCTCCCTCTTTCCCGCTCCTGTATCCCTGAATCCTTTAGCGAAGGGGTTATTGTCGATTTTGAGTTGGGTGATCTGAAACAGAAACGAAACGATTTGAATTAAGTTATATAAGAACCGTGGCGGAGGGAACCGAAAAGAATTTTCCCAGGGGTTATGCAACCGTCATCCTGAAAATGTCGGAACGCTCTTTTCCTAAAAAAGAGGCATCCGAGGAATGCTGTCAGACTTTACGAAATGAAAAATTTCGTGAAACCGGCCTCCCATCGAGTGTCCGTTTGTTATTAATTTTTCCGAGAATTAAAACGAGATTTGTCAAGGAACAAAGAGGCACCGCGATATGGTGAGAGATATGCTGTTATAATTAGAGGACCTAAACGCACGAAAAAAGAACGGATTTAATGAATTCCCGGAATGACCGCTAGAGCATCAGAGACACATTTTTTCTCTTTTCGAATAATTGGTAAAAAAATACTACGTAGCGCCAGTTACTGGAAAACCTCTCGGATTGTAGTCTGATTGATTACAATCAACTGCGTATTATTGTGGCATTTGTAAGTTGCATATTTGCTAATTATTTAGTACAAGGAGGATTATTACAATAAATTGTCTTAAAGGTTTACGAAAATTTCTCCCTCTTGAGAATAAATGTGAAATTTACAAGAATTAGCTTCAATATTACTAATAAATGATAACAGTATATTTCATGTACTGATCTCGCTCTAACGCAGTATGGTTGGGATATTTCAAGAAATGACGAGATTACTTGTCATTATTAATCATAGTAACATATCAATTTAATTTTGAAAATATTAAGTCTATTTTCCTGGAAAATCCTGGAAAACGCAAATATCCAGAGATGTATTCGTAATTTTGTTAGGATATAAACATATTTCGGTCTTCATTTAACTAACAACAAATGTCGACACTCCACACTATTGTATCCTTGATAATCCTTAATGGCATCTTTAAATGTTTTAACGAACAATAAAGATAGTAATGGAACTTCATATTATATTAAAGGTGAGCATCTGTCATTGTAACCAATTTTGATGATTAAATTTTTTGTGTAAAAGTTGAACCATTAGTGGTACATGTACCATGGGTGGAATGCAATTTAATATTTTGATAACAACTTGCGTTTGGCGGTTTTTGGCTAAAAATTCTTCTGATTGACGTCAAATGTGGACAGGAATGGCTTAAGGAACGAATATTATATAATGCTCACAAATACCAGAGAAAGAATCAACAGAAGAATGAATGTTCTATGAAAATGTTTCTAATAAATTAATATTTTTTGAGTTTATGCAACTGCAAATTTCGATTTCTCATCTAAAAGATTCAAGTTTTAGAGCGATTTATCTCAAATAATTGGAAAACCTTACGTTTTTCAAAATTATTACCAGAGGCAAAAATTAAGCTTGTAAAATTGCAAATCGATTATGTTTTTAATTTTTGTAAATGCAACAGGAACCAAGCTATACCTCGTTGAAAACCAATCGTTCAACTTTAAATAACAAAAAAGGACAAATCCCTGGGGGAAAACTTGTTAAGCCTTTTTAAAGCATTTGAACTAAAATAAAAGTTCTCATTTTTTCGGAGAAAAAAATCAGAATGCCCAGTTAACCCCAACTTCACTGCAGGAATTAAAATTAATCATATTCCATCTACAATTTTCTTTTATCGCTTTAGCATGGATCGATCAACCCAAATTTGTAAAAACATTAACTCAGTTTTGAAACTTAGGAAAAAGTTCTTTTTTTCCACAATTACACAAAAATTGTAAAAGATATGTAAAACTGCAAGATTAAGAAAATTTAGTTCGTATTACAGAAAAGTTTAATTTGTTTCTGTATTTTTCTGGTATGCAAATTGATTGAGGTGTCACGATTAAAGTTCACATTTAAGCGCAAAGACCACCATTACCAATTCCAGAAAGTTCCAAAGAGTTCAAGAAACTGCAAATTTTCAACCCTCTTATGTATAAACGCATTTTAACTTTGAAATGGATTTTAACCTAAAATGCGTTTAGAATGTGTTTTACATATGAAACTACAGTGTTTCGTTTCGTGTATTCTTAACATGGAGGTAACTATAGTTACCTTATTGAAACACATTCTAAACGCATTATAAGCTAAAATCCAATTTAAAATTAAAAAGCTTTTATGAGTAAGGGGGTAAGCCTTTTAAATCTTGAAATTGCCTGCAAGATGAGTTTTGGTCAATCAAAATAAAAATCAAAGAAATTATCGTTGAAAGACCAATTGCAATTTTCGGTGACAGCTTTACTCATTTTTTAATTTTTGATTTTTAGTAAACATACTAGTTAATTTTAATCACAAGGGCGATTGGTAAGGGATGAACGTTGTAATAAATCGGAAATAATTGGTATTAACAGTGAAACCATAAACACTGTAACTCTAAAAAAAAATCATGGTGTTGGTGTTGTTAATATAGCGGTCATAGAGTCATAAGGGGTGGTCTGTAATGAATAAAAAATATTTTAGAATATGAAAAAAATACTTGTTTCTGTAACGCTTAAATCAATGGCTTTTAAATTTTTGACAGAAGGGGTAGTTTTCACCTCTTAAAAACCAAAAAAGAAAGGTGTCACTTTTGAAGAGGACTAAGCTTATTTACAAACTGTTTTCAAAGTCTGTGTTATGCGAAAGTATTCTGGGGAAATAAACTGTTTTTACTGTCAAACATTGGACGAGGTGTAGTTTCACTCACCTACTAAGTCGATTAAAAATTTGACCATGTGTGACACATTACAGCTCATGAGTAATTTATGTCTATACTTCCAAATTGGTACATACGATCTCGACTTAACTTGGTTTCCATATTTAAGGCATTTTTATAAGTATTTAAAAACGTATATTTCCCTTTTGGATATCTTCGACAAACAAAAAACCATAAATAAGAGTAATTTGTTGGAACAACCGCTGTTTTAGGATTTGTCATTGCAGTACGTTGTCGCCTAATGGACTTGTTTCTGTCTGCGCGCATCCATAACGACCTCCATAATTTAGACAAACTCAGTACAATTATCATTATGTTATTGTTAATAGGATGCGATTTTTTGCCGGCGACTCTCCTACGGTTGGACGTCCATCAAAATTAATAAGGATATTTGTAATGAAAGGAGCGCTTTTAACGATCTTAACGGCACAATTGTTGCAATCGCCGTAGCGGCCGAGACCAATAAAAATCAAACGTACCTTTTCTTTTTTGTTTTAAGTAAAAACCCGCTGTTTCTCATCGCAGAAATTATTAAGCGTCAGGGATGTACATATTTAGTGCGCCTGAGAAATTAAAACACTTGAAATATTTATAAGTTAAAGAAGGTTCAACAGTTTACGCGGTGATTACGTAAGCGCATTAAACGCTTTGTAACTTTTTATCAATTAAGGTTTCGTGATGGAATTTTAAGTATTTTGAGTAAACTCCATTAAAATCGGCGATCATATCGAACGGCAATAGCAGTTGTTCGACGTGACTGATTCAACTAGACCAACTAATTACATAACTTACATAAATCATAATAAAGTTATTAAGTCTGATATAATATTTAACCGCAGAACTAAATCGCAAAGCCTGCAATTAGACTGGTACGACTTTGTTCAAATGTGTTACACGACAACTGCAAATGTCTGTTCGTTGTGCTGAAATAATTAATCTTCATTTGGAATTGTAATTAAAGGCAATTATCGGCTTTTGCGCACAAGTTAAATGATTTCAGGATTGGATTATAGAAAACGCGTTTTATTAAATTATGTGCAATATCGGACCACTCCCTGTTGGGTTTTAAAATGTATTTTGTTGAAATAATACATATATGGGATTTGGCAAAAATGGATCATTCCGTTTTAGGGTTGTGCATTTTGAATAAACATTAAGAAATTCAGTTGTACTAATAAACGTTTGTATTTGGGAAGAAAAATTGGGAAAAGCATACGCTGAAATTAAAAAAACTTTTTACCATTGAAGTACTGGATGAACTTTTAAATAGACCGTATCAGTTTATTCTAATTTCAATGTTGTAATGTATGAAAATACTCCTGAGACAATTTCAAGTCATCAGTTCAGAAACAACGAAGTGATTATAAGGAAAGATTTTGTTTGAATTCTTGTGAAATTTACATGTTATTTAAGCTGGCCTATTTTTACATTGGCACTAATCAATGTTATCTTTCTTTAAATTGGCACGCCGAAATATAATAAACTCTGTCACCACTAAAATAAATATTGATGTGTTCAATATCTGCGTTATGACGAATTTTTCTGGTTTACTGATGGTAATTTGCTATGAAGCAATAGGCGTACAAAAATATTTACTTCATTTAATATTTAAATCAGAAACACTGCAACATTTGCTCATTTCTGGAAAATAAATGTAAACGATAAATTGAAAAAATAATTGGTGAAATGTTAAAAAAATGAAAGTTCTCACTAATTTAGTTACCAAAACTAACAAATTACAAAATTGACCAAAAAAAATATTGTATTGCCTAGTTTACCTAAAACGTATTACACAACTAAATGATTAAATGGGGCTATTAAAACTGATCGAAGTGAAGTGATTGACAGTCCACTTTAAACATAATATTCTTTGAAATTGATCCGATACACCTCTCATACTGTCTAAATATAAGTATTTAGATTTACTTTTACTCACTTTTTCGTTTTGGTAGGCAGTCACAGCGATGAATTCGGTCTCCTTAAAAACGTACGTCCTGAAGGTGGAGTAAGGTAGTTTCAGTATATCGTTCGCTCTCACTAAGTGAAACCTAGGTTGGTACTTATGCATTGAGTTGAGTATCGTCTGAAACAAAATAAAAAAATTTAAGGAGAAAAGAAATCAGATGCAGAAATATGTAATGAGAAGTAATATAAATAAATATAGGAAAAATTGTATGTGTCGGTTCGCGGACGCGCGTTGAAAGTGAAGCTTCTTAAGCTCTTGAGAATGGGCGAGTTTCATTTGTAATCTTCGTGTAATCGTTTAATCTTCCTCCCACTGTTACTATACGTATGTGCATAGGCGCTCTATTTCTTCTGTCGCTATTTCTACAATTATTTTCTCTGCTTATCTTCCTAAATCTCTCCCCATATTGCTAACGCTTATCTTCGCTTTAATATAGATAATGTGTCCGTTGGGCTAAAAAAACTGGAAAAGTGGATTAGCTATAATAAATTTCGTTTTATCGTTTTTGTATAAAACATTTTTTATTTTAATTTCCTCAAACACTCTTTCGGGTAATGATGTGAAAGGTTTCATATCACTGGATCAATGGAACCAGTATAAAATTATAATATGTAAGGAGAGTAAAAATAGAACAAGGTAGAGTAGCTAGTCAATTGTGAAGTCACGCTTATTGCACAAAACTATGGCGATATTTGCCCAATTCTTTCACACTAGTATTAAAAATTCCTATGATGGGATATACATTGTATTACAATTTTTTTAAAACGAAGCTGAAGATTGAACAGCTACTCGAGTTTACAACAAACGGTGTATAATTCATAATTTTTAACTTAATCTTAGAATCATTAAATGTGATGAGTTCAATTAGTTCACACTCAGCTGTTAAAAAGATTGCCTCACGATTTTTTCTGTCTGATAATGATACTAATTTAAAGATATTTAGCACATTTTTATAAGAAACCATGGTTGGATAAGCTTTATCCTCCCTTAAATATAAGTAATGTAAGAAGCGTTTATGGACTTTGTTTCTATGCCTATTAGTAGCAGGCATCCATACCACGCTGGCATACTCACCCAATGCCTTATATAGACGAGTTAAGATCTGAATAATCTGCACGTTCTTGTACGTTTCATTAGTGATTTTGCGCAGTGTTTTCTAAATAATAAGTCTGTTTAGTAACTAACCCCTTGATGTCTAAGTTCAGTATTTTTGCCGTGCCATCTAGTCATATATTAATTTGTTTTATCTATGTGCATATACCATGCTTAAGCACATCAATGTTTAGCTCAATTTTTTTCAGCAACTCACAATCCTGCAAATTGTTGATAAACCTTTTAGATTCAATTATAGATCCATTATATCGTTCCATAATTCTGAAGTAATTTCTACAGATTTTCTTTAGCACGGTTGACTTTCTACTGTATGCAATTACAACTAGAACCTCTAGAACCTAAACCAATTAGAAAAATCTCGATTTTCTTTGTGTGGACTTTGGAGAATGAAGCAATTTGAAGATCTGATCTTAAGGCGCTTTTGGCAATTTAAAATTCTAGAAAAATCAGGTGGGGTCATGCTCCACATTTAGATTCGTGCTAGCGTTGGAAATTAAAAACTAACCTAACCTAAAATTTAAAGTAGTGTTGCTACTGTTTCTAGCCCTCAACCAAACTAAATCGTACATCGCCTCAAACATACTCATTACTCTACACAGTAACACACACCATACGCGGATTACTCCAGACAGGATTAGGCTAGAGATTAGCTTTTCGATTGGTCGATGTTGTTTTCGAAACTTTGGTGCGTTTGGTCGGCGACGTATAGGTCACCTTTCTCTCTGAAATACCGCACACCAAAAAAACGACAACAGCGAAAAGCAATCTCAGTCGGTAACTGCGACGACTGTTTTAACGGCTCGAAAACGTCGGATACTCGTTCGCTATCATTCGATATCTGCTAATTAAGGATAACGACGGACTCGTTCTGTTTCCATCGTCGAAGAGCGAAAGAGAGGAGAACATTGCTCGCTCTTTTCGATTCCTGCCCGCAATTAGGCCTACTTATCTCTCTTTGAGGAGACTTTAAGAGATAACACGCGAAACGTTAACGTCCAAGGGATAGAACGGCGTGTGACGTTTATTGGATCGATGGTCTAGTCGATCAAACGATATCGATCGACTGAGGTTTATATTAACGGAATCGACGATAATAGCAGATGTGACGCATTTAAACGGGCTGCAACGTAATTCATAGCTACCGCTACTAGCGGTTAACAGCAACTATTTGTCACCTGCTCCCTAATTTTACCGATACAACAAAACTAGAACAAACTTTATTGCAAACACAACCAAGTACCTAGGGAGTAAATGCCATTCAAACTAAATATCACATCTCAACAAAGAAAATTTTTCTTGTACTTGGGTTAATTTTGTAATTGTTTTATCCCTCATATACCGTTGTAATGGAAAAACTTTCCTGTGGTAATGACACAGGTTTCACGGTGTATGTTACCTGTTGTTTTAAATAGAACGCATCAATGGCTTTACGCCTTCACTTATTAATAGAAGAAAAAACACTCTAGAATCATCTCTGTACAAAACATAACCTCTTATAATATATTTGTCATATATGTCAATGATTTGAATCTCAGACAGACAATCTCCGAACATTTCCCAAAGTATTTTACTGAAAATTGTAAAATCACTCTTGTCAAGCCTAAGTCTGGCACATGCTTAGAATGTGATAAACCAATTAACAAAATCAGTAGCTTCCGCTCGGTTGAAATTCAAAATAAAATGGCGTTGTGCCCATCGCATAACTTTCTTAAATGAGGCACGTGCTCTATAAGTGAGTTTACAAGCTGTTAGGAAATTCTTAAGAGTGTTGGGAGGTTTAAAAAAATGTTTCAAATGAATATAATACGTATTAGAGTTAAGTTGCGAAGTTTAAAACAAATCACTAGAAAATTAGGAAAAGTTTAAAATTCTTAACAGTAAAGTGCCCTTTAGGGCGCGTTTATAATAAAATGTTTCAAACAGAAATGATATGCATTTAATGTAGTAACTTAGCTGTAAAATTTAGTAAGACTATTTAAAGCCGTTTCAGAAAAAAAAAATGAGAATAACAGAAATTTTGCCAAAGGAAAGGGCTCTTCGGAGAAGATCGGCTAAAATACACATTATGGGAGTCAATATGGATCAAACAGTAGGTTAACTGTATAAAATATAAAAAAACGTTAGATCAGTTTTAGAGCTGATCATATGCCCTTTGCTCTTGATCAGTTATACAAGTATCGCATGGGAGAAACTAAAAATGCATTGAAGTAGTAAAAATTATACTCATACACCTGAATGGCTCTATCCCGACTTAAATGGAAAAATAAACCTTGCGAAGCTTAACCAGAGGCAGAAATTGTTGTTCCCAGTTTCACCCATTGGTTTATAAGTATTACAGTATTAAGTATTAAGTATTATGTAGTACACGTATAGTTTACAAACATTTGAAAAGTATTTACAAAGAAGGGCTGTAAGTTTTTTCAATTTTGAAATTCCCCCTATTTTATAAATTATAACGTTTTTCATTTCCTCAGAACTGTGTAAAAGTAGTCTTAGCTGTTTTCTACATTGGATCCTTCATACCTCATACCTCCTACCTCCTACCTCCTAAATACCTAGATACCTCCTAAATATAACTTTCCAAGCTGTTGTAGATAGCAGAGTGTGAGATTCTCGAGTGATAATCTTCACTGTATTAACTTAGGTTTTACTTCTGGTACGTAACATACAAGATAATAGAAAAAGGAATTCGACATGAATAGTGCCGACTCGTTTTACATACATATGATATGGAACATACATAAAAGTTTCTGAACACAAAAAATAAATAGAGCATAGAATGCATAGAAAACCGAGAACATTCCCTATTAGGCAAGCGATAGGCAAGTGTAAATAGCCAGCTTCATACAAAAAATGACAGTTATAATCAACGGGACCAATCCTGTCACTCAATAAATTCATATCTCCAAAACATCTCTGCATCTGTTCAGTTTGCACAAATCTGCGCTACGGTGTTCATATTAAAAATACTCAATACCAGGTATCAATTCTGAGTGAATAGTAACGTTAAATATTTTTGCCAAGAGGTAAATAAACTAATATATTTTTATTTTCTCTAATAATGATTTTCCCTGTGCTCAACAAAACTGCAAGGATCTGTCAAGACCCCACTTTCCTCCCTCCCTCGCCATCAACCTTGATTGTTATTCCCTCCCGACTCAATCAGCGATGGTGGGTCCATTGCTTATTCATGATCGCAGCCTCTCCATTCCGAAAAAATCCCTTTACATATTTTTCAAATAACGAACGTACACGTATAGGTACGAGAACTGGTTTTACTTTACCATCGATAATGATTTGTTGCCAACATTACAAACGTCTCTGTGTGGTCCGAAACCGCTAACGTTCCCGTGATCGCACACACACACACATATACAGACGCTGGTACCAACATTTAAATATAACAGATACTACAGTTAGATACACACGATTCTGTGATTTTCCTCCGAAATTGATGAAAATAAATTACCTCCGACGTGGTTTAGGATTAAATTGGATAATTTTTCACGATTGGCGTGTCGAACGAACAAGGAATCTTATTTGGATCAATTTACTTCCACAAGTTATGTATTTTGTTAAAGTAGTTTACAAAACTGCGGCAGTAACTCGTGAGCTGTTGGAGTTTACGTACGACTCAACTTGAGGTAATGTGAATAACATCCAATCGATTGATTTATAAACTTAGGCTTCTTACGAAACAAACGTATATGTACGCTTTTCTATAATTCCAGGTGCCATGGTAAATTTGTTCTTTTACTACATTCACTCGGCAGCCTGTTATTAGTACTTAATTATCAGAAAGCAATTATCTCGTAAATCAATCTAATTTAATTTGACTTAAAACTAATGTCTTAATCGATGGTCGACGATTCAAAATTAGTAGTTATAAATTTCTTTTGGCCCAATTATACGTTCGGCCGACGTCCTAAAAATGATTTAAACATTGGACGAAAGTCTTATCTTGTAATTACAAAATTTTGCATATCTATCTGAAACGGGAGGACAAACGAACACGGGTTGTTACTTTAAAGTCGAAGCGAAAACGTACTTTTATGTTAAACGTTACGACGGTGTCCGTCGACGCTTTAATCGATGATTTTATTTGGTTTTTGTTGGTACTGATCCAATTAACGCTTCGACCTTCGTTTTCTCTTTTTTTATTTGCGCGAGAAACCGTTAAATGGTTTAACGTTTTAGTCAATGGGTCAGTATGCGAGGACAACGTCTTCAGAGAGAAGTATCTGGATAATTTCATTTGTAAAAAGTAAAACGTTGTAGTATCTCGTCAAATCCTGGCATCCTTGCAATGGTTATTAAAAGCATAATTGGCACAATTCTGCTTGATCTGATGAAATGAAATTTTAGGCGAAATATTTAGTAATTGTGCAGATATTACACCTATAAAATAATAGATAATAGTAGCATGTTTATAATTAGCAGCAAAATAAAAGGCTAAAGTTCGATAAATTTCAATACATATTATTGCTGTAAGTTTGCCGTGTCTTCCGCCCCATAAATGCCAAAATTACAAGACCTGAAATTGTATATTAATAAAATTACAAGATGCTCACTATAAGGACTATTAGGATGGTCACTATCAGTCTTTATTTGATGCGCTACTGTTTAAGATAAACATTAACACATTAAAATTACTCTGGCTGACATACTTGCAATAATGACGATATCTGAAGAATCAAACATAGTCATGTTACACAAACTCGACGATCAAGAAAACAATTTTTTTTTTCAATAGCTGAAAGATACAAAAAAGGACAATATAGCGTTGAAGTGAAGAATAACCCATTTGGAAGACCATATTAACACCCTTGAAATGAAGTAACTTGCTGGTAACATCGAAAATTATGGAACTGAGAATGGTGAGGCAACCAATACTAAATCAGTTATGCAAGAAATATCCAATGATCTATTTGACTGCAGTCTTCAATCACACCTTGCAAACTTTGAACTGAGAAAATGGACTCCTGTATGCTAAGCTGCAACAGACACAAAAGACATCAGGGGAAAATAGCTATTCATGATAAGGATATCTTTACTATAAATCATAGACATTCTTTAATTATTGTACAGTCCCTATGCTGTAGTTAGGCATTCCAGCACCTTCGCTGGAATCAGGGGAAGAAATATTTTTCAAATTTTCCGCCTACAACTCCGCCTTATCAAAGATTGCGATGGCTTGAAGGAAACCAGCCAAGTTCAAGACAATTGTACAATGTTATTACTACACATTGAAAAAATCATTCATAGACACAGCGACTATCAACTTCAGGGGAAATTATAATCGTAAGAAAGAATTAATGGATCCCAAAAATTTGCTGGATTTTACCAATAATAGACAAACAGTGAATTTTGACTTGCTGGTGAACGTTAATGGATTTCCCGTCTTAAATCAGTACATACCTACTAGAGTAATTTATCAGTAGTCTTCAATAGTCTATCAAGCATAGAACATGCAATCAGCGGCCACAGGATTAAACTTGCTCATGTCCAAAGCGAACTGCCTCCTTCTAAAGTACCAGACGAATTAGCAATTATAAATCTATCTGACTACTGTAATCACTACCTAAAATAGTTGAACCATGTGTCAAGCAACCACCTACAATCCTGTACTATAATTAGTCTAGAACACTTTCAGCTGCGCACCTACTTCTGCAGAAATAGAAGGTATAATCTCAACAATGAAAAGTGGAAAGGCTCATGGTGTCGACATGTTTCGTATCGACTTTATTAAAGGGCACAAAGAGCACCTGACAAGAATCGTAAGCATGTATATCAATTTGTCATTTACTAAAGGGCCTTTCTCCTAATTCCAGTCATAAAATCAGCGAAATTTATTAAACCTTGTGATAAAATGTATCAGCTTTAAGTGATAAACTCAGATAATAACTGACTTGTTTGTATTTCCATTAATTGAACATGCATTTACAAACAAATTACCGGTCACAACTTTACAGTCAATTCCATGCTAAAACGTGATTGCTCCCGAAACGCAAACAATGTTTTTTACTCTGATTAAGCGACGTCTGAAAAGAAGTTCATGAGAAGAAAATGAAGCAATTGAAATAGAAAAAGAGCTCAGAGTCCCCGAAAGGAAGGCACCTAATGTGTCCCGAGGCGCGAAGACAGAAACAGCAACGAGCCGGGGTCGGCTTCTCACAAAACGGACAGTTTATTTCATATTGTGAATTCAAATGCGAAAATTATGCATGTTTTGCGTCAAATGAATCGACTTACAGTCGCTTAGACTTGATAATTATTTTCTGAGGGGAATTATCTTGATCATTTTCACCTCACACCGCGAAACGATTTTATGTATTATAAATAGTAATTTATAGCTGTTGAAGTCTAGAAGTGCCGACTGTGTAATATTTACACGTAGGATCTTCGTAGGAACGCGGTCTTTTTGTCAGTCGGACGCAAAGCAAAAGGTTTATTATATTCTAAGGAATTTGCCGATATGAATTATAATTGGAATTTGTATTAACGCATCAAATTGATATCGTAGTCGTAGAGTGGCATTTACACGCATTTTCCCATCGTAAAAATAAAATAAATATTCACTAACGTAATTTCAGAATGTAGAATTCGATTATATTTAAGAGGCCACACTCGAACATTTTTCCGCGGCCACGTTTCCGACGCTCTTCAGATTTTATATAGATATCGATATTCTTTATATGCTGCGAAGAGAACGAGGGAGCGACAGAGACGGTGAGATAATTTTCATTTTTGAATTTCAAATTTCATTTAAATTTATTCGAAACAGCTGATCTTGATGGCTGTTGTACGACTTCGGCGGTGAATTGCAAATATATTTTGCAATCTACATCTTTTTATGTGGAGTACCAGTGCGAGAGCATTTCAAATTATTTATATGCATGTATACATATATCGGTACAGAAAAGGAAATTGAAATTGTCACATGAAATGGGACCGCGGTTATTCGATTGATTCCTCGCAACATTCACTGAATATTTAATACGTCAAAGTCAAATGACGGTTTTGAAATGAAATGTATAAGGCCAACACTGTTTAATCCATAGTCTTCGCAGTTATGTACGAAGGGCATACCTAATTATTTTCAGGAGGTATTTTTTAAAATAAGGAAAAACTGCTCGTTGCATATTCTACCACAGTAGTGCTAATATTGGACCAGTTTTTTACTGAAGTAAGAGTTTGTTAAAAAAGGTAAAAACAAAGTAATTTCGGAAAAATCAAGTCGCCAGTTTGATTAGGCTAGTTAAACAGTTTAATGTATTTTTCAAGATATAAAGTTTTAACCTAAGTACGTGTGCGCTGCTTATGATGGCCGTAACTCTTCTCTAGCAAGCAAACCTGGGCATCCTTCGGTTGAACGATGACATTTATTTAAGGCAAATCTGATACAGGCAGTTAAAAGTTTTTCTTTGCCATCATGTAACAACGAAAATGTTTCTTTAATGACAATGTTATATACAGTAATGATGGTATAATAGAAATCCTCCAAGGGCGAGAGCGAACTGATCCTTGGTCCTTGAAGTGTATACTATATGTCAGCGTGTATACGAATGTGTATGTGTATTTCCCTTGATAGGAACGTTGAAACCGAAGGAGCCGGTCCCAATCAATAAAAAATGATAAAATTCTTCGGTTTATTGATGAGACAGGGCCTTTTACCTTCGTGTGTTCCATTTCGAGTCGTAAAAGATGCATATATAACTTTTTACGAGTATGCAGAAAACGCGGCTTGCCGGTATTACATAGCGAAATGAAAGGAAAAAAGCCGCGACAGAGATAATTAAGGCTCGCAAAAAATAAGTGAGGATATCATGAAATTAAATCGACCTGCTAACATCAAAAGCGATAACAGTACAAACAACCGTACGGTCGATTGTTGATGTGATCAGTCGCTAATGTAATTTGGTTGATACCACACTTTCCATTTGATGTTTAATTATACCTGAGTTGACCAAACGTTTAGGAGTGAAAAGCTATTTGTGCTATTTTCCTTTTTACTTCCTTTAAGGAGTCGGTTTGCTTTGATCGTACAGAAAAAAAATCCAGTAAAATTAGCTGTTGGTAACCATATCTCCCTTAATTACTTTGAAAGTATAAGTGTTTGATTCGAAGTGATTAGGTAAAACTGCTCTTCCCGATCTCAGTTTTCTGCGTTTGCGAGCATTTTATTATTATTAGCGCGTCACACACTGGCGTAGCGGATAAAGCTCTTTCGCCGCGTCCACTATAAAATTAAATCGAATCGAATTTTATAAATTTTATTACGTCCCCCGTATAGTCGAAGTATTCACTTAAAATCTCCGCCGCATGGTAATCGCCAACCTTAATTAAAACCGAGATTCCAAGTTCAATGAATCACAATTATCCGTTCCGTTCTCGGAATCACCTCTCGGTAAAATAAAAGGAGAAGGAAAAAGAGAGAAAAATAATAAAACTGGCCTTTTATGCCCCCGTTTCTTTGAAACTCCAAAGGAGCCGGCCACATATTATTTAAGTTTTCAACACTCTTTAAGTACTCTATTATCACTCCACTCTCGTCGCTCCAACGACGAATATGCGGCCTAAAAGGACCAGCAGGCCATGAGAACAGTGGATGTCGGTAACGTCTAGGAGACGACAACCGAAGGAGGCGAACCGCTGTACTCTTTATCTTCAGTACGGTAGCGTAAAGAAGATTCCACATCTCTTTAATGTAAGAGTGGTGTCTTTTGGTGGGTTTCGTGGTAGACAGACGAGGCCGATAGATGGCCACCCAGGTTAACGCTGATAAGTCCCTTGGATGTTTAGAGCTTCCGAATTGAAATCTGACGTGGGACGCCCGAGATATAAAACTGAGGTAATTATTTCTCATAAGAAGCTTCTTTACGACGTCGTCACAGGGGAAGGTCGTCTGGGATGCTTTCATGATGGAGCTTTCTCGCACACCACAACACCTCTCGCCGTCACTACCACGCTGATGAGTAAAACTGGACACATTTGCTAAGCTGAAAACGGCGTTTCAATGAATTCCTCTCAGGATTTGGCAGTGTCATGAACAAAAACAACAAAAACTGTTTCGTTATATTAAACAGACCATCAAGTTTTTACCCAGTCGTTTCAATATGCAATAAAGTTACTATAACACAGCATTCCAATTGTTTTGTGAGCGTTATAGACCACATGGGCATGAAAGTTACATTTACCCTCCGACGACGTAGGAATTGAAGAGTATTGCTAATATGTATGCTTACATCATAAGACTCAGACATGCACTATAAAATGCTAGTGGATTTTCTACACCAATCTGCGACTTTTATTTCCACTGACAAAGGCGAACATAAGAAAATGATGGAGACCGTTTATCTAATTTTCCATGTTTTTAACATAACAATGAGGCAGCATGAGGTGTGAAGCAATATTTATTTGGAATTAATACAACATTCATATTATAAATGTTGAAACACAAGATTTGTAATAAAGGTATTTTGGTGCAATAGCCTTGTTGAATATACCAAATATACCATTGTATTGCTTTAAGACGAAACTTGATATTTGTGTTTCCCATTATTACTATGTATACCATGTATACATATACCATTACCATTACCATTATGTATACATGTATACATATACCGTTATACTATGTATACCATGTATACTATGGTGTTTCTGGATTCAGTTTCCCAACACCGAGTGTTTTGTTTGAAAGAAGTTTTTCCTTCATTTTAGTTACGTTCATAGCTGTAATTGGTCTATAAATATTAATTATACCAGTTACTATGAAATATTTCATTTCGAACGGCATCATATGCAAGTTTTCATCTTGAACAAATAAAACCAACCACGCTCCCCCGGTTGTAAATCTAAGAAGCTTCAAAATTTTCATAGAAACCCTGTACATGTGTTACTGAAGAATGTATGCACTATTTCCATTGAAAAAGTTTATAGAAATTATTACATTTATGATGATTATTTTGTCACATCTGATTAGGGTAGTCCCAATTAAAAAATTACTCATGCTTATTGTGGTGTCAAAATCCATCGATTATTGTAACTATGATTTAAAGTGTAGTAACATTAATCATTCAATCATTCAATTCATAATCATAATCATATTCATTCATAATCAATTCATAATCATAAGTCAATTAATAATCGACCGAATCTTCCGAATTCGAAACAGAATATGTTAAATCAGATCATCCATATGAGGCGATCAAGTTCTTGCGTGGTGATCTTGTCGCCTCAGCTTTGATCTACACCAGGCGATTCCAATCAGGTCCCGAACGTTATTTTGTGTTAAATCTCATTATCTTGACCTAACTGTGATCAGGTCCTTGTCATACCTAACTTACAGTACATAATTTGTTTCAATAACGCTTATGACAATTCAGTTTTTAAAGCTTTCAATAGGCAGAAGCCAGTATGGTTAATTTAGGCAAGCTTCATTTTTATGTGTAAACTTCGTTTTAAAATTTCACCCAACTAAGCATCAATCAGTAATAAGCATGATTAAATCTAACTAAATTAACTGAAATAACTTATTGGTATTTTTAGGCCATGATAAATAAGAAAATGGCTGAGATGTTTTGTGATCAAATTCAATTCAAATTACAATCAAAACTGCTATTAAGTAAGTAGGTGCAAAACTCATAAATTTATCTTCTAACGAAGAGGAAGGTAATTAACTTCACCTCTATCAATTCCGAGGAAATCGTAAAATAATTATTCAACAACACCTATCATGTCATATCGTATTAGCATGTAATAATTATATTGTTCCACGTTACCTTATTTCACTGTAGAACATATGCGAGAGCTTTTAATATTTTCACAGTTTTTTTCTTTATTACCGTCATCAGAAAAAAACATTAAATAATTAATTAGAAGCAATAAAAAGTGTGTAGACTTTATTTACTAATAAAAAAGAAAACAGAATTCCTGCATTAATAACGATAAAAATGATTACTACAAAAATTAGTCCTTAAAAGCATTTAACGGTTTTCGCGGGATTCAGTGAAAAAAATAATCAAGCGTGATTGACAGAAGTGTTAATTAATTAAAGATAACGAAAATGGGGAGCAATTTACTGACAGGTTCTCACGAAAGTTGTTATAGTTTACTACTTTTTTCATGGACAAAAAGAGACAATCCACAAACAGTAAATTAAAAAAAAATCTTAAAAAATTTTTTGTTTGAAGGATCGTCAATATTCTCCGATGAGCTCTTATTGCGTTTTTGTTTCCTTTTCTAATTGTACGTAGCAAAAATGTTTTCCTGCCGTCGTGTACGCGTATATATTTCATCGCATGGTTCTAATTAAATTATGTACTTTGAGCGTAAACTCGTTGTCTACCTATTGTCTAAACCAGGTACATAGAGATTAGCACTTTTATACAACGTAATTATCGTGATACTTGTACGAGTGCACTACACTGATTCGAATCATACCTATGTACGTTAACTTTTGCTGATTATAACGAATTCATAAATGTAGCAGCGTTAGGTAAATGTTTTGTGGCTTCGGTGGGCACGGAGAGAAAAACAATTCCCTCTGTTCCATTCGCTGGAGGATGTGGTATCGGGATCGATGTCGGAATATTTGTGGAATTAGAATGGGAAACGTGTTCCCAAGTATAATACGACTCGGGGACTATTCTATAATTCAAACTCATGTTGGTGTAAAGTTTTCAAATGGAATATATGAAATTCGGCTCGACTAAACGTGGAAGTTAGAATAATAACTTTTCTAGGTGAGATGTGGGAATATAAAGTAGCAATCGCTTTTTGAAGTTAGGGCACCTATGCTTCTCACTCTTTTTTCACTTCCACGGCTATGTTCAATCTTGCATATAGCCGCATGTGTATTTTCTCGATATAGCCTCTTTCGGCTCTTATATAACTTTTTTCTTGGCCATTCTTCTTTCGGTAGACGTAACACCGGTTTAGATGTTTTAGGCCCCAGAAAACGTAAGAAATGAAATGGCTTAAAGTGGCATTTCCTCTAATAAAACCTTCACCCCGCCGTTTAGAATGCTTCTTCCACTTGGCTAACTTCCAGCTCGATCGAAAGCTTGGAACCGTTAAATATCGGATGGTGAGGTTTCAAATCGGAACAATTGAGCTATCGACCTACAGATGGCTGTTTTGTTCCTTAAACGGTTTTATACATGGTGTGTATAATTTTTTAAGTACGATTGCGACGGAAACAAATTATTAATGATTAAAATATCCGTTTACGGCATGTACTTACACCTATAGCGTAATAATGGTTTCGTGCTTGGTGAGCATCGACTACAATGATAAAACTTGCTGTACTTATCTGCAAATAAGCCAGTATCGACGAAACCTGCAGGACATTTTTTCATGGTAGTGATAAATACTCGTTTATGTCCGAAAATTGAAGAAAAATTAGTAAAGAATAGTTTGCAGTGGTTATTAGCTTAAAATCTTAGTCAGGTACATTTAGCGTTTCCGTTTGTTTCCATATTTGCAATATAATATGCAATCTAATCTATAATTCTAATCTAATAATAAAAACTGGTGTCAATCTAATCGCAAAATTTTGATAAAGTGTGTGTATTGTTAGTTTTGACATGCAGCAACTCTTGCAGCATTTCCCAAATGAGTTTCTAATCTACTACTTCCAAAATTACAGATTCCTCCATTTCGAATAAATTTTAATCTGTACCGATAATTTTCTTTTAATGCCCAAGTACAATGAAGTTTTGGCCTTGAAATACTTAATCATAGATCCAAATCAAATAATAAATTACTTTATTTCTTGATTGTATAACCTGCTCTAATTTGTTACCGGTGTTATTATAGATGGTATTGAACGCTGAAAAATAATTTAATTCAGTGAGTCTTATCAAAGAAAATATCAATAGTCGAATACACGAAAAAAGGCTAACAAAGAATCAGAACTGATTTTAGGATTAATTCTATTTTAATTAATTGTGGGTTATTTCAAACCGTTACGAAACTGATACGTTACGTTACTACATAATTCATACTTATTAAATTAACTCTACTGCTATTGTCGCAAAATTTCAAAATTTTAGAATTAACGGTGAGCTCGAAAGAATATTTTTCTGATAAAATGTGGTCCATGTAGTGTTACAAATGTTAATGTTAAACATCAAGATATCTGTTTAACCTATGTAATTAAAACTACAATTATTGTAACGTACTTGGTAGATTTTCTACTTGCCGATTTTATCTTTAGATTTAATTAAAATTAAAGTACAAAGTACCGTTAGTAAACTACCTGTTTCTGTATAAAATACATTAAAAGTTGAAATAAATTTATTGTTATGGCAATTAAAAATTTTCCTGACAAGATATAAGGCGGATCTGTTTAATGATGTCAACCTGTTTGTTAATATTTAATGGTAACAAAGGGATTGATTGCGCTTGAAAAAATAACTCCATAAAATTCACCTTTTTTGTAACTACGGGTGAAACAAATCCACTGGCATTACATTTTTGGATGAAAGGTAAATTGTGCCCATTGCAGAAGCAATCTTACCTTGTAAAAAATTTTCATCTATAGTGTCTGAAGATTCAATGTTATCGAATTATCAATAATATTAAGGCTAAATACTTTGATGGTTTGACAATAAGCTCCTTATTACAATAATTTACCCTTACCCTTTTTCTCCTCGTAGCAAGCGTAGTGTTAAATAAATTTATTACCCTATGGTGAAACTGGTGGGGACTAAAATTCTGATTATGGCATTGTTTATTCTTCATCACAACAGATCTCAATTTAGTTTTATGATTTAGCTATGATCTGCTATGAGGTTTTTAGTTGATTTGTCAAGTGATGGAAAGTTCAGTTCTGTGTAGCTTCAAAGCCAAAATGGAAAAGTTGAACTTAACAATTATGTTAGAATTGATGGTAAATCTGCAACAGGTTTTGACTTGTTTCTTGAGGCAAATCTCTATCTTTATGAATAGGAATCTTCAGTGAGTTAGAAATTTAGTTCATTAACGAACAAATCCACTTAGGAATCACCTTCTATCATTAAGTTTTGACCATGTATTATATTAATTTATTGCATTAGACTTTTGATTTAGATATGGTAAGGTCAGGTTTGCCATGTTTTCCTCGTGTTAATGTGTTATTTTGTATTTATTTTATAAAAACCTTATGATCGAAACCGGTTGTTAACAAGTCAATACAGAATTTTTGTGAAAGACTTTGTGACTATTTCCTATCGAAATATCATTCAGGTGGAAACAATATCTTTGGTTTTTAAAAAATGTAACTTTTGTCTATTTGATTGTACAAATTTTAATCACGTTAACGATTGTAGCAAATTTTTCCGATCTAACGCATGAGTAATCGCATATAGTAGTTGCATAGATGTTTCACATTGAAATAACTTGAAACCTTGATGTGGTAAAATATGGTTTCAATCTACAATAAGAAGTTATAAACATAGAAATATGTGGTATCCGTTTAAGACCCTAATTAACTTTGGAATTACAATTCTGATTTTTTTTTAAATGATTTCCATGGGTTGCTAATAGATTCATCCTTTGTATCCTATTGAATATTGATTAACCGAATCGAAAGGATGATGTTCCAGTGTATGGTACCAAGTAAAGATTTATGGACCTATTTATCATACAAAGTCGTCTTAATCACTGCCGTCGCCATCGTAAGTTGCCTTCACGATTTGCGCAAAACAACCATAAATTTAATTCATCGGAAGATATCAATTTTGTTATTAAACAAGCTTCATAGCATTAATTTTTCGACGTTGAGACCACCTCGCTCACGAAACAAAACCGAGTGGGAAAAAAGAGAACGAAACGCAAAATAAAACAATTTCTCGCAGAAAGAACAAGAAAGTTAACAGGGTTCGTAGCCTTCTCATATTAAATTATTTCAGGGGAACGTCGGTGGCGCCACCTCGCCACGCCCCCTTTCTCACTCACTCCGTCTTCTTCGTCTCTCTTCTCTTTCTTCTGCGGGCTCTACACGACCTGCGAGGGAACCCAAGCAACGGCAGACGGCCAACAGGCATAACTACACGTTCTCTCTCTCTCTCTCCCCGTCTTTCTCGCGCTCTTCATCTTTTTTCTCCTTCTTTCCTTTTTTCTCCTTCGTCTTCTTCCTCTGGCGCAATCATTAATGCCTGGGATTCTATGTGTGTCGCGAGATTTAATTATAATTTGTCCAACATGGGCGCCGCCGCAGGGATTCCAATTTCTAGGTATGTCGTGTTCGGTCACACAGGCTTGTAAACCAAAAAGAAGGCGATCGAAGGATTTTTTATTTATTTTGAGGTAATTAGGGTAACGTGACTAAGGTTGCTGGATTCGAAGAGACGTTTGATGGAAACGCAACAGGGACCATAAGGAATGGCCACATATCATTTTTGAATATTTATAACATTTGGATTTGTGGAATTTGGTTCCGTCACTTTTGAAACTAGCGTTCTTGATAAGTAGATATCTTCAGATAATTGTAAAATTGGACTCCACCTGTTGCTGGTTGTTGGATTCATCTCTATAAGTTTGTTTCTCTTAGTTTGTTTGGCAAAAGAAGAGACTACAGGTACCATTCCTTGTTTTACTAATTTATATGATTTATTGGGCAATACCCACTAAGCTGCTTACATGTTCCAATTTAGCGAGACGAGCCTTTTCTCTAAGTATAGAGAGAAAGCCAGTAGAGAATGTTTGGAAAAGAAGGAAAATATAGCTTTCCTTATACCTCTTCTATAAGATACTTCTAGCACCTAGTAAATGTAGCATGATAGCACTCAGTTTACTGGTTCCAGGTTCCGCCTTAAGTCTCGGCTTTCCCCAAAGCGTGTTTGGAAAAGAAAAGAAATTAAGTACCACGCTCAAAACTTCATTGGTCTATTGTTAGATTAGTTAAGAGGGCTCTAGCACGTGTTATTTCAATATACAGCTTTAAGCCTTCATTCAGCTCATCGCTAATTCCATCATTCATGGAATTGAAATCTTTCAAAAACGTGCTTGGAAAAGATAACAAATCTTTTGAAAACTCCATTATTTCCACTCATCGAATCATTCAAATCGATTCAAAAATATGCTGAGCAAATGCTGTGTACAATGTCTCGTTATAAACATTTGTAACATGAATGGTTTCAAATAAAGCCTGTCTTCTGACATGAATGATGCCATTTACTTGCATTTTACATGAGTAAAAGTGACACAAAATAAGCATCAAAGAGTAATTCATCATCGTTTGCGGTTCACCTTAAACGTTATTCGAAAGTCATAATTTGTCGGAAATCTGCTTCCACTCTCCTGATTACAGGTTTTGTCTTTAAAATGCTAAACTTCTTCTCAAAATTTGTTTAGAAATTTAGGTACCACACGCAAAACTCCTTGTACTTATTGTCAAATTCATACACATGCTTCTAGCACGTATTGTTTAAAGTTGAAGTTTTATTCTATTTTTATTATTCTATTTTATTCTATTTTATTATTATTGAAGATTGAAGTTTTCATTCAACTCGATTGAACTTCATACTTTTCAATATTGATCCATAAAAATCCACAAAACTTTCTTCAGAAAAATATTGATTTGGGTGTCGTGTGCAAAACATTCTCCTGCTAATTTTCAGTTTCATGAAAGTACTTCCAGCAAGTTCTCAATGAAATGCAGCTTTATAACTCATGAAAAGTTCCATCATTTATGAAACTCTTCAAATCCCAAATTTGTTTGAAAAAGACGATAAAGCTCCCTTATTTTTATTCTAATTTTCATACAAAAATACATGCTGCACAGAATATCCCGTTGCAAATTCCATTTAATACGTGAATGGTCATAAGTAAAGACTGTTTTCTGTTATGAATTATGTGGTTACTTGCATTTTACATGAGGTAAAGTGACAAAATAAACAGAAAGAAAAATACTCAAGAATAATTCATTACTCTTGTGTGATTAACATTAGACATTAAAGGTTAAAATTGTAGGAGAAAAAGTGGTACTAAAAATTTTGAAAAACGTATGCACCTCTTTTTGTTATATGACTTTTGACTTTACCCAACTTCCCTGACCTAGAAGTTAAAAGCGCTGGTGCATATCTGCATCGCATAATAAACAAGCTATCCTTATTCGTATATCACGGCTTTTCTTTAATTTATTAAAAACAACGAATGGGTTCTGTTCCTTTAGTTATTCCTTGGATGTTTCGACGGCACTATCAGACGTTGTCTTGAGCGATTCATGAGATTGGTGATTCAGTAAACTAATAGGAATAACCATAACACCATACAAACACCATCGACACTACCCTTTTTTCTTTCAGTCGAACGCCATCTGTGCTTAAAATAACTACGAATATCTTTCAGGTTTTAGTACAAAATGCAGTCCAAATGCAAAATGTCCAAGGGAAACTTAAAGGGAGAAATACAATTTCCATTAAATGCAATTAATACATTAAATGGGGGACGTAAGTCCATAAAAATACGCTAAGCAAATGCAATCTGTTCTTAAATATTTTTCTACAGAGAGGCTAACGATATGGTGACAAACGACATTTAACTTACGTTAAAACTGTAATGAAAAGTGAAAGTGGTGAGTACCAATCACATACAAATAAATCCATCCTCCCAGCAAGGAAACTCCTATGTCCGAATTAGCAAAGGAGATAGAGAGATGGACGTTTAGAATTAATAATATGAATAGTAGTTATCGACTAGTGTTGTGCGATATCAACATTTCTCTCTAAGTACGGTCCACTGCAGGTAGTTGCTTACATCCCTTTGAACCTTCTTCAAATTCACGCAACAAACTGAACCCTTCCACCTGCTGAACACTCGTTAAACCATTTAGGGTACTGCCTAAAGTTAGTTTGTCATCATATCGTGGTCTCGCTTTACTTTCTTATATGAGGCAATCGTAATCGGATACATTTTTATAACTGAAGTTATGTATTGGCATTTCTAGAAATTTCAAGAAATATGAAAAAACTTTTGAAAAAAATGTCCCTGTGGTAGATTTTTCTTCGGAATTAAAAATCATGGACGGTTCAAACTTTGTTTGTAGACTTTTTGCCATACCGGGATTTTCCAGTAGGCACGTATTTTTTTAAATTTTCTCGAAATTCTCTCCTGGCAATTTTTTAAACTTTGAATGTTTATTCTGCTATCGACTATGTATAATAAAGTTTTAAAACATTTTCGTAAATGTTATTCTTTTTCGAAGTTTTTTTGAACCTTCAGTATTTATTCTAGTCTTCAATGGTGTTTACGTGCTGAACGTTTTATATTTTCAGAAGTTTTCTAATTCCCAAACAAACCTCGTAACTATACATAATGATTTTGACACTTTATTATATGCATTACATTCATGTGAACGATAGAGTATGTTAATATAATTTATAAAACTGAATTTTATATAATTCATAATCTTTATAAACTTTCGTAAAAATACAAAATGTGTCCCAGCTTTACCATACCTCTCATGTCATTAATAAAATAAAATACAATCCATATTTCCATGGACACATCCCCATTTTCCCATTTAAAAATTTATCAAACTATTTTGTGAGACTTTCATACCCACAAGTACATCGAATCAGTACTTTCGCCCGCCCCAACTAATTATCTACGTTCATGGTTTTAAGTCCCTCAAGCCGCCATGTTCGCCTCCTTTATGCCTCATTGCAGCACGTCGAACAATGGCTATTTTTTATGTCCGCAAAAAAAAATCAACAGCTCGCTTACTTTTTGCAATCGGCAAAAACGACTTTGATTTAAAATCCCAAATTACCGTCGATATATCTTTCAAAGGGTCTTTAAGAATTTTTTATCGCGGCACTGGCCGGAATCGGTGCTCGTCACATAGTGACTGCGAGACAAATGCATCACTAGAGATCATTAAATGACATCGTCGAGTCATCAAAAGTGACCGTTGGGTCATCGATTCAACAAAGGCGATCCGTTAAAATCAGTCCGTTAAGTTCAAAAACATTATTCCACAGGAGTTAATTGATAATCACACCAACTACTGCTTCTGAATGAAACTTTTAGATGTGTACATCCATCCCCTTATCAACATGTCGCAACCAAACCAAAAAAGTCTAACAAACGATGTTAATAAACTAGCGCGTTGTTGTTGAACTATTTTATCTGAAAATCCTTTGTCGGTTCTGACCCCTACTTAAGCAAATATGTTTACCCGGTTAGGTTCCTTTGTATATCATAATTTCTTTAACGATTTACGCTCCATCGAGTGCAAACGACATTTCCGATGGCGATTTTTTTCCATAACTCGCATCTTTTGTCGCAACGAAGCCGATGAATGGACACTTTGAAAAGTCGTTAATTGTGACAGATAAAGCATTATGGTTGTTATTGTTGTAAATGAATTGATGACACAACGGCACAATCTATCAGTAATTCGATAAGATAGTGCGACGTGACATGGATTTATATTTTTGGGACACCTCCAACAGTTTACAATTCTTAAGAGACAGTAACTGCCTTTAATTAGAATCGTTCCTACAGTTGATGCAGTAATTGCGAAATGAGAACTGGTTTAATGAGAGAATCTCAATTGCTAAACTAGTAATGGCATGATTTACGCAACGATTTAACTGATCATAGGCTTTCATACCTCTTGAAATCGAACGTGAAAGCTTTTAACATGTCTCAAAATGATGTACTGTCACCCAGTAGAATTAATTTTCCCAGTTGTACTTAAAATCTCTTTCATTTTAACTAATCGATAATCGATACTATTTCTTAACTAATATATACAATCTTAACTATAAGGTACGCTTGTGAGAATCATAAGTGCACAAATACGAAATTTAAGTAAATCAAGCTATCAAAATGCAGCCACAAAATTTACCAAACTTTTTTATTCATAACTCTAAATTCTTTTTACTGACAAATCACATGCTCTGACTTTACTAAAAATTCTGTTTGTACTTTAACAAAATTGACATTTATCTACTAAATAAAAA
Organism: Cryptocephalus primarius; assembly: GCA_963576515.1. NCBI lineage: Eukaryota > Metazoa > Arthropoda > Insecta > Coleoptera > Chrysomelidae > Cryptocephalus > Cryptocephalus primarius. The sequence goes on from OY754937.1 coordinate 14,040,509, forward strand.
GTTTACATACCAGGCAATCTACAGCTTTTTCTTTCAACTGAAAATAAAGAAAGCTTTAGATTATCGTTGGTACACACTTTATAAAGAAATTTCATGTAATAAGCCACTTAGTAATGTAAACATTGCGCAAATATTTTTACCAAACAACAAAAAACATATGGATGACAATTTGTAGCAATTTTAAAACCAAAATGGTACTTTACGTAGTTGACAACAGAAAAGAAAAAGGTTAGTCTAGTACAAGGCAATTGTTTATTTTGGGTTATGGTTGAAGTTGGATTTTTGGGTTGTAATTTAGTCCATTGCAGTAGTATTTTGTGTATCACAAACGCAACAAGTAAATACAATACTGAAATGCGGTGAGGGAGTTCGCAATTAATGTGACCAAATGTTTAATTTTCACTCGTACCCAAAGATTTTCAACGAACATAAACAACACGAACATCACTGTATTCAAAATAAATTAGAAGTTGTCAAATTCGTGACTCGTAAAATTATCTAATATGTGGATTTATGTGCGCCTCAAAGACCATAACCGCGAGACAAGAAACAACAACGAATATATTTCTGAGCTGACACTTTTCGTAAGTTTTCCATAGCCACTTTTCGAAGAAAACGACTCCGGGAAACTTCATTAAATCTTTTTTGTATTGTAATGGGTTGACAAGGCGCAGTAAAATGCGGCTTTTACACGATACGTTTATTTTCATAATAAATTCGTTTTCTGTCTGTGATTTTGTTTTTTCCGACACGGCACGAAAGGACAACGGAATTTCAGGGGGGTAATTAAACGCTGAATGTTATATTAAACCCTTTTGAGATAATGAAATGTAACACACCGCGTTTTCGATGAATATAAACATTTTAGCGGATGAAAAAACCGGGAGGGTTATCGCACGCAGATCCTGGAAAATAATGAGGAATTTTAGGGAAATTAAAATAAAAAAGTGTATGCTTCCAGTAGCAGCAAGAAAAAACAATGATTTTATAATGTGTTGGAGTAGATGTACAATATCATGGATCCAGGTAATTGGAGAAAAACTGGTTATATATACTAAATTATGTAACTCCAACGATTCCCGAGACCAAACTTGACTGTTTGTTAATACTAGGTTTATTATTGAAAGCCCTATAACAATTTTAATTCAAATTGAGTTCAAACTAACCATTATTGCTAACTGCAAAATATTAAAGAAGTAAGTTGTTTAGATATCTATTACTATTTCTATCATTCAGAATGTTTCCTTAAACATTGACTATATTAGAATAACATCATATAAAATTGGTTTCACCACACAAACTCTAACTCAAACGAAATATCATTAAATTCATTTTTATATCATATATTTGAATCACAGCTTCCAACAAATCAGAATTAAAATTTCAAAAGTATCGACTACAATTTACCACAAATAAAACTGTCTGTGTTTACAATACGAACTATTGCACCTTTTAAATATTTGCGCGAAAAATCATAAATCAAATCTGAAAATTAGATACCTGAACTCCTAATGAATTTAGTTATCCAATAAAGTATCACAAAGTAAGCCGCTCCAAAAATAACATGTCGGGTTTTTTTACTATCGTCTTAGTTTTGGAAATATTCAGGGTGGAAACTCTTTGAAAAATCTGCGCTCTTTAATGTCACCATTAAAGTTTTCCTTTGGTAGAATTTTCTTCGTGGGGTTCAACGCTAGATAATAATTAAATTAAACCTGTATTAGGTCATTATAATATAATATAACTTTCTTAGAAATGATTTAATCACTTCATTATCTTTTAAAATATATTGAAAATACACCCTTGAAAATACACATTTGAATAAAACTAATTATTTGAAAAATTTTGTAGCGTTTAGGATTCATAGGCTTCGTTGTAGGCGTCTAAAAGTTGTCAAAAATAAAAAAAATCTCATTGGTGAAAATTATAATTCATAAGACTAAAATTCTAGTTTTTTCGACTTTAGAGGAAATAAAGTTAGGAACTGTGTAAAAACCATCGGTACTGTTAAAAACCGTACAGTGTGTTTTAAAAAATCCATTTCGATTGCATTATCGCTTTTAGTGATATCATAGTGGAAACATTACATTTTTTAATACTTTGAGGTCACAAATAAAATATCAAGTGCAAAATCATGTGCTCATTGGCCTGTTTAACAAAATTTCATGTAGACATGCTTCTGTGTAAAAGAAAAGAACACCAGTGAATTTGTTCAATCACTATTCTAAAAGTAACATCCTCATTATTCCTGATATAAGTATCCTCAGTATTAGCAATTCAGTTCATATTTTTTTGAATACCAAAAAAAAAATATTCAAATTTTACATGGTTGTTAGTGAATATGACTTAGAAGTTGCTTCTATTCGGTCATATATGGATTTCTATTTAACGCTTCAATTACGCAATACACAGTCAATTTAAACATATTTAGATTTTCTTGATGGCCCTTTACATTTTTGTAGTTGTGAGTAAATATTTTATAGTGACTGAAATACTCAACCTTAAACAAAAAATATATGCTACTAAACGCCCGTTTCAAATGCATTAATCGTTCCTCTTGTAGCTCGAACGTTACATTCCGCACTTCCTGCAAAAATTTTCACACAGCAATCATGTGCTCCCTCCCCCGCTCGGACCCCCCGACGCTCACGTCCAATGCCGAAGTGTTTTGTGAGTTAAGGAAACAATCAACGTCTCCCGTCATCTTTTTATTGAGTCCAGCAGAGCTTTAACACGCATTAATTTAATCCATTTGAATCTCCTTTTCCTCCCTTTCGCAACATCCTCATAAATAATCAACGTTTTGGTCGTGGAGTCTACCAATTAAAAATTTTATTGCTACCATAATAAACTTGACCCGGATTCATGCTAGGAGGGCATGTGGACCTTACACGTATGAAATGAACTGAAGTAAACCAAACAGCATATTTAATGTAATTTTTAAGGTTGGACTGGAAGAGTTTTAACATTTTCAACGCACAAATCAATCGACTTAGATTAAGAATCCTTCTTCTTCATCATAAGTACGTAATACTTTACATCATGCTTTAATGAAAATAATGCTACGTCAATACTTACTTGTGCATTTTTCGTATTAAAGATATATGCACCAAACAAATTTACTGCTTTCGTTTTCGGATGAGCGATATGATGGTGTGCGCTTGCCCCCCTACTATTCCGCGTTATGTGACTTATGTTCCCTCGGCAGCGATATGAGGAGGCAGAGAGTGGCTTTTTTTCGGCAAAATCAAACAATCCTCTAAGATAAGAAAATTATTCCGTCTAATTATGAATTGATTGGTATAAATCGGAATAGTGAGAAATCATAAACATTAATGGAGATAATGGCCATAAAAGACACTCTTTATCGTGACCATGTTAAGTTTAATTTTAAATGTGATTAATGATGGTATTTTTGTGTGATGATGATGAGGATGAGTGAAGGATTTTTGATAACACCGTCAATCTCGTCGGATTCCGAATAAACAGCAATTAATATTAATTGTTAATAACAATCGTGCGGGGCACAAACATTTACTAATTTTGTAATTTACATGTGATAAAAACAATTACATTTTTTATAGAAAAACAACTCTTCGTCGTTCGAAATGATTTTATACAATTGAATGTACTACTAGCATTCAAAATGAAGTAACTCTGCTTTTGATGTATAAAAGTTTGATTTCTGATCGAAATTCTTTGAAAAGACTTCGGGTTTCCACATAAAATATTACGTCTTAATTAGTACGTACACAACTATGGTAAAGTGAGAGTTAATATAATTCTTCATGTGCTTTTGGAAAGTGGCCGGGGGCATATGGCAAATTAATGTTTATAAGATTGGGGATCCAACAAAATTTTTGAATATAAACCTTTTGTTGCGTTGTTAAGCAAGCCACTGAAAGAAACTTCTAAAATCTTTCTTGTATTTCAATTCAAAATCAAATTTTTCTTGATTTCTCAGTCCCCATGGTCTTTGAAATTAAATGTTATGTGGTGAAAGCAAAAGATAGGTAGGGATTTGTAACCGGAAGAGGTGGGGAGACAAACATATTATCTAGATGGCATCTCAGTACTAATGTATGTATTACCATTCGGATCTTGGCAAATTGTGTATTATTTATCTAATAACTTCTCGAACTAACGAATGGAAGAAATCAGCACAATCAAAAACATCTATTTTCATAACTTCTAAAATATTTTGTTTTATTCCTTCGTTAGGTAAATGTACCATTTTAAATTCTAAAAAATTTGGTATAGGAAAGGGGGTTTGGGATACATGTTCAATTTTTATAACTAAAGGCCCTTTTAGAACAAATATTTTGGTGGTGTAACTTTGAGCCCTTCCGCAAAGGACTGAAACCATCTCCGCATATGTGAATGGACATCTATCGAAAGATAAAGACTTTACAGATTCAGTTTAAAACCCATTCTGGTGTTCCGTAACTAAAATATGTAGAGCTTCTTTCTGCATGATCCAAATTTTCTATTGTTTGAAGTTATAGAGGGAAAGTTCCAAGAACATCCTATTTTCTTGTTGTCTCGGGGAACGAAGCAGTTTGAAGCTTCTAGATTCAATTTCAAAGCACTTTGGGTAGTTTAATAGAAAAAATTCTCGATGAGGACTTGTGGGCGAATGACGACCATTCAAGACAGTCAGAACTTAAAACCAGCTAAATCGCCAGGCTCCCAAGGGAAAACTCTTCTGATTTGTGGCTAGATCAACGTTATGACATTTCTTAGGTATCACCTTTCCTAGCGAGATGATTAATAACACAACTTCTCTCTCGTTAGCCCCGAGGTCTGCAAAAGCTTGCCTGGGCTGGCCCGGGACGTAATTATTCCAAAAGCAGCGATTATTATTGCGGTCCCAGATAAGGAAATTGGAAATGGACATCATATCCGTGAAAAGCAAACAATCGAGAATTTCTCAAGACAATGACGGACGTCTCGTCGGGGAAGAAGCGAGAGGGTGGAGCGCCGCCTCTCTTTCTCTCTCAAGACCATGTGTATAAAAGCGATCTTGGCACGGGCAGTAAGTGGCGCCATCAATCATCGCGCTTCGGAATACGCCCAGGGCAGTCTACTAAACAAACATGTAATTATGTATATGAACCCCTGTTTATCCCGAGCCACTATCATTATACCTCGAGACTTGACCACCTCGCATTCGAACAGTTCGCAGATCTCCAAAAAAGATAATTCGTGGTCTGTCTGTGGAATCGACGGGGAGTGAAAGAGAAAGAATGTGGATGGTAATATACATAGGTATAGACCTATTCACGCTTGTTATTATTAAGGCGACTCTGCATAGGTGGCGTCACGGAACTAGATAAGCACCGATTAACATTTCCAGCGGAATTAATTGGTACCATTACTCTAATGAAATTTTCTTCACACTCTCACTGGACTTTATTGCCACAATAAAATAACTATAACCATTAGATACACGTACATGGAATTATTGTAATAATTGTTCCTGTCCGAGGATCATCATTACCGTTAATCTAGGTGGTTTTTAACTTATGGAATGTCTCATTAAGTTTCTTTTTATATATCTACTTACGGTAATATCACTTGTTTGTGGTGATATCACAAATATTTTTCTTTATTTACTCATTGTTGTTACAAGAAATATTACAAAACGTAAATATATTAACGTATGCACAATGAAATATGTAAAAGCTTGTACGTGCCTACACAAGTCGAAATTAACAACCAAAAATTTAATTCTTTTGATGAAATATAAAAACTCTTTGTCTAGTACATTGGAGAGAAACTTTTTAGTTTTAAATAACAACAAAGTATATGGAGAGAAACTTCTTAGTTTTAAATAACAAAAAAGTAAATTATATTTAATCATAAACTGAACCATAGCTAAATAAATACACTGGTTTTAGCATCTTGCCAGAGAGACTAGTACGAAGTTGCTTAAACTTATAAAGCAATTTTCCTAGCTTAGTTGTGACGTATACGTATTTAGGCTCCTTAGTGGGTCAAAATGAATTTTCAAATATTTGATAGGATTGTGAGATTGAATTGAGGGGTTGCAGTCGCAAGTATGTATTCTTAACTTGTCTTGCTGGGAAGACTTTTCAATGCAAAACTAAGGAAATATGACTTGTTTAAATTTAAAGTCAACGTTAATTCCCTTCATTAAGAACCTTAACACCAACGCCAAATACACATTTCATTTGTCAATAGTCAATAGTCTTTAGTCAAAAATATGATTATTTTTGTCGTAAGCCATTTGTTTATGATAAATAAATTCAAAATATAAATTACGAAATTTACACTTTATCACACACTTTACACTAATTTTATTACTCTAATCGTTCGTGTTGATGGGTCTGTTTTCCACATTACCGATATACAAATATAATAATAAATTCACTGCATTAATCTTACTGCGGAATAACGTGAGGGATTATACTAACTCTTAACACTTCAATTCTGTAAAAGATATGACAAGTACCAATTTATTAGGAAATTAAAGTTGCTTCAACGGTAATTTGACTAAATTGTAGTTCTTGAATTTAGAAGATCATTTATTGTCGTCGTAGGCCTGAAAAGTGTAGTAGGAACATTTAAACGCGCATTGTAACTTTGTAGGAATCTTGAAAAAAGATCAAAATAAAAAAGAAACCTTATACCTCAGATCCCCACAAATCCGAAACGCCTGAAAATCTTAGTCGTTTTTCAATAAATAAATATATATTTTTAAATATATTACAAATTCTTCAATGTTCTGAACAATTCTTTAAATATCCTTGATTGGATGTACAAACTTTTTCATAACTTGAAATAGAAAAACTTTCATAGCTTGAAATAAGCACATGGAATAAAATTTATAGAAGTTAAATGTAGCAGGTTTACAGGCGTTTCAAATAATTTTATTTTAATTTTGAAACTACAAAGAATGTTGAAACAAAATTCCTGATCTGCCGAAAACGTCGTAACCTGTAATCTAGAAAATTTAAGGAAATGTCAACATCTTTCATTCTCCGAAGACCACAGAAAATATCTAGATTTTTTTTAAATGACCTCAACTAGAATCTAGAAGAATCAAATACTACGTTTCAATTATACCGAAAAAGGCTAGAGGTTGCTTTAGAATCTTGGAGGGCTGGAATGGCTTTAATATGGAATCTAAAAAGTTTACAGAAATTACAGAAAACTTTAGAAAAAACTTAAGGTAAATATTTCAGAAGTGTTTTAGCACAGCAAATAATCGTAAGAGCCCTAAATTCTAATTTAGGAGATTAATGGAAGTTTCAAATTGTTTCACTTTCAAAGGACCACAAAAAAATCGGGCTTATTCTAAATCCTCTTAGACATGTACTAGAAGTTTCCTCGTTATAATTTCAAATAATACACAGTCTCAATGATGCTAAAGAAAAACCATTGCAGTAACTTTAGGTAAGAGAGTTCAAAAAAAGGAAGCCCAGTCTGAGTTTAAAATTGAATCAAGAGGCTTTATGAAAATTTAAATATTTCAATTTCCATTCTAAACGTAAGAAAGCTCCAAGAATCTAGAAGTTATATTTATGTGGCTCTTCTGGAACTTTCTGTTATACATGGAAAATGGGTGAAGTTCGGAATTTTTTGATATACAAAATAGATACTTTTGAGAATGGGACTTGCGATTCCTTCAAATTTTTGAACATACTATGTTCTGTATTACTATGTGTGATACATGTTTTTCAACCTGAATATTTTCATAACACAGAAATTCTAAAATCGGTAAAGTGGTGATAAAATATGATTACAAGATTAAATTTTTCACGAGAACTATAAACTCAATACACCACCGACGACAAGCTCCAAGATATAATACCTGGAATCCATACAACCGATGCCAATCTAATTATTCACCTCATTAATACCACTAATGAACAATTACACGTTTTCTTCATTTCTACACTTAGGACCACGTACATCGTATGCACTTCCCCTAACGGATTTCATTTGTCATTTAAGCGTACAAAGCTCACAAAGTAAACAGTTTATTGGTACCGAAGGTGCCGAATGTTGTCTTAATGACGCACCTGCTTTAAGCGTATAATAAGTAACCATTAACTTGACATGGGGCTATTTCAAATTTTCGAGACCGTCAATTAACGGTGTTCCTGGTTTAGTTTCAACATAAACACAGGGCTGATGTAAGGCGAACCTCGAGAACCGGTAATAGAAGAAATCCCCGCGAATTAAATTCTACTCTCGAAGTGTTAAGTGGGAAAATTGACGGACGATGACGAAAAAGTGTGGTCCGCCCGTATATCTAAATCTGGGCCAAATCTTGGGATCGCTGGCAAAAAAATAAAGAGCCAGTGAGGACAAGACAACCCATAGCTGGGAGTCTTTGAAAATTTTTAAGCCCGTTAAACGGGCCCATGTTTATCGATACAAAGGTGCCGCTCCATTGTATTGAGGTCTCTTCTCATTATGTCGAACACAAAGCTGTCTTTAGGTACTTAGCAGGGCATTAAGGGCATTTTCAAAAACATTTCTTGCGGTAGCCCATACCATTCAAACTATCCTATTGTTAAGTATAAAAGGGGATGCGTGTATGTGTCTGCGTTTTGCTAAATTACGATCCGGTGGTATATAAAATCACCTGTTCGATATTACTTGTGAGATAATCACGTTTCTCCGCGTCAATCCCTACCGAAGAATTATCAAAGCGCTGCTTTTCTAACCGCAGCACACCACATAATCGATTTTATTAAATGAAAAATCACTCGACGACCACAATTACTATTTAACAAAGCGTGTTACAACAAAAAAACTTTAAAACTGCATTTTACGTCTCTAATTACAGAGTAACCGAAAGTATCATTTTCAGTTAATTTTTTCGTGGACTAACTGTTAGATAAGCAGAAATCGCCCTGTTAACACTAATGTTAAAGATAATTACGATTGTTACGATAATAGAATTGCTTTAATTGAGTATTAGAAGCAATTACTTTTAACAAGGTGTACCATATTAATTGTGCACATTACAAACTGAATGCTGCCATAAAAAAGGAATATTCGTAGCGAAGGTTGCAGAAAACTTGAATATGGGAACATTCCTAGACGATGCGCTCAGAACAAGGTTCATTTAAAATAATCAAGATGGTTAATTGTAAAAGCGCACACGCAGGTGTAAAGTTTGAACTACTTATTTGATGGTTTGTATATTTTCTTACAAGTAAAGCATGTATGTAACTAGATAGATATTACTCTTGAGGGGATGTCTTTGAGTTAAACATTTGGTACAATTTGTTAAGGTATAGTTTGGTGCAACAAGACTTCAAGTAACTTCACATTTTGCACTTTGTTAGGTAAACCAGTTTAACGAAAATATGCACGACGCTAATCTGAATACACACGTGACCGTGTACACGTACATTCAGTAGATATGGTTAAACTAACATAGTTTTAAAACTTTTAGCTAGAAGCTATGGCTCCATAAAAACTTCTGACATTGGTTCCAGCTATAATAGAGAAAGATGTTTATTGTAAGGTCCATCCAGTGAGAACTGGTCCAGTTAAAAAGCAAAAAAAATACCAACTTTATACCGAGCGTATCCAAAAAATGCGGTTTCACCCTATACAGGAGCAGAGTATTCATGTAACGTACCATTTAACCTTCCTCCGTACATTTGTCCGATTTCGTCGACAAAGTGAGTAACAATCTTTTATATTTCTTTATGGAGCCTATGGAGCGTTTTCTTGGTCTTTGTGCATCGTTAACATGGCTATTAAATTTTATTCCTTTTTTTTTTCAATTGGACCAATTCAGACTGGATGGACCTTACATTCTCACTTTATTACCTGTAGATTTAGAATAGAAGCTTATTTAACAGTAGATGCATTGATACAACTTTATTCTCAAATTTCAGCAAGTTTACTAGGTAGTCACTTCTCTCCTTTGTGCAAATGTTATTGCAATTAAACCGCCTTAAAGCCGCGTGTTGACAAATCCGAATCAGAACAAGTCCTAATACACTCGAGCTAAATGAACAAACAAAAACACGTCGTCTGTTCGCAAAGAAAACCTGCATTAATACGAATAAGTCGTTCCTTTAAAGACGGTGAGTGATGAGTGCCATGCTTCCAATTGATTAATGTGTCAACAAATGCCCTGTTCAAATATGGCGGCAGAAAGTTAAAGCGCCCAAAGTAAATATTGTGTATTGTACTGTATACGAAGAGTATTAAACGGACTCAGTCTACTTAAGGATTTGTGTTTGCTCGACCACAAAAAATTAAATGAAATATTATGTTCTCCTTAACGGAGAAGCTCCGATGCGGCCACACTTAATTGATTCTGGAAAAGTTTAACGCGCCGCTTATTGGTTTAGATGGCACCTGATTACATCTAAAGCCGTGTGGGATATTTATCTAACCGAGCTTCATTAACAAACTAACATTTTATTAAAATCGATTGGCTTATAAATAACGCAGAATGTGTCTTCCAGCTGCATGCGTAATGTGACGTTAGGTTTTGTAAAAAATAATCTTTGAAAAGCACAAAAGTGATTAAGCTAATGTGAAAGTAAAGTCTTATGCTCACTCAATCCAAGGTATAACTTATCTAACGTATAAAGGTGAAAATGCGTGTTTGTATGCAAAATCGAGAGATCTAGGATAGATGTGAAGCTGAAATTCGCCACATCTATAGTTTAGGTACACACATTCGTAGAGATTTGAAAAACCCCGAAATTCCACCTAGGTACCCGAAGCATAGATAGAAAACGAGGCAGACACATCCGAGGATCTACTCGATAAAAAGGGGAGGAGGCGAATAAACCTCTTAGGCCAGTGTACGCTTTGAAATTTTTTTATCACAGATATGAAAGCAGCATTTTTCCTTATACACTCAAAGGGCTACAGATGTTTTCGTATTGTAAACTGGCCATTTTCCTCTCATTCGTTCGCAACTTATCGTTGCACGTTACATTTAAAAACAATAAAACTGGGATTTCGTCAATTTATTTTTGATAACGAAGAAAATTATGTTGCGGAGGGTTATTTTGTATTTCCATATTTTTTGGGTGTTCTCACGAATTATTCAAATGCCAAAAAAATAAAAAAATTTTTAGCTGTTTATGTTTATATGTTTTAGTGAAGAAGGAGAAGACCCGAGGAATTTAAATATAATTTATTTTTGCTTTGACTACTATTTAAAAACCGAGAACCCACCTATCGAGGGGGTAGAAAAGGATAAAATTTATTTAATAGTACCCTAGTAATTGGAAGCTTTAAATTCTACACGCTTATAACGAATAGGCAATAGGGTGGTGCAGAAAATAATTGCGACCCCGAATTTCCCTTTCCGAGTGAAAATTTGTTGCATCCTTGCAATTATTATAAGTATTATAGTATCATGTAGTTATTTATCTTATAAACTAAATTATTGTGTAGGAAAACAAAACAAAAAGACAGAAATTGACGTAGATAAGTACATAAAAATCGTTACAGAATCACCAGAAGGAGCTCATTACTATCATAAATTATTTTAAAGTAAGAAATAGGGACCAAAACTGAGGCCATAAAGAAAGTATTAAATTATTTCCTCAGTCCTTTACTAATTCTCTTTCCTTATTCAATATTAACAATAAATACACTGCACTGCCGGCAAACTTGATGTGAAGGTAAGTAAAACTTCTGTAAAAAGTCCAAATACGTACAAAACCTGCTTTAAAAATAGAGAAACTTTCCTGGAGAAAATGAACCGACATATTGAAACGATGGGTCCTGGAAAATCAGACAAAAAAACTCTACTGGCTGAACTTTAATCAAACTTATAAATAATTTGATATGAGGGCATACGACAGGTATTAAATTATTTCCTCAGCTCCCTATCATTCCTCATATCAACTCATTCATGTTTAGAACTTTTTTAGTTTTAATCCGCGAATGGTTTCTGCCCTATCTGCACTTTTATAGCGAACATAGAGCGGTAATTATTTTCATGATTCATACCTAACACAATTCATTTATATAACATATTGCAATTTACAGTGTCTCATTTATTAAATCCAATTAAATCTTAAATTCATTGCCTTAGAATTTACGCTGAGTACTCACCGTCAATTATTTTTAACCTGCCACTTCTGTTACCACCAGAAGCGAATGGAGATTTCGTTTTTGCTTTATTTCGCTGGCAAATTAATCTTTTAAAGCCTCACTTTACGTCCTTTTGCTTGCTTTACTCGTATGTATAGAAGTGGAAGTCGTAAAACTATATTTTAGAAGCTAGTTAAGTTTTATGTGATCCAATTAACACATCAATAAAGGCAAATCGGTTTTTTATTATTCTATTTTTACTATTCTTACAGTTCGTTTTATTGGACGGTAATGGGTGGAAGGTGGAATCCTAATGTGTATGGAGTTATATTTGTTGAGCAAGTTGTAAAGATAAACTGCCATGGTTTTGTTATGGGTGATGACACCAATTGTCAATGTTATAACGTTAACGCGTGCCACAGGGTCTTTCCTCAATTTTGTGTGGGTATGTAATGGTGTAATGAACATGTGTTTCATTAGTTGAAGCGTAATGTAAGAAGTATGCTTCTATATTTGATAGTCATCCTCCCACCTATGGAGTAGAATCGACCGACTTAAAGTTCAAATACATTGTATTCAAAAGGCATATAATTATTAAACAGAATATATCCACGGAACCTGAAATTAATAATTCCGATATTTTAATTTGATTAGAATATCGACTTTTCCCCATTTAAACCTTCCTCGGATACTATTTATATACAGTAATTACCGATTTTCCCTCTAATTCATATTTTATTAGCGACACTTCCCCCATTTTCTCAAAAAACAAAAAAGACATTTTTATCATTTAATTAAATCGACTCGATATTTTTTGGTTAAATTCGCGTCGGCACGAATTTCCGATTTCATACACGCCTCGATTAATTTCTCCTGAACGGCTTTAGCATTCTACAATTTGTTGGGTGATAAACCGAAATGGTATTATTTTTTTTCTAGGAGGGGGGGCGCGTTGGTGGTCCGAAAGAAAGGAATGAAAGGCGAAAGGAAAAAGAACTTAATTTCGGGGAATATAAAGAAGGACAACCACACTATGAATTGTTTATGGCTAATTGACCTCAACATCTAGGCATAACCCACCCTAATCTGTTAACTAGATCCGAGTTTCTGAATTGTAAATGAGAAGAAGGCGCCTGACTCTAATTTATCTCGTCAGCCTTTTGTTTCTTTTTTTATCATTAGCTGTCTCTCTGGAGGCACGGGCGTTATGAATAGTTTTAATTAAAAACTATCAAGGTTATAATCGGTTATGTTTATTTATAAGGAATAATGAAGAAAGAGGAAGCAAGTCGCTGCATTTCCTAATTTTAGGTGCGCTCCTTGTTAAATTTCGAATCGGTGATTTTATGCATTATACCTGTCGAATAATTTTTGGGCCCGAATCCACGCTCTGACAGAACAATTAATAACGTTTCGCCTTTTCAGGTGAGCAGCCTTCGAGCAACCGTGGTAATTGATTACGTCGTGAAAAAATTTAAAAACGTAATTTTGGTAACCGATACCGAGTACTTAAAATTTCTAGATTTATCGTGTACAGGAGCTGTAATTTCATGTAATAATTCATAATTAGTTTTTTGGTCGATATAGTAAGTTATACGTTCATTTTTTAAGATAGATTTTTCAGATTTATACATTTCAATACATGAATTCTCTTTTCAGTGAAGGTTTTCAGTTGATAAAAAGGTGAAATCGGTTATGTAGCTGTAATATAGTGTAATGATTCAAAATTAGCTTTTTCCTCGACGGTGTAACCTTTGCTACTTTACTGTACACCTTAATTCATCAAATTTTATGCTTTATAACGATGTATTATATTTTTGGCTAATGTGTTCATTCTACATTATTAATGAATTCGTACAGAAGTTGTAATTTTTCGCAATAGATCCAAATCAGTTTCGAGTACTTTTCCATATAAGGATCCATAACGTTAGGGTGTCGATCTAGATTAAACGGTAGAATAAATATAAGAATTTAAAAAAAAAACCTACGATTTTTCGATACACCACAAAAATGATAAGACTAAAGTGCCTTTTGCCCTTATCAAAATCATCCAGATTCATCGATCAAAATCGCATGAATTCAATTTTTCAGAGAACCAAACGCAAATACAGAGGTTTCTGCTTTTAACTGTTTACAATTTCTAACTAACAGCCGAATATATTCATACACCCTCATACACACAGACTTTTTTGTAAAAACATGTTTTTGAGGCACAGAGGATCTGAAAACCTACTGAAAAGCAAATGTTCCAAACTATAAACATTTACCTGATTGCAATACGGTCCCACTGTGTGAGTGCCTTATATGAGAACGTAAAAACTTTGAGGCATGGAAATAGGTTGGCGTATTAAACCTTATCAAATTGACAAAAAAGAAGGTAATCAAATTTTCAAACTTTCGCTTCGTTTACGCTTATGTATGTGAAATTTGAAGTGTTTCAGGCAAAACAAAGCTTCCAAAGATTTTGGCAAATTCCAAAATTTTAGAGATAGTAAAATGTATAAAATATAATTCTTATTTTCAATTTTGGAGTGAATATTGTACCGATATTTGACTATACTTCACTAAATTTTTATGACCATTTATAAATTTCTTAAAGCTTTTTCAATTGCCAGTTCTATTAAACTCCTTTCCACGGGGAATATTCCTCTTTGTTTCCTTAGGAGGGTTTCTTTCTTTTCTCCCTCGGCTCGCCTAATGGTCAATTTTCTCTCTTTCGGCATGGAAAAGCGGTAGTCGGTGATCAGAAGGACATCAGTGGTCAAATATTTGCTGAGTGTTAGCTGGAGATCGAAGGATAAATATGTATACAGGCGGTGGTTCTCACACGGTGCCGATATTTTTGTTAATTGAAAAGAAAAAAGGAAAAAGTGAAAAAAGAGGGGAAGTCGGTTCAGGGTGACACAAAATCAGACAAAGGGATTGGATAGTTTGAAATGTTCTCTGTTTGGTGTATGATTGAATTAATGTTAAAAATGTGGAGAGAAACGAAGACTTGTTATTAAACTTATAATAGTGATGGCTTGTAAAAGGTCAGAAAATTCACATTTGACATGTCAACAGACGTATAAAACAGAATATTCAGCACTTGTATTTTATTGCTATAATTTATAGGCAGCTTGATATAAACCAATAAAGTCTCGACCGAGATAAAAAGAGTAAGTCTCGTGATTCGCCTCTTCCAAAACTTCAAAAATCCGCTTAAAAGCCACATGTCGTCGTCGTCCGTGCCCGAAAAAAAAATCACAGCCAACTGTACCCGATGGAGGAAAAAATATGTCACAGCTTGCTTCGGAAAAGGGTTGCTTATAGCGCGAGAAGACAATCGAACATCTCCGGATAAAATCGAGTTGGCATAAAGTCCTCGGCCTAGCCTTAAAGTTGTCCCTGTATAAAGATGAAATTCGAGAACTGGTCGGCGTCTCTTTGACTTTCCGAGCCGGTGGGCCAAAAATTAATCGGCCAGACAAAAAAATTGTCTCTTCTCCGGTGAATATAGGAGAGGATGAACATATTGTCGCTTCAGTTGATCGAAATTTTCGAAACGGCTCTCTTTCGCTTTCAGATTATGTTGTATCGATGCCGGCCGGTTAGTTGGTTTTGTACGCCGACTACGACTAGTATGGGTATAGATCGGTCGAGATAAAGGCGGCCCAGGAGGATCAATTCTTACACAAATCGACTCTCACACGTTCAGTAATTGCGTTAAGTTAATATCTTCACTCAAAATAAAACAGTTACAGTTACTTTGATTTGTAGGACTCAGGTATCAAATGATGGAAAACAAGCCGGTATGAATCCTGCCAGATCGCGTTCGTTAAATGAATGTAACGTAAAACTCGTTTGGGTGGGTTTAAACATACAATTCAAAAAAGGAATCCATGCTTGAAACTGTAGTTACGATTATTAATCTGAAAATTTATATCCACCTTTATGTTTTGACACCAAGGATAATATCCCTTCCTTGAGCGTTCAATGTTTTAAAAAACACGTCAAGGTACATTTTCTGATTTTATTTTGTTGGTAGGTAGGGAAGCTGTGTTTATATGGATTGCAAATGGCAAGTGATAAAAATATAACAAAATTGGCGATGTTACTTTCTCATAAGTGAACTAAAATGAGCATTACCCTTTTCATAAGTCAGTCCAATAAGTACGTTAGGTGTTTTTGAATTTTGTCCCCATCCTTCTTGGTGAGATTTGGTAAAAGGTTGTGAGACCCTTCTCTCCCACTCACATAAGATTTTCTCTAAAATTTTTATTTAATTACATTTATTTGATTAAATATTTTTGTCGAAAAATTAACGAGAGGAAAGGGCCCTTCAAAGATGATCAGTCAATACTTTCATGTTGGTAATCAATGTGGATTAAATGTGAATTAAGCATACACAGTTCAAAAAGAAAAGGTTGGATTAGTTTTCGAGATCACACGAAGAATACAAGTGCCCTTTGCCCCTAACCGATTTTAACCGAAATTTCATGAATTTCAGTCGTCAGAGGACCAAGCCGAAATACTTTGTTTCAGCTTTTCACAGTTTCTAAGATAAAGTTGACAACATACACATAGACACACTTTCCCCCGACATTTTTCTAAGTCCATGTTTTTCTGACTAAGGGGACCTCAAGACATCCAGAATGTCAATATCCTAAATTCCTAAAATCACACATTGCATACAGTTCCCTATGAATTTTCCCCTCTATCTAGCAAAGAGGTACTTACATGGACGCCGGCAGGATTACCTTCAGGGGGGTGCATCTACATTTACACAATATATTATTAACTCATCAGATGTAATTTATAATAGTGCATCCTTATGTAGGTATCAAATATCAGGCATTTATGCCATGTCAGTCAAACTGATGTCAAATTTAAGCCATGCAAGTTCATAGAAAAAGGGTAGAGGAGGAGAACAATGAAGTCATTGGCAACATGACGAGATTGAACAAGCTTGTTCAATTTGAAGGTGTTGAACAAATTTGGTTCACAAGCTTTTGTTTTGCGTTTCTATCCAAAGGGTCACTTGAATACTAAACAGAACTTGATATGAGAAAGACGCTGTTTATCACGTTTGTGTCAACAATGTTGCAAGTTTAGGCATTAATGCGTAACTTTTCTACGATGGGTCGGTCTTGTGTGATAAGATATTCATAAAACCGGAACGTCAACACGCAACCTTTGTTGCCATCTTACGATATTCTGTTTAAGGGTCAGTTGTTTTTTTTTGAAGCATTTGAAACAAATAGAGAAACTTTTGGCAACATGTGGTTCCATAATATCCAATTACCTAATATGCAATCAAAAAACGAAGAGCACTTATATTGAACCTACGCGATGAAATCTTGCTCGATGCTTTAAATATCAACAGTTGATTGGTGTATTGGCCATACATCGTATTGTTATTCTTTTGTTTCACTAATCACTTATAATTAACATGTAATTGCCGGCTAAAATTATAATTTGCAATTACTTTGTTTTACTAGATTACACCTGATATGTTCTCCATACCCCTATATACCCTCACATGCTTTTAATTATATATTAATAAGCAGACTACTGAGTTACTCCCTTCGCATAAATTTTATACTGGCAACTGTAACGAGTTTTTTTAATAGAATTCTCAAGGTATTAGAATAACATTGAATGGTCTTGTTTAAACTTCGAGTACAAATATTATGGCAAGTTTAACGAACAAGTATAATACCTGCCCGTTATCAGAATCGCTATTTACCGAATTTGTTATGCCGATAAGAAAAACCTATTGATGTTAGCACTAGCAGTGACGCTCCCAAAATTCCAGTAAATTTTCAAATTTTTATCCAAAATTCAGCATTGAGTTGCTGTACGTAATAATACACAAACAAATATTAGCGAATAAAAATTGTATTGTCTTTACGAAAAAAAGTAAATACCAATGAATCTTTGATTTGAAAAAAATATAGCATGGAAACCATGATCAGATATGAGTAATCGAGGTAGGACAGGTGAACTGAAAAATATTCTTAAGTAACCACATTGCAACCGTATAAAATACATAAGCATGGAAAATTCTAGACGAGGCCTCTGTTAGGCAGCTAGCGGAAATGGTTGGTTAATGATAATGATGAAAAGTGGTATATTGGGTCTTAATGCTGGATGATTTACTTTCAGTTGAAGGAATTGTGCAAAGAAATAAATTAATGTGATCACTATTATAGTGATTGGTATTACGCATGTATTTTGCATTGACACATACGAATTAAAGATCATATACCTCCGTTGGGTCCTTTGCCCCGTATCCGGATTCTAAAAATGTCTCACGGTGATTCATAAGTAAGAAATGATAATATTACTTAATGCCGAGTAATAAATTTTTAAGCTTCGAAGCGAGTAACATTGAAATCACAACTCCTTTTGTTGGTTTTTCAAATCGAATCTTATCGAAACGTCTCGTTCTATGTGTGTGTGCGAGTAACGTATTAGCATGTTTAAATATTGAAAGTCCACAAGGGCTAAAATCGCATTACGGAAATTCATACAGGGAGAAAAAGAGAGAAATGGGGAGAGGGAACAGAGATAGAACTCGGAAGGCTGCGGTTCGCAAAATCATCATCGTAGTCGGCGTCGTCGTCGTCATCATCCCCTTCTGGTAGTACATGCAGAGACTGAGAGGGAAAGAGAGAGAGAAACAGGGAGAGAGTAGTTCGATGTGAGGCTTTTAAACTTCCCCCTCGGTATCCTTTTAAAACCCTCTCCGGGGGTGAAACCTATCTCTAATCTTACGATGCGTTTCACCCGAGAATATCCCGCTTTAAATTCGCGAATTCCGGAAACGTTTCAAGGAAATGAAATAATTTAGGAAGTCGGTGAAAGATACATACATGTATTGCGTAAATTTTTCCTAGGGGGTGCGGTTTAGCACTAATAAAATCTCTGCATGTACCATGCAAATATAGTAACCTAAACATATCTATTCAACCTATATCTAAAGCTAAGCAGGATATCACTAATATCCTATACTGTACATTCAATATTTAGTTTAGTAGTACTAGCAAAAACTATTAAAATTCTACCTAAACACAAATAATGTATCAGGGAAATATAATCACCACAATCAGTATAAGGGTCTTCAGTAAAATAGTTGTACCCAGAGATCTAGAAAAAATTAGATAAGCTATTGGTCTAACACTAAATATATATATGCAATGGAATAATCTTATCCGCTTTTAGTCTAATGGTAATTACAAATATCGAGTCAATGAGGTTTGTTAGGTATAAGGAATTTCCAAAAAATAATAACCCATTGGTTCACATCATTTAAAGTTAGCTGAAATATTGAAATTCAACCAAAACTGTTTACTAGAACATTCATTGATATCGATACAATCAATACGTATTGATTTCAATTGACGGTTAAACAGTTGAAATATTACATTGAAGACATCCATATAACAGTATCCGTACCTTACCATAAACCTTTCAACGGCTTCAACTAAACAAAGTTCTATTTCATTATATTCCATTCTCCAATTTTGGTCGCTGATTTACCCATTCCTAACGTTTAAGATAATTTTACTCCAAACGATCTGATGTTTTTTCCCGTAATAGATCACAACACCATGTACGGCATATTAGCATAATATAATAATGAAAAATGGAAATATACCTCCTTATACAATTTGCTGTGTTTTTAAAGCTACTTAATTCCGTTTTAAAATTCAAATACGTTTAACTACCGGAGGTAGGATACTGTAACGAGAGGTTACGAATTTATGAAAAAAATTACATATTTTGGTAATTGCTTGAGCGCACCATTACCTCTAAATTGTTGTATAAATAATATTTATTTTCGTTTTTAACATTTAAATAGCTGTACCTACATATACCCAAGCTAGGTTCCTTAATTTTTTTAATTAAGGGATAATTAAAACTTCTAAAGTAGAATGGTTTATATTGCTAGTAACAATTACAATAATTCTGAAATTGTCAAAATTCCTGATGTACTCATGTAGTACCTACTGTATAAGTCCATTACGTGACACATTTGTACAGAAAATATCCTTTTGTTGAGGTATTTAGTAGTATTTACGCAGTAATTTTAGTATTAGTTTGCAGGGTATATTGACGGTTTTAGTTGGTTTTTAAGGCAATAAATGAAAAAACTCATAAGAAATTTCATTTGCGAAATTGTTACAATCGTTGTTTGAAAACCAAAATATATTTTTTATTATCTCGAAAACAATACATTCTACGTAGGAACTCTCTGTAGTAAAGCTGATGAAGACTCATTCACCGTGGCAATTAATTATAATATTTTCAAAAACAAATTTGTAAAATTCCGAGAAAATTGTACAGATCAATTTTTAGGCAGTACTGGCAAAAAAATTTTGAAGGCAAAAAAATCACACCAAATTTACAAAAATCAAGTTGAAATTGATATTTTCTCACAAAAAAAATTTCCCGTAAAATTTTAATCCCACAAAAATTTCAGTCGACCTCGTATGCATTTATCTGTAATATTATCTGTTAAAACTTACTTATTTAATAAGTATAATATTTTATTTCATTATATAATTATAATTTCATGAAAAATTGTTAGTTTTCTGATATAAAAACTGCTGAAATGTTTTAAAGATTTCTTCAAAAAACTTTTCAAACAGGGAATTGAAATTTTTTGACCTAACCTGCGTGTTTCATCGGGAAATTTGAAAATTTCTTGTGAATTTTTTCTAAATATTAAAGTTTTATCTAAGCTCATTTGTGTAACTTTTCAAATCCAAGTTCATATTACTGAAACAAATTCAGATATTAGCCATAAACTTCTTGTAGTCTTCTTCAGTCCTGTAATGAAACTAATAAATAAATTCGAGGAGTTTCAAACCCAAAATAATCTTATAAAAATAAATTCAGATAGTAACGTTAAATTTTGCCTCAATGGTAATGAAAGTACACCGCCGAGGAACCTCATATTATGAAAGTAAATTCAAGTAATAGCCTCATATTTCATATAAACTTCAACACTACGTATAATTTCATATATTGGTTGGAGCAAAATTAATAAGGTTAACCAACAATCAATTAATAACGGTAGTAATTTTGCAAAACATTGGCATTTATACGATTGTATGGAAAATTCCTGAATAACCTTACCATTGAGAACTTTCATGTAGCGTGCATTGCCTCCTAGTTATTAAAGAAATGAAATTTTCGATATTCAAAAATTGTTGCTTACAATTTGGCAAACAAAATTTTGTACTCATTATTATTATGTTCAATATCAGACACAGTACGGAAAACCTATATTACTTCTCTTATTCTCTACAGTCGAACAAGCGGTTGGTCTGTATGTGAAGCTAAGAACATTAAATCAGAAAGAATAAACGTGTTGCAACTTTTAAGTACCAGATTTCAGCGTTCATAAACGGTATTAATCATTTTGGATTACACGACATTTTCCTGAAATGGTTCAAAGAAAGAAAAACTACGTTACTGTCGTGTTAGAATGGGTAAGTATGAACGTATTTCCTGAGTTAGTTGATTACACGTACGTAAGCAATGAGGCGAGCTTTTCGCCTTGATGAAAACGGTGTCACCTTCGGGTAACATCGAAATGACAAAAAACGCATTAGTTTCAGGGACTTTATCGCACCGTAATCGGGTGTTAAAAGGGCATTATTGTTCATTTATATGAAGCCACCCAAAATGCTGGCAGAACGGTAGCACAAAGTCGATATCCGAACGCCATTTAGATTAAGAAAACATCGCTTTCCACTCTTCCACTTCGGTGTGCCCACTGGGTGTTGTTTTCTATCGCTTTCGGTCTCTCTCCCCCTCACTCTCTCTCTCTTTCTACTTTGTAGATATAATGATGGAATTAACGTGAATTTATTTACCTGTAGGTTTTTAGGTGGTCCGCTAATTGGTTTCGTCACCTTCGACTCAAAATGCCTGTACTAATGGACGGTTACTTTTTGTTTTTGTTTTGGGGTAATTACCGCCGTTTCTTTAATATATTCAGAGTCGTACGCGCACATTCGGTTATCCGGGGAATGTGTAACGTGCCCGGCTGTATAAATCACCCATCAATTATTTCGTACGATTTGCGCGGCGCGGCGTTACCATTTCCTATCAAATCTCTCCATAATGAGTTATTAACGTGCGTAATTTTTCATTCCTCCCGGACCCGAGCTTTAATCATAACTCACTGTGTAAACTTTACTTTTAAAAATAATGGTCTCCTTCATTAAACACCGTGCACTCATCGCATGCGAACAGAAATATCTTCGATATCATTTAATACCCCTTATTATCCATCCCTTAAGGTCCCTTTTCTCTTACGGCCGCCGACGCCCTTCGCGTTGGCGAGCCTGCCCGGGCGGCAAGCCAAAGTGGACCCAAGCGTCCCATCGCACTTGGTGCCTTTTGTGTTTTTACGTTGGTAATTCTATAGTGTTAATACAACAACGAAATGGCCACTAATGTTCTGGAGGTGTCTGGGTTATGCTACTTTGTCACGCGATTTCGATATATAGAAGAAAGCGCAAAAAGGGCGAGGGCGACGCGCGGGGAAAGGACACACACACACACACTCTCACTGTTGGATGTTATGTTTTATTTATCCACCATACCAGCACCTTGTATTGACGGCGCTGAATAGTGCGGCTTTGTCGCCGTTGCACGAAATTTTTCCAACCATCAAGATGATTGAGGGTGCCGGTTACTTTTACAAATGACAGTAGACTTTTTCCTCGCCTAAAAGTAACCGAATTTATCACCCGTAAAAATCATACACGCAACTTGGTAAATGTGGTAAGGAAACTATGTCACGTGTCCCGCTCGGACCCGCTTCGAATAAGGCGTATTTATGGAGAGGGTGTTTTGTTAAAACAGCGTTTTTCGTATGTTGTTGACCCCTTAATCGCTTAAGACAAAAATATCAAGGAAGAAGTCGACCTGTACACAAAACTTCCCTCTACATTTTGTAGGATTTGGAAGTTACTGTACCATATGCGAGAAATTTTATCGGACAAAGATCATTTTTACACCCCCTCAGAAATTATTGCACTTTTCTGAATCATCTAGGTACTCAATCTACGGTACCCAGGTTATAGTTTCCATCTAACTGTTGCCTAAATTTCAACCCCATTCCCATCCCATTAGGAAGTCAAATACGGTGGCGGGTGTTTTTAACTACCCGAGAAGGACCTCAAATACCCATTTTTCATCCCCTGAGAAAGAGAATTACGAGTTGTTATTCTAAACGAATTTAGAGTCCCTCAGCTATAAACGTGCAAAGTATAGAGTTTATAGCTATTCAGGTACTGGTAAATAAATTTCATCTCCTTTTTTACCTCTTGGGTAAGGTAAATTTGAAGGTTTTCACAACAAAAGTAAATACTATTAGTAAACAAAATATAATAATTAACCAGCAACTCCTTGAATTTACTGTCTGAAAACGTGAGGTAAAATTTAAAACCACGCTCAAATAATCAAGAAAGTTATTAATTATTTGCAAGAAACGAATTTAAACCCGTTGATTACTGTCGACTTTTCAACACGCTTCCTCCTAATATTTATTTATGCATTCAGAAACAATCATAATATGCTGATTTCTCACGACGAAAACAACATTCCAATTTTACTTTTGAAGCTTTTTTTGTCCCTCTCTAAAACATTGGTTTGCCATCTTTTTCCCTCTCTCGTTACTTGTTTTTTGGTACCCAGGTGGAATTTCGAGGTTTTTTGACTTTTTACGGTCCTTTTTATGCCTAAGCTAGGTGTGTCAAAATTCAGTCTTCTAGAAATGCTGGAATTTTATAACACACTGACCTACATATTTTCAGATTTCTATATTAGATATTAGTACAACATTGAATCATGATGTTTAAAATGTGCATTATATTTTTTACTTTTTAATGTTTCACGCGCCAAAATAAGAATTTTTTAATGAATGCATCTTAGTTCAAATAAACTTAAATTTAGCTGCGATAGATGAGTTTCGTAGTTTCTAGACAATTTCCTGTTCACTCCTAAATTGGTTTTCAATGTGAGGCAGACCTCCAGAATCTGAGAAAATACTTATGTACAATTAATTTTAAGCTCTTAGCAAGTAATTGGCCTCATAAAAACGTATAACAAAATCCACAAACAATAAAAATCCAAAAACAAAATATGAGATATGGCTTTGCTAACTATAATTGGAAGCTGGAATACGAATCGTCACACACTGGACTGGAAGATATACACTACAAATTTGTAGAAAATTGCATGTAATGTGTGTTTAAAAACTGGTGTATTATTTTTTTAACTAATACAATAGCCACATTATCGAATTAAATAACCAATTACTGAAGGGATATTAAAATACGAGAATATTTTCCAAGACTGCCTCTGCATGTAGATTATGGCTCTGCTGCAATGTAAATGTTCCTGTATGATTTGTATGTACTTCCCTGTGACTATTATACATCGCAAGTTTACACATCAGGATTCATCCTATTTTACTTAAGGTACTCCTTAGTACTTATCCTTGATGCTATAATGCTTTATATGTTTCAGTTACAAAAATTAATCTTTCGAAATTAATTTGTTTTTAAATATTGCTGTTGATATTCTCGGCGAAAGAAAGGCCTCTTGTTTTTAGCCGAAGCGTAACACTGAAAATTAATTTCGTAATGTCATCTAAGTGATCACAAAAAAGAAGCTAAAGTGATTTAACCAAGTGATTCATCGTGTTGAAAACAGGTCAGGCACTAAACTAAGTAGTAATACATAACAAAGATTCATTTATCTGAAAAATACTGCAAATGCCTTATTTAAAAACATAACAACATGGAAACCCATGCAAATATTCACTATGTCTGCATTTTTTCCTGCGATAGTAATTAATGGTTCCAATGAAGATAACCGCTTTTCCGCAGTGGAACTTCCATTAGCGAGATAGTAGAAAAGATCCATTATACAAACTAAAGCGATATAGAAGTAAATATGGTGCAGTCACATTGTCATTATTATCTAGTAGCAGCAGAAGAACAAAGGTCACATTTTGTACAACGTTCTTCAATACCTAAAGTGACGTAACATTCTCTGGTGGGCAAGAATTTTCAACATACGCTTATATCGTATCGACAACAAGTAAATCAGTATTTCGAATTTCTTCGCGTCCATTCCCCCTTTGGAAGATAAATGGTTCTTTACTGAGTTAGTTCCCACTGAGGATATTGCTTTATATTCAGAGCTACTGATTTGATTTGATATATGGGCATGTCGCTAAACTAATTTCCCCGAATAACTTCCACGCCATATTTATTAAATGTTTACAGAAATAGCGCATTTACTTCACAGTATGAAGACAAGATTAATTATCGCCCGCGAAAAACTCGTCGAGCAACGTCCGACACCAGGTGCACCAGATAACTAGTTACCTACAACTTATGCCATATTTTCGAATACTCACATTAGCAAAAATGCCAAAACGGGTATTAGTGATTCCATATGTGAATACGTGTTCCATCACGGGAGGAGGCGCAATTTTAAAATATTTCCCGTAGAAAATACTCGTTCTATTAATGGTCTCCGGACTCATTATTTGTACAGGACGATATAAATATACTAATGACTCGACTGTCAATAAAAATACGGGAAACGTTATCGATTCACCGCGCTTGATGGCTTATTACACTTAATATTATTTTCATTAGCCGTCCCATTAGGCATTAATGTTGTCATTTGCCGGTGTACATGTGTAGAATTATTTATTTCTACTTTTCTCTTTTTCATGTCGCTATGTATCGTCGACGATGAATAGCTCATTGTATACAAAAACCTATCAGGTTAGGTACGGTGCATTTATAAATATTCTTGTAAATATTTGATATCACATTTTTGTTGATGGAAACGTACAATATAGGCAGTAGAATAGGATAAAAAATACGGTCGAGTGTATGATAATTGATTTCTAACGACACATATCCCTATCGTAATGGGGTATTGATGCATTTCATCGGAACGGCGCTTTTGATGATCACCATCAATCTTTATCTTGAAAATGAATGGGGTATTCGCCAAAAGCGTCTATAAAATATAAATAACTGAGGAGAAAGGAGTTACTACGTGTTTATTGTGCATATAGGATAGCTTTAAAGACACGGGAGGTAATAGTCATTAAGAGCTTTAAATGCTTTCCTGTAGATAAAAAAGTAAACAGCGAATCGTTTTGTATCCGATAGAAAAGTTGTATCGAATTGAAAAGCTTTCAAATGGTCACTTGTATAACCCCTTAGGTGGATTTTTCACCGAGAGAAGCCGGAAAAACTGCTGAAAAGTGGATTTTCTATAAAAAATCATACCGGTGTCAATTTTCATGGTAGAAAATTAGTTTTTCTCGAAACGACAGCTTATAACATGTAGATAATTCAGGCTCAAGCTAGACCCAATTCATAGAGCAGTTTTAAACAAGTAGAGTTTTAATATTCAGAGATCCAAAATGCACCGAAATAAAGATAATGGTCACAGCCCTTTCACAGCAGAAGAACATTTTAATACCTAAACCAAGACATACGAAGACTTGAATGAAAAATATGAACAAGAAGACTACCTTTATCAATGAAAAACCCAGAACAATCTGATACATGAGAAAATTTTCACAAGGTACCCTTGAAAAGACCAAAAGATTAACACCCGCAACTAAAACATTTAATAGAATATTGGGAAAGTCTAGCGCATTACCAGCGCAATAATCATTCACATCAAAATGATAATGCACACCACTCCAACAAAATCCTTTATTGATCAGATCGCTGGACCTAAAAAGTTAAACCCGATAAAAGAATAACCCCCCATTGCACAACCAATCAGAATTCTTGAGCTGTTCGATTTCCCCAATAATTTCGCATGTCAAATCTTCTAGGGTAGGTTAGGTCATAGATTAGGTTAAGGAGTCATATCAACCGAAGATTGGATTTTAATATAGAGGAAGCAAAACGTCCTTGTTCAGCAAAGTAATATTACTTGGGGAACCCACTGGAGTATCTAGTCAGTCAGTCAGTCATAGAAATCTGTTCTAATTTGTTGTAGAAGCCGGTCCTTCGCCATGATAGTTATCTATTTTAAACTTTGATTTATCGAATATTTGTAATTCTAGAAATAATATTAGTTTTTAAAAACAGTAACTTTGGAACTGAAACAACAAATTAATACAAGTACATATCCTGAGACACTTAGTTCTTCCATTGCATCTAATGTATCGTAGGTTGTGTACTCATATTATCCAGTAATGATTTGTTTTCGTATGAACACTGTCTAGTCTTTTCCTGAACCTCGCTTGGTATTCGCCTGGTACGGTATACGCATAGAGGCTCTACTTTAATAACGTGGCCAGAACCTTGTAAACCAGGCAACGCATAATACAGAAAATCTAGATATCGGGCAAGATTTAAACTATATTCATTTGATTCAACTTATTTACAGTGTCCAAACTGGTACCGTGAATTAGAGCATATTAATGTAATATCAAATTCCGCTACCATACTAAATATTTACCTTCTGCGTTTGTTGCATCAGAGTAACTTAGGGTTTGGTGTAATCTTTAATCTGCAATCTTCACGGTTAATGTTAATTAGTATGTCCATTAGTATTAGTAAATCAATAGTTCATTTCTGCTAGTATTTGGAATTACATACATGAGCCTTACAATATCACATGAGTCTTGTACCTTCAATTTCCCGTCTAAAAAAGACAAATAATTTACAGATTCACTCCACCTACTTAAATAAAGTTCCTCTAACCACGCTTCAAACTCTAAACACGAATTTTCTGGAAAAATTTCTCGCCCAACGCCAGTAAACAAATAAAGTAGGAAAAACAAGGATTAATTCGATATTCTCATCGAAACGCCTGTGTGTGTGTGTGTGTGTGTGTGTGTGTGTGTGTGTGTGTGTGTGTGTGTGTGTGTGTGTAATTTTTTTCGTGCTAGAAGGGCCTCGAACTAAATGCATAATATATAGTGTACAACATGTCTTATTCAAAGACGGGCCTTGCCCCGCCTTAGGGCGTGCCCCTGGCTCGCTCAGGGGAGCCCCACGTATACGTGAGTGAGTGAATGTGTGTGTGTATAGTACAAAGCTACCCTCTATTCTTCGGATTAACAATGTACAGAGTGGGAAAGAAATAGAGACCGAACGATTCGGCCACGAGTATGAAGAATATTTTCAGTCGTGAGTCGATGATCAGGTTCAAGTAGTTCGCGATCTAAAATATTTTTGATGGAAAGCTTGCAAAAATATATGGGGTTGAATGGACATTCCGGTAACTAATTGAAACTGAAACATTAGATACATTGTCCTTTTCCAAGTTCTAATGGTACAACCGAATTAAACACAAATTTAGGAACAAATAAAGGAATTACTACAGTTAACTTTAAGTTCAGAAGAAACCAGAAAATACCATAATCTAGTCTGCATTTTAAGTAATCAGTTTAAACCATCAACTCATACAATTCAAAATTTCTTTACTTAGCTATCTCTTAAAATTATTTGAAGTTTAAGCAGGTATAATCAGATTCAAGTTATTAGGATTTAAAATATTTTTTGGTCTTGTATATGTTTTATGTAATTTACGATTTATTAAACTTGTAGCTACGACTGTACCAAAGCATTTTTACAATCCGGGAAACTAGAAATCTGTAGGATGAAAATTCTTGAAGTTTGTTTAAAATGTCTCGCTCAATCATACTTTTGAAACACTGTAGATTTAAAAATAACTGAAATATCTGCACTTAAAAAAGTGCAATATTGTTTGTACTAAATACTAACCGTATAACGAAAAAGTGACAGCGTCTATTCTTGAAAATATCCATTCGTGTAGAAGTGCAGCCTTGGTGATTTTCATTGAATTATCCGCTGGATAATCTATTTCATTATATGGTAAAGAAAATCGTTCATCTACTTTCCACGCAATTTTTCAAATCCCAGAAAAAATCAGACTTTTCATAATACCTCACACTTATATAAAATCGT
Source organism: Cryptocephalus primarius (assembly GCA_963576515.1). Taxonomy (NCBI): domain Eukaryota; kingdom Metazoa; phylum Arthropoda; class Insecta; order Coleoptera; family Chrysomelidae; genus Cryptocephalus; species Cryptocephalus primarius. Next base: position 14,069,557 of record OY754937.1, read on the forward strand.
ATGAAGAACAATAAATTATAAGACTTTTTTAAGTTTTACTGTAATTATTTTGCACCTTTGGTGAGAGGGTTAAGCACATCCTTTACCTATATTATCCTTTTCGCTCTACCATCACAATTTCCTGTGAAACTGGGCATCAGTTACGTCAATGGTTCAGTTACGTAAATAAAATATATTTCCCGGCGTCTCGATTTTTACTTTATTTAATTACTTTCTTCCAAAGTTTCGGAACGTTTTTATAGTCGAGGTGATATAGTTGTAATTGAAAAGATTTTCGATTAAAACTAAACCGAAAAGGAGAGAAAGGAGAAGGGAGATAAGAGTTAGAGAGAGAAGGAGGAGGAGGAAGGCGAGAGAGAGGTATATATTGGAAAATTTATATTCCAACATAAAAGTTCGGTCTCGGAATCATTTAATCTACGCGCGGCTTCTTCTTCTCCTTCTTTATCTTCGTCTTTTTCGTCATTTTCTCCTGCCGGCCGCGCCGTCCTTTAAACGTGCACCTCATTTAAGAAATTCGGTGACAGAACGATCTTTTTATTAGCACCACTGGTGGTCTTTAATAATTAAAGAGTATATTAACCGAAAGTCAGGTATTAAAACGAAAATACCTCACTAATTGTATCGTTTTTATTGATTTTTTCAGAAGATAACGTTTTATTCCAAAGGGGAAATCGTAAAATTTGCCATTGGCGTACATTGTAATATAGACCCCCGGTAGGCGATGCAAGTAGAGCAAAAGGTCACGTTCTTCTCCTCAGTTGAAGCGAAATTTGGTTTCTCCCGTGACTAAACTTTGCTTCATAATTTGTTAGTGATGTATTCAGTGATAATTGAGTGAAAGAAACAGCAAATGAAGTGCAAACTACGGTTTTACATTAAAATTAAGGAAATTTTTGATGCTCTACTGGTTGGTAAAAGTGTAATTTTGTGGTTACGTAAAAATATCACACTAAATATCACTATTGTTTAAGAGTGGAGCGTTGATTTTGCCGCTATAGCACAGTCATTCAGGAAGACTGAACGCAGTATAGGTACAAATATCACCATATATTCAAGTTCCGAATCGCAGAATTGAACTGAATGAAATGGGCCTCAATAACTTGGTCAATTTAAGTCAACCGCTGAAATTTCAAGATGGATGTTACTTACATTCGGAAAGGTCCAATATTCGTAAAGGTAGAGGGTAAAGGTAGAAATATTCGTAAAATCCACACGTTCCAATCCATATAAAGCGTAAAGTATATGACGTATGGTGGCAACATACGGTATGGAAATGGAAATGGGTATGGAACATACGGTATGGAAATGGTTCTTATCCATTAATTCATCCAGGAAAGATACCTTGTTATTTGTTTCCATCTTTATGGTAAATTTTACAATTGGTTCCATTGAATTAGGATGATCTAAAAATTTATTTAAAGTTTCTATACCACGTGGTCATATGATAAAAATATCGTCGATGTACCATTTTAACGTTTTCTATAAAGATGTTACTCACAACTGATGTTAATGGTGATCCGATTACCATTTCAAGCTTTTGTGTGTAAATAGAACTTTGATCATTATTTACCCTGCCCTTTGTAATTGCAAATGATTTGTCAACAGATACATTAGTCAATATATTTATCACGTCCAAATTCACCAAAATGTCATTAGTGTTAATATTTGTGTTTTTGTCAGTATTTTGTCAAAAAGAGGTCAATATTTTTAATATAACTTTCAGTATTGCCAGAGGGAGGATTTATTATTTTTATAATTAGTTTTGACACGGCAAGCCTATTGAATTGATCTTAAAGGGATATTTGGTTTATGTATTTTTGGCATACTATAAAAATGTACTGGTTTGCTATAGTGAGGTGTTGGTGAGTACCTTTCTTTTGTTGTAAGATTTTGTTTGTAAATTTTTACTGTTTCTGTAACTTCTTTTTCGGTTTTGTTCAGTTAGATCTTTGTCGACTTCTGTGTAGTTATCAGTTCATCAGTTCAGTTATCATAAGTTCGTGTATTTTATTTTAAAAAGTATCAATGTTGCATTTCCCGTATTTGCTGGAAGAATCTTGAGAGTTTGATCGGTTTTTAACGAGATGAGTGCTGGTTTTTCTTTTTTGCTTATATTTGTGGAAATGAGGTTAGACCTACATCCAAGAGTGGATGACTAACTGCGGGTAACATTTAATCCTGAAATTTTCAATGGAAAGGAGTATTGAGTAATGCATCATTTTAAAGACGTTAGGTTCTCTTTTCAAAAACACCTAGTTTTTCAAATTTGAATCAGTGGTTTAAGGGGAGTAACGCCAGAAATTTAGAGATATCTCAACTAGTCACCCATGATTTGCCAAAAGAAAGAGGAAAAGAAAACAAGGTGGTAAGTTCTCGGTTCACGGCTATCCGTTATATACAAATTATTGTAGGCGAGTCACATGAAGAAAAATGTAGATACGCCAAATAATTTTTACAGTCAATGGGTAACGATTATAAGACAGTAATATTTTGAAAATCCTGTTCTCTATTGACTGCGTCAAGTATGTTTAAAACTTGATGGGTCTCTAGGAACATTCTTTTGAACCAATGAACTTCGAGTTATAAAATTTTTATACAATTAAAATCAAAATCACACCTGCTCGTTAGTGATTGAACGTCCTACTAATTTAATGTTAATTACTCACCGTTAGTTACTTTCAAATAACTAAAAAGAACGGAATAAGCTTTTTGGTATAAATAAAAATCTGGGGACCACTCATGGTCGAGCATTATTACAACCACGCGAATTTAGCACTAAGCCATTAAGTTAGCATCAGTTGGTTTCTTTTAGTGCATATTTCGTCGCCCATAAACCTCAATTAAAACCATAATCCGTCGCAAATCGCGGTGTTTATATAAAATTACGGCACCTTCTCGTCGCGCTACATCCGTCTGCCTCATAAACTTTCAAATATACATACGCAAGTTAATTGCCTATATTTTCAAAAAAAAAAAGTAGGAAATTATGGTCATAATCGTTGTATTATGAAACGTCCTCGGCCAGCGATTTGTCAAAGTACGACGCTCGTGCAGGTGCACTTTGAGACAAATCGCGGCCAATAACGAAAATAAAATAAGATATCCGCGTTACCGATCGGATTAGCTTCGATCAAACAATCTAAAGCTTTTTTAAAATTCGAAGTTCCTCGGGTCACCCATCACCACTCCCCAAGTCTACTGCTCAGGCAGCCCCCGACTGCGCAGTGCGCCACTAAAACGAACACCTATTTTTATTTTTTTAATCTCTAAAAACCAATATCCTCGTGTTTCCCTTTTTGCCTCGTAAATTTCTCAACGGAATCTCCTTGTCTTCGTGTCTGAAAAAGCGGTAGCAATAAAACTAAAAGTCCCTTGACTAGCTGCAGCGACCCCTGCGGGGGGTAAAATGCGCCTTTTGTGATCGGTGCCGCTCTGGTCTCAAAACATTAAAATTTGACTCTTTGAAAGTAATTTATGGCCGTGCACTTGCTATAACATGTCGTCACCGAAATTCATTAGGCGGTTATGCGGTTTTGTACCTGGCAGGACGGCTAAGAAGCGCCTCCTCGGGACGAGCGAAAATTAGTGGAAATAACGATGACTCGAATAAAATATTTAATTATTCGATTATATATAACTATGCATATTCTGTGGGCAAGTGTTTGGGATTATCGTTTGGAACATGTCGAAATAAGCCGCGTCGAAATTAATTGCGGTCAAGCATTGCCTAACCATATCTGAAACCTTTTCTGTTTCGCATTTACCGTTCAACGTCATTCCTTTTAAACAAATTAGGTCCTTCGGGAAACTCCTCGTCAATCAGGATTTAAATTTAAAACGTAAAAAAAGAGGATTCATGACAGCAGTATCAATGTTATCGGGAGAATGTTAAAAATGTCTCAACACTTGAATTTCATTCTAAACCCTACTGTCATAATCAATTCCAAATTAATTATTTTTAAATATTTCCAGAAAGTCCAACGACAAAAAAATTTGAAGATGTGTTCATCGTAAGCTCTTAGTTAATCCACACGAGTAAAGTGCCCTTTATGGCGATTTTCAAAAAATATGTTTTTAACGAAAATTATTGGTATTAGATAGATAAATCAAGTTGCGAAATTTGAAATAAACCACTGCAGCTGTTTTGGAGAAATGAAGTAAAAGGAAACATCCTTAAGAGTAAAGTGCCCTGTAAGGTGATTTTAGATAAAAATGTTTTCAACAAATATTACTCATCTTACAAGTGTAAACTCAAGTGCCCCTTAGTGCCCTTTAAGGCGGTGTTAAAAACATTTTAAACAAAAGTTACAGGTGTCAAATGACTAAGTCACACAACACAAAGTCTGGAATTAATCCCTAAGGCCATTTTTAAGAAAACAAGAAGAAACAATAAAGTGCCCTTTAGGGTGCGTGTAGATGAAAATTTTTCAAACAAAAAATATAGTCACTTAATGCAGTAGTTCAGATTTAAATATTGGAAAGAATATGTGAGAATATATGATTTATATGTTTGTTTGGTTTTTGTGTTCTGTATTTTGTAATAATTTACACTTTTACAATAATATTTAAAATAAACTAAAAAAAGAATTTTTTGCAGGTCACTACTTCTGTTGAGGTGTGGTCGCCCATAGTGAAGTTGCATACTGCTCACTGATTGCCCTTACACCGCATGAACTTTTTCGTAAAAGGTAAGTCATATTTAAATGGACTATTTTAAACATCTGGATACACTCAAGCCTTTCTCTTATACTAATTTAATTTTGTTTTCCAAAGTTAATGTTGTCATAAACGTTTTGAAACATTTACAGGAAATTCAAATAATTTTTTCTTGAAAATGGTGCATCCCTACAACAAACAAGGGAGCTTTAAAATGGAGAGAAATGTCAACCGTTTTAAATTTGATGTCAAAATTATAAAAAAATGACATTTTTTGTGATCTCAAATGTCGGTAGGTGTCCCGAAATGAAAGGGTTGCGTCCTCTTAAAAAAATCTCCATTCAACCATTATTACAAGTTTCAAAATTTATAAGCGTGGCGTTTAGAAGATATATAGTAAATAGTATGGAAAAAATTTGAATACTTCTTGAGCAATATTTAATGAGTGGGAGCTATTTTATAATAGAAATATTTTGGAATGAAACATTCATAATTCAAATTTCTACCATATTAGGTAAATTCAGAAAATAATGAAGAGGACTATAAATTTTAAAAAAGCATGTTATAAATCCACAAAGCATATTTTAACTGCGTATTCAGAAATTTTTTAGTACATATTTTCCAATCCCTAGTTATAAATTATAAGTATAGTTAATTCAATTATTTAGTTATATATTTGTGCATTTATTCAAAACTATGATGAATATTATTAGTATTCTCCCCTATTTCCCCTGAATTGCCTATAGATATCAGCTCACTCTATATGAATATTCTATAGACACATAGTCATCATACTTATTTGTCATATTTAACGGTTCTGTTTCACCGACGCAAGTTTTAAACTAAAAAAGATGAAAAGACTTAAGTTAATACTTACGAATCCGTGCTTGTCGGAAATGTTATTCGTTAGCTTGAGTTTATGAAAAGACACCACTTTCTGCATCCACTGCTCACCGGTGGAAGGACTGTCTGGATGGATGTACATCCTTTTGGGCATTTCCGGGTCCGCTTTTCCTGCCACCATCCACCGACTGTAAATTTCAAATTAGAAAATAAGACGGTTAAAATACACGTTACACTATGATACATCGAGATAAGAGAAAAAAGAAAGTTTTTCGCTACTAATGTATGTACAAATGTTTACTGACTTGATGAAGATATGAAAGGAGATCAACAGAAAAGAATGAACATGCATTAAAGTTTCCCTTAAGGGACAACTCAATGTGACAATTAGTGACATGCATAACATCAAATAACGACTAGTTCTACGTAAGAAAATATGTGAGTGCGCTAATAACGTGAAGAAATAACAATATTAGTCGAAAATCAAATTTAATGAACGGTAAACACTTCAAGAACAATAGCTCAAGTAAATTACACCATCAATTCGCATAATTGGACGCTATCTTCACTATTATTTCTGATAAGACAAGTAATAAACAGCGAGGCTCGAATTTAAATTTGCTTACATTCAAATCGTTACGTTCGTTAAAGGTTCTGATAACTTTTCTAACAGCTTTGTTATTTCTTCGAAAATACTTTTGCTACTTCAAACGCATGCTTCGTGCTTCTTTTAACACGCATTACTCTTGTTTTCATTAAAATGCCACCAGTTCGGATTTTCATGTTCAACAAATCAGAGAAGTCTTATTAGCTCTTTTATCAGTCATTTATGCACGAAATGTACGAGGTTAGAGTACAATGAGATTTCGGAATAAAAAATCGAATCAAATATTCAGTGTATCGGTTGGATTCAAAATTGCATTTGTAAGATTGCAAAATATTATTAACAACGGTGAAGGCAGCTGATTATTTTTCTAGAATATTTTATTAAGATCCTGATATTTTTTCCGTGTTGCAATAGTGTGAATTGATTTGAGTTAATTACACGTTAGTTCCAATGATATTTTTGGTATAGTTGTTTGAACTCTTGATTTTTGGTACGCGATGGAAAATGTGTGCGCTTGCTTCTCTTACAAACATTTGTTGAAAATAAAACCGAACCCCAGAGAAGAAAATAAAAAATACTAACAAATTAAAATTAAGAAGAAACCGATTTTCAGACAAATCTCTAACCTGTTATGGAATTTATATCTACAATCATCAGCGGCGACGATGTCCATTAGAAGGATATATTTGGATTTTTTGTCAAGTCCCGACACGCGAACTTTGTAAGCAGGAAACATGCGCCTGAAACAATTGCGAGATGTCAAATATCTTCCCTAAAAAGAATTTTGGTCACCTGTTATGGAATTTGTAGCGATAATCGTCCGCGGCCACAATGTCCAACAAGAGGATATATTTCGCCTTCAGGTCGAGGCCCGACACCCGAAACTTCATTTGCGGGAACATTTGCCTATAAAACAAAACACCCACTCATCGATGCCGCCAGTTCCTCTCTTTTCGAGCATCTCGTATACATGACGGTCATACTTGGAAAGAAAATTCAAACTATCAAAGTTTTCAAATCGGAAAGTAGACTATTCGCTGCCTCTCCTTGTAAGTCGCTGTACTACCTACACGCCAACTTAAGAACTTAGATCGTTTTAGATTGTTTTAATAAAATAACGGCTCGTTTATTATTCATAGCCGTAGGTCCACTTCTGATTAATAATGAAGTACAAATTGTATAACTCGGAATTAAGAATTTATCGGTATCTACAAGTGTATTTTCCAGAAATATATATATTTTTTATGCATCTTGCGTTAATTGGTCTAATCAATAGATCATATTAAAAAATTTTTTTTGCTATAGAAGCAATCCGAACTGAGTGAAACTTATTATGAACAATATAAACCGATCACTACTTTAAACATTTTATTATATTGATAGAACACATTTTTCAAATACAAGTTATGCTATGAAGAGTTCAAAAATTTACATATTTCAATTTTCATGAGTTGCAACGTTGATGTCCAAAAAACTTAGTCGATGTGGAATAGTTTTGTTCTAAAAATATGTATATATTTTTGAATAAACCATCTACTCAATCTACTCTAACGCAGGTTGGGATATGAATGGTAATGAAAATAAATTTGTAACGACTTAATTTTCGTCTTCAATGTGGATCACTACTCAGTTTGTATATGCTGGCTGAGTTATTTTATTTGACAATCTGTAATGTCTGTACTTTTGGGTTTTTAATGGGAAATAAACAAGACATGCTTAAAGTATCGCCGATTTGCAGTAGGTTTGCAAAATTACATTTACTAAATATATGAGACAGCAACGAAATAAATGATTTAATCGAGTAAATCCATACCCTGTAATACCAAATAATAATCGTGTCATCATATTATTCAATAATTGAAATGTGTACCTAAGAAGTACATCAATACAAAATTTATGGTACAAAGTACCATAAATAATTTTCCCAACGAATATGATTTATAATTTGTATTAAATTACAATTCATAGCGTTGCTTCGCCGACTTTCCTATTAAGTTGTGTTCACATACTATTAAAAAATAGTAATTTATCTTCGTTATTGGCGCCATCCCAAAAAGTTATAATTTTTGTATTAACGATTCTATAATGACGACGGTGGGTGTAAAGAAAACCCAGTTATTTGGGTTGCCCAACTTAGAAAAATTACGTTCGTTTAATAATAATGTTTACATGAAATAATTATTAGGGGTATTAATGATTTGAGAGAATGCTCTCGTATAGATTTCAGACAGCTGCGTGAAGTTACTAAATAGTCGATTCTGATTCGCTGGCCACAATAACATTGTAACATTACACACCACTTTTAGGGGAGTAAACTTACTATAGCTACTTGCGTATATAAGTGTTTACATTTGAGGTTAATGTTAAGTTATCCAACAGTGGACTCAAAAGTAATATTTAACTGTTTATCTCTTCTATGTTGATCATTTTCTTGTCGTTGGTATAAAAGTCATTTATGCCATTCCCAAAAGGTATTCTTGAGGATAGGATGTCACATGAAAATGGAGACGAAACTGCCTCTGAAACCGTTAAATTTGAAACTGAAAGTGATAGTTGTAAGTCACAGCTGAAGAGAAACTCCAACCAATTGTTGATGCCCAAAACTTGGACAAAATCAATGATAGTGTTCGATTCATTCAACAATCAGTTAGGTTAAACACCCAAACCAAAGAAGTGGGGCTGATTTAAATATATTCAATAACAAAACTTCAAAAGTCCAGAAACGTCTAAAATCGAAATTAGAAGAAAAGAAACTTAAAATGGACCGTCGTTTACTGAAACAGATTCATTTGCAAAAGTAGTAATAGGAATTTGAAAAAGAAAAAAGTGCTTTTAACCATGGAATCCATGAGTTAGTTTTAGAGAGGAAAAAAACAAATTGCAAAATATAAAATATCTAACTTATAAATATCAAGTAGAGATCTCGCTTGATTGAAGCTCAAAACCAAAATATCAGTTTCAACATTTCACTAGGTCAAGAAAACAGAATTTTAACATTGTGTATAATAATAACATGCATATTAACTATAGTTTATTTTAATTGTATTTATAAATCTAAATTTTACATAATAAATGATTTTTTCTAGATTCCAACTACTCATAATAATCAAAGTAAAATAAAATGTGAGAGTGTAGTCCGATGGACACATCGCCATTTTTTTTATTAGACGTAATTTCCCTCCAGTATAATATTTAATTAATCATCCAAACACAAACTTCCTGTGGTGGTGTAAATAATTCTCCTTTAAATTATGGCCTGCCTCTCGTGCATCTTTTTGCCCACCACACCTCTCTTCCTAATTCTAAAACGGCCTTACCTCCAACTGCTAAACATGTACATAATCGAAAAATGCAGTTAGGTAGGTCAGATATGATAAATGTTAAAGTTTGGGCAACGCCGTATTTTCACCCCACGTAAAAAGGGGCTTTCATGATGGATTACGAAGACAGCTGTCGAAAATTGGAAGGGGAGAACTAGAACATCGCCATTATTGCAATATCTATATTATTTGTGCGGTGGAGGAGGGAGATATTAGACCTTATCGAGGGTTTGCATTCGGCGTGTTTAGTTCGTTGATATGTTTTTATTTACATGAAGGAGAAAGCGTTTTTATAAGGAATTTTAGGGTGGCTATAAATTATTTCTGGGGTATTCTTGCCCATGTAATGGTTTCGTCTAGCCAGTGTTGGCTAAGACCTGGAAAATCCGTTAAATATTTAGTCGGTAATTCCAGTTTATAATTTAACTTGAACAAAAACAGAAGTTAACACAAAATTGGTAAATGCTGAAGTGAAAGATATTTGAAAAGGGATACTAGAATAGTAAAAGTAGTAAAGGAAATAGATACCTACGTGTCTGAATAAATGCCAAACTGTGCAAAATGCATTAAACAATTCACAATCAAATAACTTTTTGAATATCTACGACAAGGCTATAGCGTATTTTGTTATTCATTTTCCTGGTAGTTTTAATACAACCAGTGGACAGTTTTTTATCAAATCTGACATTCCTGAGTCTCAAGTCAACGCATTTGTGGCATTGCGTGCTTTTTTTAACGTCCGTAATATTACCCTGTGTCCATCAACTTATTGTATTGACTTTAACAAACGTGGTTAACCCACCTTCACATATTCTTTGCTATTATTCCCTTCGTTTATTTTCTTCGATCCAGGTTCGCTTCAGCGGGTATTCAGCTTTCCTTCAGCTTACCTGAGCTTCAGCTAGGTTACAATTGCAATAGTTCATAATAATAATACAGTAGCATATTAAAATATTATTGTAATATTAATTACAATAATTTCATTTAATTTGTAGTCAGCGCGTGAAAAGGCACTTTCAGAACCCATTTGGTTATAGCGTTTTATTGGGGTTATAAGTACACTAAGCAACAATGCTGACTTCAGGTAATTCTGGGTGATTTTTGGAGTTGGGTTGAAATCAAAGATTTTTTAGATTCGAAGGCATGAGGTCAAAATACGTAGGTATATACTTGGGATAAGTTTTTGTTATTTGCATATGTTATTATTAAGAAATTAAATTCACTGAATTAGCTTTGATTAAAATTGATCAAATGGCGTAGTATTTATATTAATTAGTATATTTGCTTAATAATATTGCTTATATATTTGCTTATAGAACGTACGTGGTTCATCGACAAGTCATCTATTTTTGATGAGCTTAGAAAATTTGGATTTCACGACCTACTCTTTTATATGTTATCGGTCGTGGGTCTAGTTCCAATGCATACGAAAGAAGTAATTCACGTTTAATCCAAAACCAGAAAAAATTTGAGCAAAATTTTGAGTTTGAACCATGAATAACTTTTTTCGTGCGTGTCGGAGCATAAAGGATCCGTGAATAAGAATGCGAGATTACACAATTATCTTTCCAAAATGCCTTCGGCCATCAAATTTGTTAATTTTTCAAAATGATGCCGCAGGGATAGTTTTGAAGAGTAAGAAAAATAGGGATTTTATTTTCAAATCACCCCAATTCAACTGATATAATAAATTTTGTGGCAAATAAAATTTGTGGCTGCATCAATTTGGGGGGTAATTTTCTAGATTTACCGCTCTACACTGTTAATGTCAATTTTTTATTGAGATGATACTAACAAGTTTATATTTGAAAAGTTTCGACCAGTTCTATAGAAAAGTGAAAAACTTCTCATACCTTCACTATTAAAATTCAAAATATAAATCACGTTCCATTCGGAAACACGACTCACTGCGTCAGTGGATATAGTGCCTCTCATATATTGCATTCATATCGAGTTTTGATATTGAATCTCCTCAGATCAACGTTAGTTCATTTGGTGTTCAATTTGAAACAAATCAACAAGGACAGCTACTGGAAGTATCAGTTTTTCAATTGTTTTATATGTTCTCTAATCCCATTGACGAAATAAACTAAGTTTGTTCTCTCCTATTGAGTTCTTTAAAATATGTATTTAATTTGCATTTATTCATTTCGGGCATGTCATACAACATGTATGAAAAATAGCCTTACAGTTAGTCTCTAGTTGCAAGAATTTTAACTTCGCAGCTCAATTCGATGAAAAGATTCCGTCTATTTTAAGTCATCACCAAAAAATTGAACCTCTTAATATGCCATAGGAATACATATTCAAAAATCAACAAATATTATCAAGAATTTGTCTCCTTTTCTACCACTAAATGTTGTAAAAGCCTCAATAAAACAATCAAGGTAACCAAAAAGTTTAATTGGGTAGAACTCAAATCAGAAATCTTTCTTATTTTTGGTGGTACGGGTGTATTTTTGTAATCAGTCATTTTTCTACATCCGAACTCCACAAAAATTTCAGTTCAATGAGCGGTAAATTCACAAAACCTATGATATATTTTTGAGGGACATATTCAAAGGAATTTTCTTCATCATTTTGGAACATGTAAAACGCTGCCAACGTCAGGACTATCGTACACTCCTTTTTTCCACATTTGATTTGATGAGTAAAGAGCATTATTTGTTAAATGGTGCTTTTGGCATACGATTTTTTTAATTCGTGGGTACTGGATATGACTTGCGTGATTGACAAAAAAATAGTACAAAATATACCAACTAATAAGTATGCGTTAACTTAAGTCATAAATGTAGACATTTTACAACACAATAAATGTCAAGAGAGTTGGAAACAACAAAGTTATCAAAATTGCAAGAAAAAACTATAAATAACGAGTGTATGAATAATTTCCTGTTTATAACTTGAAATTTTCATTTCCAGTTTACATTGTCATCGCAGCATACCACAGCATGTAATTATAAATTCATAATTAATATTTGGAACTTATAATTAGTCATACGGTGTACGTCACACATCCTAAAACCTTTAACCCATGAATGATTAAACATCGAGAAAAAAATATCGCACATTCGATTCATAAACTATCCACTAGAACTTTAATGTGTTTGAAACCTATACGTTACGTATAAGCCGTTAATGAATAATTCATTAAAAATAGGAAATTTTTTAAATAACGCGTAGTAAAATCAATGAACATATATCACATGTAGCATGAGTTCTTTGTTCCTAAAGTTCGACGTAACGAGCTGTAAGTCAGCTAACCGGCATAATAACATTTATAGCATGCGCGCGTAAATCACCAGGCCTGTCATTCCGTCAGCGAAACGTTATTCACATTTATATTATTTTATTGCTATGTTTGAACTTTTTTAAGTCGAATTTAAATATCCGGGCACGCTTCCAACCCCACCGACCCGAAAAAGTTATCTCCAAAAAATTTATTGTCATCTACGTTTTTCTCTCCCGTTTCACTTTTTTCTCGTGGAAAGTATCGAATTTCGCTGCCATATGGTCTGGTGCGGCGCTGCCCCACAATTTTGAAATTTTTCGACCTCATCTCCGAAGGATAACCTCGCGACCCCCGGCCCATGTACTCGATAAGGATTAACAAGATGACAACGTTTTTTCTTCTACTTTTAATTTTATGACTGGAAGCGTTGTTTTCTGACAGACGTAAATTAAGCGGACGAGATAACGTTTTCCGGTTTATCTCTCTTTCTCGGCTTTTCGAGTGATTATTAGTTGAAATTGTTATAAATGCAGCTGGCCTGTGGATATGCTTAATAATTATTAATTAGTTTAAGATAAATTTTATTTATAGTCGGTCGAGAGGTTCGATTTCAGATCGCTCGCGTTCCATGGGATGGAAGTAATTCTATCTCGCTTTTTCGTGGGGCGTACGTTCGCTGTTACGACTCGCGTCTAATTAGATTGACGAAAAAGTGGATTTTTCACTGATTTCCAGGTGGAGAACAATCCTTGAGAATTTAAACGGTGTGTCAAGATTCAGTCGGCCGAAGATGAAATTGTTGAACCTTATTTGGTCAAATGAAAACTGAAATTACAGTGTCGTATTTTTGTCAAGTTTGACAAAGTTAGTTATTAGCACACAATTATGATTTAAGTTACAACTGCATTTCCCATGGTTTTAAAAGTCTTGTATCTACAGTTACAGTCTTCGTTTATTAATACACGTTACCTCCAAACGACTTATGTGATTTGGTTGCATTTTATATTTTCCTATTATTTACTCGTTAGTTATTATTACCTATTCGACATTCACATTTCGATAGTTACGTCACAATTACGATATTATAACTAAGTGACATTAATTTGTTGCTTATTTACAGCTATATACACACTTTCCATCTATTGTTCTTAGAGCAACCATAATTGATATAGTCGTTTCTTAGGAATTTCCTAACAATTTTTTTTCTTGAGTGTTAGGTACATAGGTAGATTCTACGAGCGCTGTGAGCCCAAATGACCCTTTCTACCGCGACCTTTTCAAATATATTGTTATCATTCACTTGTTCTATAGTACTGTCTAGATTTGCCTTGTTTCTCAGTGTACCCCAGTAAAATAGTTTGCAGTTTCTTCCTCTTCCAGGCAGATTCTATAACTATAAGTAGAAGTCTTAGCATTATGCTCGTTCTGTTCTGGTATAGTTGAACCTCTATTACTTTCGGCGCTGGTTCTTTAAGGAACATTTTAGCCCGTCACTAACCTGATGAGTTAGTCCACTATTTTTGAGATTTCCGCAACATGTCTGGATATATGAGCCATCTAAAGAGATTCCGTCGAAGATCTTTGGGCAACAGAAAACCTTTGAGGCTCCTTCCCAGGCTTCTGCATTGGCCCTATCATTACCCAGCTGTACGCTGTAGCTTAATATCCATGAAAGGACCAATTTTTGTGTGTGTTAATGTGTTGATACTTTAACTGTTTATGAAATGTTCATTTCCTAGTAATATTTCAAATCAGTATCAATTTCTAATCAAACATCTAGAGGACTCTTATATAAAAAGTGTACAAATACATAGAACTTGCTATAAATATGTACAAGGTAAGAAAGAAGATGTCTTTACCAGGTATAAATGTATATTGCAAATATTTCGTCATCGGTTATAGGTTTCGCCCTACACACAGGTGAAGAAAAATTAAAAATTAAATTGCTATGAAAATAGTTCTTCAATAGTGTGGAAACGAGGGAAATTATTGGTTGTAGTACTGGTTCTTTTGATTATTTAAAATAAGATCTAAAAGCGAATGGATAAATATTACTAAAGTTGCAAAAATATTTTAATCACTGGAGTGAATTTCAAAACGAAAAGGAGGAAATCACAAAATTAAATCAAAGTTATTCAGATAAAATATAATTTTCAAAGGACGAAGAACTATAATTACAACTACATCCGTAGCTTTAAGCTTCAAAATCATTTTTTATGTTTTTTTAATCTATTGAGGAACTGTCTGCATGTTTGACCTATGTAAAATGCATCGCTAAATAGGAAACAAATTCTATAAACTCCTGATTTAAAAATAGGAGAAGTAGGATCCTTAGTATTCACCAATGAAAAACACAAATTGCTAAAGTCCTATGTAAGTCCAAGAAATATTGATATTAAATTTTACCAAAATACGACAAACTTCTACAATTCAAAACAGGTTTGATCTATGAAACATTGAAAACCAGATTATATTTACAGATATATAAAGAGTAAAATTTCCTTGGTGAAAGCCAATATGCCGTATATGTTACAGTCTGTACATATTTAAAACTCTACAATTATGAATGGATCGAAAATACACGCCACCTAAGCTAATTTGGCACGATTAATGATTAAAGTTGTAAAACTTTGCCTTTAAACCCCTATTAAAACTTCTTCATCACGCATTTATTCAAATGCGTTAACTAACAATATCGTTATACTTATGCAATTTAAAAACTTTATAAATTGGTAATTTTATTTGGTACCGATGACACGAGCAATTCTGTTATCTTCATCTATTTTCTTGGCACAAAATGTCCATTGAATGTTTACGTTTTGTTTTCATGAATTTGGCCGAAATCTCACAATTTTATTTTGTATAATACACCTACACAGTAATAAATTAAAAACATGTGCATCTCCATACTACTGATTGTAAAAAATAATCTGTTGATTTCTCGCTTTATAGATGCCCTAAATCCGCGATAATTTAATCAAAACTACTTTTATTATTTTATATTAGTTAAAATTTACCTACTAAAAAATTTCATTAAAATTCTGTGGGTAAATCCTTGACTAGAGGAACTTAGAATTTCATATTGAATCAATAAGATTTAATGATCGCTTTAAATTGAGTCTAATTTTCTTTAACGATAAAATAAAATAAGTTGTGCAATATCCAATTATAATTTCTATAAAGTTATTGCGTTATTAGTGGAGATTTAATATATAGATACAGAAATACATGACAGAAAACAAATTGTATTAGAGGTCATAATGAAATGTATCAAATATTTCTACATAATATGCGGATATTCAGATTACTTGGTAATTTACGTATTCGATATTCTTATGGTTATGATCGTCGAATAATTGGAAACACTAGTAACAAAATAAGAAAAACATCTTCCTATTGCGTGAAGTGTACGATAAAAGGAAGCTCAATCACGTCTAAAGTGAATACATTGCATTTTTATTACCTAATATACTGAGTTAAAACAAAACACTTTAACATATTCATATAGCACATTGATATTTTTATGTCAATAAACTTTTTGATTATTATATTACTATTAGTACGCGTTATTGTTAAATTAAACACAGTTTAAATATTATTCAGCAAAGGAATATGGGCATACTAATACAGCATTGTGTGAATGGTGAAGTGCATATTAAAATGAAAATTCCTTTCACCTAGGGGATTTATCAGTACGGTAATTTGCGTCACATTCTGATTTCAAATCTGAAATCGGTTATTTAAATTTAGACTCAACTAAAAGTCATCTGGATGGAGCTATTTCGGTGTGCATGGGGTGTTTTATTTGAATAATGCATTCCTAGTAATATATACGGATAAAATTTTAGATGACGAATTAGCTAGTTCTGTTATTTTCAATATAGAAAATTTTGTATAGAAGTACGAAATGTCGATTGCAATTTTGATAAATGTTTTCAGTCCCAATTTTAGTTCGTCTTGGTTAACCTTGTTTCCCACGTACAGTCGTTAAGCGACATTCCAGATAATTTAAAATTAAATATAATGAAACAAACATGGTGCATTGGACCTGATTAGTTCGTCTTGAAATATATTTCGTTTATGTAATTAAAACGAATGGGGCTTGTTGAATACCTGCATTCCAATAATTTGATCGTATCTGGGAGCCTCTTTCAGTAAAGAAAAAACACACCACGTGAAGAAACGAATCATTGCGAAATTGGGCAAAACAGGGAGATTCCAAAAAGGAGACAGTTGGGGAAAAATAATGAAACAAAAAGATAATTGGAGTATATTTTTTTTATAATATACTGCAATTTAAAAACACTAAAGAGTAGGCAATAATTTCTCCTAGCTCAGTACTGATTTATAACGTATACAGATTCCTAATCCTATGGATAATCCTAATATCTTATTATTATCAACTACCTATTTATGTTCTATTTACTTATCTATATTATTTACCATCCATTGCATATGCCCCACTTTTTTTTCAAACTGCTCAATAAAAATACCCGTTATTTACGCTATTATAGTATTTTTCACTGTTCCATGGTTTTTCACAATACCTCCAAAGCACGAAAAAGGGATTTCTTGTAACAATAAATAAATCTGATCGGATCATTTATTATTATTCAGTATGATTACACCAACTTTTAAATCCGTATTGATGATTCTGTCAAATTTGATCTTGAAATTGAAATTTTGACGTTCTCGTATACGAAATGGGATAAAAATAATGTCATTCGTGGAATCAGCATTTGAAGCAGACTATCGTAGATGCGGGGGTTTATCAAATACGCTGTATACTGAATGTATCGCAATTCACAATTAGAGTAGTGTACCCAGATAATTCAAACCAGGAGATAATTCGAGAAACATTATTATAAGTTAAGGCTTTAGCATAACTAAAATTGTAGTGGTTAAATTGTTAAATTGTAGTATTTAATCCTACTGTTTGATGTTGAAGTGGAAGGGTAGCAAATGAAGACAAACTAATAAATCACGATTTAAACGGTAAAGTGCACAAGTAAGAAGGAACTTCCTCTCGTCTAGACGGAATATATGGCACTTTACAACTCTCGCAGCAATCGGTGAACATTCGCGTCTAAACACAGACATCCTTCGCATATCCGACCGACCGCACCACCTCCATTAATAACCAGCCCGGTATTGACAATAGCCCCCAAAAACGAAAACAAATATCCAAACCCCGAGAACCTTCGACTCCAGTTATAACTATAAAAAACAAACGGAGAGCGCGCGTTATAAATCATATCAGGAAACGGTAAGTCGAAAGAAATAGGCATATAAACGCAGGTAAGTCCCATTACCACTCGGTATATTTGTTTAGTACCAGGAATCAGTGGCGCCCCCACAGCGGGGGAGCAGACGGGACACGGGAAGGGCCCTCCGCGGCCCCTGAGAAGATGACCGGCGACTTCTCTAAACACCTGGTCTTTAAAGGTAGATTTGGTGGCTCTCTCGGCACCGAAGACCGGGCCTACCTAAGTCAATTACCGGGCTGGCGCCTAAATTCCAATCTCGAAGATTGGCCGCGTCTCACAAAAGGATTAATTCGGCTCTCGAGTGCCCGGGTAACTGATACCGAGTGATTATTATGTTTGTAATCCTCTTTAGTAATGCTACCAGCTATTTTCCATTGTAGAAGGTAATTGTCGGATTAAAACCGTCCCAAGTGTAAAGAGAAGAGAGATCGAGGAGAACGAACGGTCGGTTGATTCTAGATTCTCTTCGTGTAAGACTTTGTAACGCTTTAAAGGAGGAATGCATTGTACTTGCAACCCGAATGTATCAGTTGAAAATTCTGTGGACTTTTTGGTACCAACGGCGTCTTAAATGGCCCATCGAACTATCAGTTGCATTGCGCTTAAATCGTTCTGTAATAGGTTCCAAACCTAGTAAACAAATTTAGTGAGTTACATGTGGTAACCGTAGGAACTGTAATAGAGGAGCTATCGGTAATTTTTGTTGATAATTTGATTGTTCACTCAGTTTCTGACTGCATAACGCTTTGAAGGTAGAATGACTGAATATAGTCCAGGAAAATAGGGGGCAAAATACCCTGGTTTTTATGAAGTGACCAGGCCTAAGCCTAAGAGCCCATAAACTTAGAGGAACACAATCCATATTTTTCGGCATAGGGTACGGTATGTTTTTTGTTTTTTTTTTTTCAGTTTAAGGTTTAAAAAAGCATATTTTTGTATGTCTGTGCCTACCATTAAAAATAAATTATTTGATACATAATTAGGTTACAATTAAATACAGGGTTTAAAATGACGTTTTTAAATGTTGATATCTTTATTTGTTGCTTAGATAACTGCATAAGAAGGTTGAAATTGCCGAAATAGTTATTTAACAATAAAGACCTAACCTACGACTTGTCATTGCGCAAAAAGTTAGATCTTGCAGTGCTTAATATGTGCTCAAAATTTCAGAGCATTTAATCGAATACTTACTGCAAAATTTGCTATTGTTTGTCAGTGTTTTTCTTCGCAATAACATCTTATTACAAATACACTATAATTTTTACCTCGTAAAGAAAAGCAATAACTTTTTTTGCAACTGTTCGAAGAAAAAATTGTATCCAAAAAGTAGTTTAAAACAAAATTGACCAAGGTTAATACGAGTATGAAGCAAAGTTAGCCATTCGTTTAAATAAGTTACAGATACAGATAATAGATTAGTATTAAACAAAACGTGGAAAATATGGAAAATATGTAATAGAGATGTAAATCTTAAGCTCCAGATTGGCACGTTCCGATGCTTATGTATTTAGTATAGTAGTACTCTGCTATACGCCGTTGGAACGAGAATAGAATAATATTAAAAGCATTGACTGTTTTGAGATGTGGTGTTACCGATTCATTCTAAAAATACCATGCATGGATAAGGCAACGAATTCGTTAAACATTCGTTAAAGTTCAGGAAGTCCTTAATTCCGTTAAAAATCGAAAACTGCATTAACTGGATCATGTTAATAAGTTTTTAAGAAACATAACGCAAGGTAAAGTCGAAGGTTATAGAAGCATAAGAAGAAGAACAATGTAGTCTTCGAGAATGATTCGGATGTAACTCCAAGGAAGCTTTTAAAAGCGTAGTGAAGAAAATGAAAATCGACATGATGGTATCCAATCTTCGTTAGGAGTGATACTTGAAAAGAAGAGAAGAGATCCTATCTTAGATATTCTTATGTTTTATAGGGTAACGTAAAAAATCGGTGCCTCAGGTTCAATTTCTCCGATAAAATTCTAAATAAAAAAATTCAGTCAAGTTAATTACAGTAATTCTAGTAATTCGTCTGATGTGAACGATGTGTCGACTCCTGCATTATACTATCTTAAGACCCGGCGTTATTAACATTTCCTTCGTGTTGCAACCAAGAACAGCTTTCGGTTGTTAACAGGAAACGAAATTATAATATGTAATTGTGGGTACAGAAATCAGAGGGCAGATTCTATTTCCGACCCGTCACGAATCGCCTCAAATTCGGTTTTTCCCTTCTCCGCCTAATACGAAATTCCACATAATTAGCGTTTAATTGAATTATCTAATTTGAATTTCAAACGGATATCTTCCTGTCAACCGAGACTAAACAGTAAATCTGGAAATTAGCTGCACGTTTTCGTTTCGACTGGATATATATACATATAGAGATTCGTATAACTAAGTGTGAACGGAACCGAAACCGGCCCACAAAACAACTGTGAATAATTTTTTAATTGGCCGTGTTCACCAAATTGATTTTTACACCGAGTTAAATCTGAAGCAGAACGGCTTTTTTGTCAGCGCCACCAAGAAAGTAATTAACGGGACGATTATTATTCGTTTTTTGATTATCGCCGCGCTTAAAATCATTTTAATTTTATCTAAGCAAACGTCGGATATAAATTAGCATGAAATCAAGTGACATTTCTTTTTCGTCCTCTTCCATCGGCCAATTATGGCCGGGCGAGGAGAGCGCCGTCGGAGGTTAAAACAAATGCAAACAGCAGGTGTTTAAAGAATGAAATTAACTAACCTTTGTATTTGCCGATGATGACTAGGGAACAGCTTTAGTCGAGAATTTAAGGAGGAAAAACCCCATTTTACAAGCAGGCCGGAGCTACGTTGCCAAGCGTGACTACTTTAATAAGATGTGTTAATGGCGGAAGATTTGACTACAATTAATTACAGTGATTATTAAAATGTATTGCAGTAACGCTTTATTGTGTTATAAGCAGTAAATGCATATTTCCAGGGCTTTTTAACACACAATCTACAGTCTATTATTTCTGACTTGTCTTGACAGACGTGTTTTGTCTGTTTAGACAGAGTTGTTTTAAAAAAAACTGATTTAGATATTGTTTAAACATTTCAACTGATCGAAACAGGCCTGGTTGGAATATGAAATAAAGTGGAGACGTGCGTCCAAACGCCAGAGTCTAGAATAATCTGCAATACTTGATCGCATGTAACTTTATTTAAAACATATTAGAGTTATTAGCGCTATTGATAGTTTTCGTGTACACTCACTAAATATATAAAACTAAATTAATTAAATTAAATTAAACTAATTAATTAAAAATATATAACAGCCACAATCTCAAAAAGCTCACAAAAGACACCAATCAGAACTAGGACAATGTATTTCAGGAAATTTAACGTAGAAGAAAAGTTAGACGTTGAAGGGAGGGAGGCATGTACAAGATTGGCTATCAGGGTTGGTCACAATTTGCCATCTAAGTTTATGAAAAATCAGGGCCCAGAGCTGTAGAAATCAAGCTATAGGATACAGAACAAACAATTTAAAATGAAATTGAAATTAATTTATTGGCAATATAAATGATTCCAAATTGAAATAAATTCAACCACAGAACTACTGTTCCTTTCCCACATAGTGAAATATCCAATTAACTCTTGTTGATGAGGAACAAAGTTTTTCTTTCCATAAACGTAGAGGCGGAATTTTTGTCACATGGCCCCATTTTTCCTTATTAATGCTCAATTAATCTTAAGTTGTTTATTCATTTTGTTTTTCCCTTTCTTGTTTTATCTTATACTATTATTCGCTGTTCACGATTCCTGCTATATTTATGTATTAGTTATGCCCATCAGTTATATGACCAGTAATAGAACACAGTTTTCCTAATAACTTCTTGCATATTTGTTAAAATGTTTGTGTTTATTTATCAGATTTTATAAAGTTTATGCATATTTTCATGAAAACGCAACAGATATGCGTATATAACTGCAATTTTTGCTTACATATATTCCGCGCGTTAGTTATTACATTTAAGCGTTCGACATTAAAAAGGTTCGACACCATTTTTTCGTTAATCTAACCTGTTACTATTTTATTCAATACACGAGTGAGTTTTTCATTTTTGCCTATTTTGTAACCTATAAAGGCATATGTTGCAGTTTTTTGGCAGTCTTTGCAATAATTTTTGAGGAGGTTTCATATCTTTTGAACAAATTTTTATTCAAATATTAACATGAATAACTATCTCGAACTGTTCTTTTTGTTGTTCCTTCGCGTTTATAGGCATTCCAACAAAGTGTGAGATCCTTACAATTCAATGGGATAACTAACATAGGCATTTAACTGGCAGATACTACTGGTATTCAATGGTGAATAGCAAATACCAAATTTTAAAAGTTGGCATTAAAAGCCTCAAAATTAACCAAGCTTACCACCAACCAAGCAATTTTTTAAATGATCTCAAAACACACACATATTATCATATTGTACACGTTTTTGATTTTTGTAAGTATAGTATCTTATTGTATTTCCCCCTCTCTATTAGAAGCCTATTTTTCTTTTTTTCATTGTCTACTTGCTGAAAATAGGTACTAGCTCTTCGAAACACATCCATGTTTCCATTTGGTGGAGAGACTGAGTTTTTCTTGAATTGATCATCCCCCCACCTTTGTGTTATGGACTTATGAGAAAATTCTTTATGTAAATGTATAGTACCATGAGTTCCCGAAATGAAAATATACATTTAAGTTACTTTACCCACTGTCATGTTCCGAAC
The DNA here is from genome assembly GCA_963576515.1 of Cryptocephalus primarius. Taxonomy (NCBI): domain Eukaryota; kingdom Metazoa; phylum Arthropoda; class Insecta; order Coleoptera; family Chrysomelidae; genus Cryptocephalus; species Cryptocephalus primarius. The sequence goes on from OY754937.1 coordinate 14,092,237, forward strand.
TTCACCATCAGTCAAGTACAAATGTAAATATTCTCAAGTTGCAAGTGCGTAGTATTGTGGTAAAAATGGTGGTGCTGTGGTTTCTCCCCCGGCTACTACTTCTCTGAAGTCGAATGTGGGTCCATTTGTCGGTGGGGCTAGTTAGCAAGTCGACGTGTCGAAATTGGAGGGAGAGAAAGAAAAACGTGTGTGTCCGTATATGAGACAACCCAAAAATCCAATTGTTTTTAGGCAAGATTTACGACTTCCCATCAAATTTCCCGTAATAATATGGTGCCCCTCCGGTAAGGTGAGAGAGACAGGTGGTGTGGTCCTAATTCTCGGGACCTCACGCATTTTTCCGCACTTAGTAAAAACCAACAGAAATTTTCGGTTATAAAAACAATAATGACACGTTGAGGATTAAACACATCATCACCAGCTTTTGTTTTTGCTCTTTTAATGACCCACCCAGGCCACGATGCATCTTATAACATGTATCAATAGGGTATAATTTTGTGTTTATCTTCTTCTGACTGAGGTAGGTACACTCACTCAACCATTTACTTGGTGCCTTGGTGGTACGGATATCACGATTTTTCATCTGGCCCGGTGCGTAGGTTGTTATTATGATATACTTGTTAGTTAACAACGTTGTTATGGCCTCAACTGAGACTCATCGCAGTGGCGCGGACCACAATAGGATCCAGACACGGCCAGTGTGGTTTCACAATATAACAAAGATGACCTCACTTATGGGAATCTAGTTGATTCCAGAAAATCGCTATTCGAACGAAAAATTTCCCATGGAAATTGCTCATTGCACTACTATGAAAAATCACTACGCACATGGAAGAAACAAAATTATCATTTTAGGTTGCAGCAAGAAAATTGTGATTAAGATATGCTTGCATTGTGGCTGATTGCAATAAATCGAAAGAACTTGACATGGCAATTAATGCACTCATGCCACTCCGCAAGTAAAAACAACCACCTTAAATCTCCATAAACAATTATTATTGAAGCCTTCTTCCCAACTCAGCCGATAATTCTCACATGAAACATATTTTCTAGTAATATTCGTATATTTTTTTGTGGCGCCACTGTTCCGTGGCCAACGGATCTCGAGGTGGGTTCGACTCTTAATGATAGTTGAATTATCCCACCTCTGCCTATGCTAACTCAACACTACCACTGTAATTTGTGGGCATTTTCCTCTTCGTTCAAATCAAGTCATCTCGACGATTTGTGGATTTATTCCGGAGCCTAATAAGGCGTTTTTCCTTTCGTTAATGACCGCCTTCAAGTGATTTTTTTTATTGATTATTGTGCCAGTTTGTGTACAGATGTAAGAGACGGTGATTAATCAAGTAAAAATTTAAAAATAAGCGGCTGTATTCTTTAAAACATATGTATATGTGTAATGAGGTGTAATATATCGAATAAAGTAAAAACATATTGGAATGTACATCTGTAATTACGGTGAGCATTTTTAACGTATTGTGTGGTACTTACATTTGATTTGTTTAGTTAATGCCAGAATCATGTTTTTCAAATTATTTGCGTTTGTATGTGCGTGTATGTAAAAATTAGCTATAATATTAATTGTACACGTTTTGCGCCATTGCTGACATTTTAAAAACGCAATTTTCACGTTCATGTCATCTGTGTGATTACTTGTGGTAGACTAAAAAAAGTATTAATTAAATACATGGAAGTTACGGTTCATTTACATACGGGGGGTGACGACAATAGGTAACACAGAAATTTATTCTTAAAATATTAGCAATCTCATATCTTTATTCACAGTAAATTACGCGATACATCTTACGTACTTCTTTTTAGTCGGTTGCCACGTTTTTGGTTACGGATCTCCATTATTCACGATCTTCGGGTATTGATAGATTTTACCGGTTAAAATCTTCGAAAATCGCATTTTTGTCCATTTTTAGAAATTTTTCTTCTATTAACTGTAACGAAAAATACTTCAATCCCGTAATTTCCTACTATATATTAGAGTACGAAACTATTTAATATTCTTGAAGAACAACTGGAACTATCAAGTGTCGTTAAGGAATTTTGTCTGTTATTTCTGGCAACACATGATTAAGGACATCAAAAATTCAAGCTCATTGCAAAGCAAACATGTTTTTTCAGTCAGCTTTTTTATTAGTGCTTTTTATTATACTGCTGAAATATAATGAAAAGGTCTCTGGTATTGAAGAATGATAGAAAAATTTGTGAAGATTTGTAACCGAAAACCAGTAGGAAATTTTTTTTGCGTGGAAATCTGTTAAAAATAATAATATAGTTTTCCTTTATAACGTTTGAAAGGGAATTAAAACGCTCCAGAATATTTTGAGAAGCCAAAGAAAACGAAATTTGTTTATGATGTTACTCTAGTACCGCACTAGTACTATACCGTCCAAAAATCACTGAATAGAATTTTCTTGGATTTTTAGAGCACATTATACTTTCAAACAAAAGTGTAAGATAAAGTATATGACAAAACCTTGTATGAAATAGAGTAAGAAAATGTTTTCCCATAATCAGTATGAATTTTAAATGAGCAAAACTAAAAAGTATTTAAAAGTATGATTTTTGGCGCTTTTACAACATTCACAAAACCAACTGTTCTGTAAAGATATGGGGAGGATCCCACTATCATCCCACTTTCCACTATAATGTAAAGAGAAAAATTTGTGAAGCATCTCACTGAATATGATGGAGGGAAAGAGGATGAAATCCAAAAATGGTTAGGTGTGGTTTTTGACGATTTTAACCATGTTCCTCAAACTAAAAAAATTCGAAAAATTCATTTCGATGAACTGCATAAATATACATAACGTATACTGTTTTCATTCACTTTGATATTTTCGTATTCGTGATCGAGCACTGAAAATTTCTTGAGATATTTGAATTTCACGCCAAAGATTAATAAAAATAATTGAAAATCTTTTTAAGTTCATCTTTGGTAATTTAATGTTACCGAGATCGTTAGTACACATTGCACTTTAAAATCATGTTAAAGTCTCGGCGGCACCAAAATTTTTTATTTTTATTTTGTAGACCTGTGCAATTAATTAACTGTCTGATATTGAAAACATTTAGTCTCGAGGAGAAACTAGTAATGAGTAACCGAGTAATGAGTAGGTAATACCAAATACTGTGTGCGCCAGAGGAACATAATTCAACGCACAAGACAGGTCTCAGTATATTAAAGAAAATAACCTCGCATCTTCCTGCCCATCTCACGGAATCGGAAAATTGCAATCCATCTGGAAGGATCGCGTTTGCGAATCGACACGGTTACCGTCTCTCTCTCTCTCTCCAAACCGTCAAAGCGCCGTCAATACAGATTACCGAAAGGGTCCTCTCTCTCTCCCGTATCCTGTATACACGCGCGTATAAAGGAATCCGTAATCCTTCAGATAGCACTGGGGCATATCTTTGATAGCACTCTCAACATCATAGGATGCGTTGACGCGTTCGACCGTACGCTGAAGTAAAGATGATTACCTCTTCTCTGCCTGGGCCCGGAGTTCAATTTGCAGGAAATTTCCCAGAGGTGCTAACCTGACGCTCTTCAGGGACGGCGCGAGGTTGCCACCTCACACTCATTCCACTTGTCACAGATAAAGAAAACAAGCGGAAAATCTGACACGCCACAATTTTTCAAAGCTTGGAAATTTTTTTTGCAAACGGGGAACTAGTGGAAAGCATGGAGATTTGTGTGAACTCATTAGAAGAACCGTTGATAGGTATTTGAAGTATTTTGAGTAGGTATTCGGTCGCTTGCATGTTTTCGTAGCAAGTGGACCAGTAATTATGTGTTACTGAATATAAGTTATATGATATCAAGTGTAACTAATTGTAAGGCTAGTCAGTTGTTTTAAACATAGGGTACTCTTTATCGCATGTTCAGGTTAAATATAATGGAGTTGCCATGTCCTCATTGATTGGAGGTAGCGACGTCCCAATTTTAACTAAAAGCGTAAATTTATTTCACACTTTTATTTTAAAATCTCAAAGTAAAAATGAGTCCATTCAATTTCCTGGACAACAAAAACGTATGCATCGACACAAAATTAGGGAATGAACCTTTCACGCCTCATTTTAGGATTCCTCTTTTACACTTCGCAACTACAACGGCTGATATTTTACATTTCGCATTTTCTCTACGAGAGTAGTTATTTCACAATTCATCCTCCCCTCTTTCTCTCCCCGAGACAAAGCTTAGATAAATGGAAGTTCGCGCCTTCGTATACGTTATACGTTTCGCCGTCGCAGAATCACCACCACTCGGCCGCCAATATTTTTCTTTTCCACACCCCGTAATGTTATCCCTTGACACCTTGTGCAAACAAAATCCGAAAATTACCATCCTTCCACTACGCGCGAGGTATTTATCTATTTCCACAGGGACGGATCGGAGGTTATCAGACAGAATAGGTACATAGGTTGTATCAGTGAATTTCATAGAACTTTCATAGAGTCCATAGAGAGGCGTTGAACTTACAATATATGTACTTCAGTACTTTGGAATAGAAACGAACTGAGAACGTTCCATGAAACTTCATTGCACGCCGATTCGATTTAAACGCAAGTACGAAAAAACTCCTGAATTTTTCCATTCTTGCTTGTTCAAACTTTGCAGGGATAATTTGCAGATGGAATGAGAATGTGATCAAGCGCCTTCGAAAGGAAATTAAACTTTAACAATACAAATTAATCATCATTACATTTTCATTAAGATTTATCATCAAGAGATCAAGAGATTAATCAATACATTTTCTTAAAAACAAATCAGCGCCTTCTTCGCTCATTTTGCATCCTAGCTTAGATACAGAAATGGGCGTGCGCCTGGCGCCAAGTAAAAGGGCACCTAATCTGGACGAGTTACAAATTTTTGGATGTACTATCATCATTTCAGCGGGAAACTTATTAATTCCAATTATATGTTATTAATTTTTATATAATAACCACACCTTTATTACTATCAGGAAAAATATCAGTGTGGTTAATATAACACAACTGAGCTAATAAAAATCTACCTAAATGCATTTGTTCACGTATACTATGGAATAAAAATTTTACAACGATAATTTAGCAAGGAAACCAATACAATATTTGCAAACGTACAAGAGTTGCTGGGGATGACCAGAATATATTTAGTACAGTGCAGATCAGGTTTCCCACGTTCGAAATCGCACCGTTTACACCGATGTTCGAGCGCAATTTTCTTCCACGTTGCTGCATTTTAATGAAAACTGGGAATTACGTGCTTTAGTATTCTACTTCTAGTTTCGAAAACGGTTATTAAAATTAAAATCGAACAACGGGAGGCCACCTGGCAAAAATGCATGTTAAAATTGATATTCCAATTGCGCAGAAACTAGTAGTTTCTACAGCGCCTGCCTCCTGTACATTTAAAGTTCATGTAATTATCTACTTCTGTGCCAAATTTCAGCCCTTGATCTTCATAAATAGCGAATTTTCGAAGGAAAGGCGACATTTTTCGGTTTTTCCTGATTTTCTCCAGTTCTAATCAACCGATCGGATCATTCTACTCCTCATTTTCATCCTCATTTAATTCTCTACCACTTCTATACTTCCGGAATTTAGATTACTTCAGCAGTTTTCGTTAAATAAACAAAAAAACTTAAAAAATGTCTAGTTTTGCACTAAAATGTAAATAAATTAATTAATGAAAGTTGTAGGTCGAAATCACATTAGTATATATCTACGGACTATCCTTTAAACAGTGGCACAAGTAGTTTTCTTGTAGTATTTTTGTCAAGATATAACATTTTTGCTCTATTGAGTGGCCTATTTTGTTACCACAAGACATTTGTTACCACATTTGTATCAATTACCTCCAGCTTTGTCAAGCATCTCCAAGTCGGCATCAAAATTATCCAAATTGCCCCTAAACACATTCCAAGAATAGAACGTTTCGACTCAGAAACTTAGTCATTTCATTCTGTTGTGGAAACGCGGTGGGGTTTTTCTTGGATCATGTTTAAATCCTTACAGATGCGTGATTTCTACGAATCTCAGTCCGTCCCTGCCGATATTCGACTGGAGCGATCCTCCTCCTTACGTCTTGTTTAGGCGCCTAGTCGAAGCGCCTACCCTGGTATTATCTCTCGGATCGCCCCAGGCATCGTCCTGTCATAGAAACGACATTACCCTACCGTCTCTCGTTCTCCACAATACCATCGACTGGTAATATATATTTTAGTAAAATACCATGTTGGTGGCAAGTGAAACAAGTAAGCGCTGAGAGCGCTTGATTTATTGCCTCGGAATTTATACGGACGCCTACTTGGGAGACTCGGATTTTTTTCGAGGCTTGAATGAAACCGATTGTTGAATGGCCGTTACATGTATAAACACACACATACTTTTTTTTATTCGATTTCTATCGACCTGACCGTTTAAATTCGATTCGACCTTCTATTAGTTGACAGGGAAGTCAATCCGCACACTGCAAACTTCAAATGCATAAAAATTGAACTGGCATATCGAGTGACCCACGTTACGCTAACCTAGTTAGTAAATTAAGATCAGAGCCAGGCCGACAAGGAGTCTATTTATTGTGACTAATTATGGATTACGACAGATAACGGTTTTTGAAAAAGTTTCTGATAAGTTCTATCGTCCCTCCGACCATGACATAATTTTTATCCGGAAACCATGAATGAAATCTGCGGAAGTTTATAATTAAAATGAGATTACAATAATGCAAAACAAACTAGGTTAACATAGGTAAGAAACATGGTGCTCCGAGCGAAGTTTTAAAATTTATCACACGTTCAATGCATACATTATTTATTACCACTGAAAATACAAGCGTTTAACATTCTCGTGTTGTAAATAGAAATGCATGACCTGGAACCACAAATATTCTTCGGTACTTAATGGTCCGAATCATGCTGATGGTATGTTTAAAGAAAGATGTCATTTACAATTTTTGAAAGAAATTTAAACGATTCAAGTAGCTTGTTGGGTTTCAAAATCAGGTTGAATAGTCAAGATGGGGTACAGAAAATGTAATACATAGTATATTAACATAAGTGATCAGAACCTACAATTGAAATTTACATTTTTAATCATTGGGTAAAAATCATTTATAATATATTAGCACACTTTTGTGCAAAAACATACACTAAAAATTGTTCAAAATATGTATAATATTGCTAAAAATGCCGGTAATTATGCATTTATTTACTTCTACGTGCAATTTTTAAAACATTCTTACTGTTTATTGTTGCCATTCCGCGAATATCCGCTTCTATCGTAGTGTTCATTATCACATGATTTATCTTACTTACTGGTGACTTCAGTTGAATTTTGTCGCCTTTTGAAACGCGTTTGTAGTGCTATTTAATAACTCTATAGATTTTTCATATAAAAGGGCACTTTTCTTCAAAGTTCAAGTGTTCTAGGCGTGGCTTAAGCTGCACAGCTAAGCAAGCTTAATGCTATAGACGTACACCTTTTTATAAAATTGTACCTACTTACACGTTTCATATCTTTGCTATTCTTGTTAAAATACAGTATTGCTTATTCAACATTCTTCTAAGAATTCGTTTTTCTCACTAATCGGTACGGAATTTAATGACAGATTTCGCGAATTCCTGCTCCTTCAGTTAGGCTTCTTACATTATTTTTATTATATAATGGGTATATATACAAGTCACGGTAACACGGTAAGCGGCCGTAGCCCGAAGCGAAATTTAGTACGGTTTCTAGATTCGGCCAATGGGGGTTCCATTAGAACGGTATGATTGGAAGATGCTCGAAGATGGAAGACGATACGCGAAGGTCGAAAGATTGTCAGATTTTCCGGCGTCGCTTAAAATCGGTGGCATCGGCTCCTATGAATAGGGTGAAGTTGGAAAATGCACGATCTGAAACCGCGAAGGTCGGGAAATTCGCGATCAAAAACCGCGACGACCGTCAGGACACTGTCGCATTTTCCGTAAACACTTGGAAATTATATTCTCGCGAGTACGCATTCCGTTTAGGGCTAGTCCCTGAGAACTTATAGAAACGTCGAGATCAATCCTAAGTATTCGGGACTTCTCTCCATTCGGTATTTTTCTGCAACCTCCCATTTCTGCAATTTCGATTGATATAATTTTAGTAAATACGACAATGGTACACTCATAGTCCTTCATTGCGTTGTGGGATTCATAATGTATGTCTGCTTAAACAGTATACTCACTTATAATAAAATTTGACACGGTGAAACCCACAACAGCTTCGGATCCGGACCGTAATTATCGCCTTTTTTAAAACAAATCCGTAGATGGGAACCACCATTAAAACCAGATTTTGTTATCTCCCCTCGGGTGAAACGTTTCTCATCACAATCAGGTCGAAGAAGATATCCGCTACGCGTCCGGTGTATCCTTCCTCCTCGCCGGACTGTACCAATTTCACACTTACACGGAGCGTACCAGTAATTGAGGGGCATCGTTTTTCTCACCTACCTAAGCTAACACGTTATTAAGGAATCAGTCTGTAAATACAGTAATCTCGTATGCATCCACATCTCACGGACCGAGAAAAAAATTAAATAGCTATACAAATATTCGCTGAATAATATGGGGTTTAGGTTTTGAACGTGTTGGGTTCTCGTTTTGGTCCTTTTCGTGATGATTACGCCCGGAGGAGTCACAGCTTCGGATGCGCATACCATCAGTTCGATGGACGGTAAAGGAAAATGAATCAGAAATAGGTTCGAGAGCAAAAAAAGGAATCTGAATTGAGTTATACGGATATAAGGCAATAGAAACATACCAAGTTAAATATTTCAGACCAAGTCAATTCCAGAAAGTAGCATGGAGTTAAAAATATAGAATTGTAGATTACTTGGTTCAGATGTTGATGGTCAAACAAATAAAGAAAGTGTACTTTCATTGAAAACTAATAAAGTCATATTTTAAACTTGAGCTTTGTGAAACGTTAATGTAATCAAAAATTTACCATCCTGACAGCGTCTACAGATCAACCCTTTTTGAATTCAATAGTAAGCATATTTAAGACACCTCCCTTAAAAATAACCATTGGAGTCTCTCTTACAAAATTTGGACAACTTAGAGCTACTTCGGTTTTGTGGCCTATTTTCTAAATATTCTTTGGACGAACCTCCATAATTGCCTAGTGATAAGCGTAAAGCGTAAAAGTTGGTCCTATGAATGAAGCGGAAATTCTCCAAAGTTATTTATAATTTTAATTATTTGTTATTAAAAGTCGAGAATTCATGCAAAACTTATCAAATTTTCAAAAACTTCAAGGAGTTCTGTGAAATTTTCTGAAATTTACTGAATGCTGTTAGATTCGTATGGAAATTTTGCCATGTTTTTTTGAAGCTTTGAGCTTAAGTCACGGTAGCCGAAAACCTGCGATTATTTCAGAAACAATTTAAACTAAATCTCCTAAATCTATCATTTTTAGAAGTGAAAGACGAGACTGGAAATTTTTGAATAACCGTCTGAAAACTTCAGGAACGTTTCTGGAAGCTTTATAATATTCCTGAAAACGTCAAACGTTCATTATTTTTTTACTATGGTTACATTACCATTTATATTCACATTTTTCTTATTTATCATATTATTATTTTCATTATTACCTATTTATTATTTATTTCTGAAGTTTATTTGTACCATTATTTTTTTAAACTTTAGTATACTTTCTATAGCTTCTAAAAGACTGGCAGAGTTGCAAGAAATATCTGTATATTTCGGAATTCGTCCAATTCTAAAATCTACAGAATAATTTACATACGGAATACGATTCCGAAACTGTTTACTTAAATTATTAAACAAAATTTTAAAAATTAATGTCTTAGATGTCCATTAAAGCTTCTGAATGGCCGGGTATATTTCTAATAAAACACGTGAGGATGTAAGGAAAATATATGCATCATATGTTACATTACAGGTATAATATAATTACTCTTCTGAAAAGAAGCAAATATGTGTGTTATGACATTTGTGCTGCTTGCTTGAACTGGTACTTCTACGGTTTTAAACGTAATATTAAAATAACTCCAATTGAGGCAAGGAGCGAAAGCAGTGGGCAAATCACTTTGATAATAGATATACCGTTCACGCAAATAAGAATAAGAAAATGCAGAAGTGAATTCCGTAAATTTTAATTTCTGCTGTCAAGCTGAATTTGCCATATCAGAGATACATAGACAATCCCGCCTTTGCCGTATATCAACAACGTATATTTATTTATATGCGTGCATTGCGATAAAGGCGAGAGACACAGAGAGAAACGGTAAGAAAATCGAAATCAATTATGCGCATTTTCAAGTGTCGCTCCGAAGGCTCTTGTGGAATTTCGAGCAATAAACATGATAAACTCGAAATATTTCACTATATTACACCATTGGCCTGATAAATGTATATGAATATTTTATTCCGCTTTCATCAATTTCACGCATGCCGACGTCCCGGGCTTCGAATATAAAAATATGTACGAATTAAATTTCAAAAATGCTCGAAATGTTTCGCTTTCAAACAACACTTGAGGGTTCCAAACGCCGGGACGAGGGCGACAGGAGGGAGGGGGCGTAAGAAATAAAATAAAACCAACCACCTCACAGGAGACGTGAACGTGAACATTTCAGCTATGTGGAAACCGCAAAGGAAAAGGAAGAATGAAGCAGACGTCGTTACGGTTATTGATCCAGTGTTTAACGAAAAATTTTTAAGACGGAGGGTTAACGTGCACTTCCGTTATATAATTTCGGTATTCTTTCGGATATAATCATGCCTTATAAATATCGGATCGTATGTGGCGTCCCCCTAAAACCACTTTTGTAGAAATCGGTAACTCTCGTTGGATAATTGGACGTGAACGTGATATGAAGCGTAAAAGTCGTACATGGGTGGTGCATATGTAAAAAACATTATTATTCCAACAGCATTATTCGAGTGTCTATTCCATAAACTATTACCTAAGAAAGTACCTTCTTTTCATCAACTTTTATAAATATGTACATTGGTTTCAAAGGTGTTGGATCCCTCACTTTGAAGGACAATAAAATAAAAGCCCCTTAAAAATATTTCATTCTAACGGTAAATTGTGAATTAATCATTTCTACATAAACTTACAACACAAGATATGGTTTGAAAAAATAATTTTTCTTCTTTTGTTAGGTATGTCAAAAAATATTCTCATTTTTCTGTATATTTTGAAACAACCTTCAAAATACCAAGATTAATATCTTAAAAGTTATTCCAGGCTACTTCCGGATATTTCTATTGTAGTTGTAGGGAATATATTGGCTTGACATTATAGTAATTTTCTAGAGAAAAAAATTCTGTACAAATTGAACAATTACATTATAATTTAATAAATTTATAATTAATTATACGATCATTAGAAGTATGCTATTAAATATTCTCCGTTATTCATTAATAGAAACGACAATTTCCCAATCTAAATATTTCCAATCTAAATATTTCTTTTCTGAATGCCCCATAAAGTACTTTACTTTTGAGAATTCTCAGTTTTTCTTAAAAACGACTATAGTCATTTATTGCAGATCTCACAATTTTACTACAAATTACTTTTTTCTACCGAATTTTTAGTATTCAATAATTTCCTCTTAAACGTTTTCAAAGATTTAATTCAACGATTCTGACTTAAGTACATAATACCTATGACTTTTATTTTAAACATTTTTTTCTTTCTAAAATCGCCCTAAAGGACGCTGCATTATTGAGAATTTCCTAAGAGCTTAAGTTGTGTAAAGCGCATGCCTCATGAAAAATAGTTATAAGGTAGACACATTGTCAATTTTTAGTATAGACAACTCTAAATTAAATTGACTAATTGAAAACAATAATATTAATCCTTAGAAATTATGCTTACTTGAACTAAAAATAATACAAATATTTAGTGATTTCCATAAAATTATGTATTGGTGGAATGTAGATATAGGTATATTTAGAACAAGGAGGAAAACCAGATCGTTTGCTTAGATGTAAACCCTATAAGTATCGGTACTACATATACGAATAAAAGAATCAAGTAAAGAATTAGCAACTCCCTGAAATTCGAAAATTATGTCACTGCAGGAATATTGGTAATATAAAACTTATGGGGAGATGGATTTAAAATTGTACCTTAACATATTAAAAATTTAAAAATATTTAATATCTCCAATGAAGAGGAATTTAAAATCACTATTTTCTTCCTGTGTTCAGAATTGAGTTAGGAATTTTCAAATAACATTAAATCTCCCCTTTCGCATTACCACTAACAATAAATCGTTATGGATTTTAAAAAACCCATTCGATATAGAAGACATACTGTCTTTTCTGGGGAGCTTACCCGAACTGAATCAATAGATATCGATGGGCGGTGGGGGTTGCGGACCTGCGCACCTGCGGACACCGATAAACAATCAATCCTATTACTAACAATAATACATGAAAGCAAATTCAAAATAGAAATTGATTGAAATACGTGAAGAAGAATGATTAAATTACGAAGTGCAGAGTTTTGCACGTACAGCATCACACTTACTATGTATTTCTTATTTAATTTCTTAACTTTATATAGTTATTATACGTTGATGCTATTGTTTTTCCATTTAAAAGATTTTCCACTTTACTAACCCATCTGTGCGTTCACTGCACATCCAATTTTACATCTTAGTAAATAACAACGAATGGGAATTTTTTTTTTTGAAAATTGATTCATTAAATTCAGTAGCATTTACCAACAAATCCATTTTCTAGATTTCATTGAGAAGCACCAGCCTACACTTTTCAAGATTTCTCCCCCTTCGCCACCGTCGTCGTCTCAATTATTGTTTTCTGTGTCTCTCTTTGAAAAATATCACTTTTCCACCCGATCCTCACGTGCTTATTAATCTCGCGAAAAGTGCAAAGTTTCGCCTACATTTGCGCGCGAATCTGGTTCACGAGAGAGATTCCATTATCTGCATATTTGAAGCACCTCTTCTTACAGTTTTCTGCCACCTTCACAAAAGGGCTCTAAAATTGACGCTTTTGTGTACAACCACGTCTCTCTTCTTATGAAAAAATCGAGTGGGGAGCGAGACCACGGAAAATTCGACACACTTTCCTCTGTATTTTTTTGTTTCTCCGTAAGCTTCGGGGATTATAATTGCGTTAAAAAAATGTTCGAGTGAAAGGTGGGTTATTTTTTAATAATGCGATTGTGGCGCGTTGGGAAATGATATTGGGAAACGAGGGCGGCCCACAGTAAATAACCTATCTTTAAATTTAATTTTTGGTTAATGACGGTACGGTTCTTTCCATTATTGATACAGCGTTTTGGTTTAACAACCGAAGGCTTCCACCAAGACATTATGTGTAATTATCTCGTATACTAAACTGTTTGTAACCAGATATTAGAAGTAGAGACAGGAAGAGAATATAAATCAATTTGCTCTGTTTTACATAAACCATTGGTTAAATTATTGAATTCGGATATACACGCCCGCGGATCGGTTCTCGGGGACAACGGTGCCGGGGACGTAATTAAGTTATTTTCTCGATTTTTAATCGCCGATATTCGAATCATTATAGCTATTAGGCAACTGTAATAGATGTAATAACGGGTATATTTCATAAGCTATTAAATATCAGTTAAAACTTTTAAGAGAATTTACCTTGCGGAGGTAAAAAGCGACATAATGACTTCTTTAGATTGACGACAATTTTTTCTATCACCGGATACAATTAAGGCTCGTAACGACTGTTATGGTGGTTGTAAGTTGCGTCCATTAATCCTCCAAATGATTGGTTGAATTGAAATGAGGTTCAGATGTAACTCCAGGCTTGAATTCGTGGGTATTCTTTATGTTAGCAAAAGTAATCTTAAACTACCGTTGGAGTTTTAGAGCGGTTTTAATGCCAGGCCCTAGCAATATTTCAAATGCTAATGTTGTATATTATGAAATACTAATAAATTTTGACAAACACAAATCAACTTCACTCGTTCACCCAAAGTAGATACCTACACCTACACGTATTTTCTATAAATGCATTACACTTTCGCGAGTTATAACGGATAGATGACGTTTAGTTCTTAGGTAAGGTTTTTCAACTTAACCTGATACGTTGCAAAAATAAGGAGCAACACTCATATGAAAAATCCAACAGATCTAAACCCTACAGATTTAAGATTTTTCGTGGTCTTCGTAGAATGTTTCATTTCCTTCAATAAACAGTGTTTTTGAAAATACCCCAGTTGCCTTTTGTACAATGTACTTCTTTTCGAAGTCCTCCAACTTCAGTTCAAAGCACTTTATTTATTATTGGTGAAGGGCATTTATGCAGATTGCATATTTCGTGTGGTTTGATAAATGTTAAATTACTTGCATATCTGTTATAAATCTTCATAAAATTCATAATATATTAATATCAATATTAGTATGACTAAGACTCTTTGATGTCACAAATAACTAATATTTTTATTTTCAAAACTATTGAGAGAAATATACCTTCAGCCTTATCACTATACGTATATGACGAGGCTTAGAGAGAATAGGATTAGTATTAACAATAGTAACTTTCATGTGACGCCTCTTTTATGGCCAAGAAAAACTAATCTCAAATTGATCGGCATATAATATTTTCATCTTCTCATACAGCCAAACTGGAAAAGTTGAGTTGAAAGTTATCACTATCGAAATCTGGTCAATTCACGAAAAATGATTAGAAAATAAACGGACTACATTGCTTTAACCGGGATTTACATCGTGCAATGGCGCGAAATATTTCAATATCCGCTATTATAACGGTAGTCCAAGAATTTTAAGAAGAAATCAACATGAGTTTTGTTCCTTCAGCAGTATTAAAAAAGATATAAGATGGATGAGACTTTGAGATGAGACTTGAGACTAAGATGAGATTGAGACTTTCGATCACAATTAAAAATCCGTGTACACAGAAATAGAATCTAATCTAAAAATGAGTAAATCTGCAAAAATTCATATTTCTTATGTAAGGTGTTTAGATGATATTTGGGGAAAATCGTTTGTGAGGCGCCATTTTCAAAGAGCTACCTCACTTAGGAAACAGGTTCGTATAAGGTGCTTTTGGTGAAGTTGGTATAAAATCACCTCTGTGATATCTTTTGTAGGGAGAATTTCTTGTATGAATTTGCTTAATATTGCTATGTAAGAAATATTTTAGTCGTGGCATCTCTAAATATAAAGTATAACCATGTAGACTTTAAAGCTTTTAATAAGCGATATCTTTTTTTTTCTCTTTTATCAACAATAGACATTTCCCCAATTTATCCGCAACCGATAAACCGATTTGAATGTTCATTTCATTCCACTCATAATTTTCAATTTCTTTTAAGTGTTAAGTGGTTTAAAGCGTTGTTAAAGGAGGTTTGACGGTGGTATCACACGGCGATAGGGATAGGACTAAATTAAATCACAATTTTCTGTTGCCTCTGTTACCTTTAAACAATACATACCTCTTTTTTCTGTCTTGTTACCAAAGACTTATTGTCCAGTGGTATATCCTACCGTACTTACTTCGAGTTAAGAAAAATGTCGACCTAAAGAATTTAAAGTTACTCAAAATATTTTACATGAAAAGAAATAACAATATAGTCAAATTCGACTTTTAGGAGGATAAAGGAGGTAAAGCATCTATAGGAGTTCGAGTTACACAAGCTTTACTGTATTTGAATTTTTGGTATTTTTTTTTTGAGGAAAATGAATAAAATATTTTATACTTCTTTTCAGATGAAATTGAATTCTTCTACAAAAATAGAAATAAGTAACTATTTAGTCATGTCAGTAGTTAACTCACTGACCCTACACTACCTTGGTTGCTATCTTGGATAGATTTTGAAGAGATAACGTAAATTTAAAATAGTAAAGTAATTCATAATTTTACACCACACTATTTACTTGTACCAAATATTATTTAATTACATATCATAAATATAACAAGATATAGCGGCTAAAACACCAAGTTAGCTTCAATTAGTACACGCATTTTATTCCTTTAAGAAAACGAGTTTAAATTTATAAGTATTTAGAACTAATGTAAATCTAATTACCAGTTCTGGTCCGCTAATCTGATTATGCATCCCCTCATAAATCCGACCCGCAACTGAACGAAAAGAAAAAAGAGTGCTTCTAAGCTCCCATTTTCTGTTTCCAGTTCCTCCGTCTTTCGCCTCCTTTCTGCCCGTTCGACTTTCATAAACTCCGGACTTTAAACTCGGCGCGCATTTTCGAGCGAGTGTACCGAGCATACACCGGGGTGGTGATAATTAGGCCTTTTCTGAAGACCTAAGCTCTCTTGCACCCTATTACACTCCACCCTGTCTTTTCATACAGGGTTAACCTCTTACTTCCCCTTTGCCTCGTTCATACGTACACATTCTCTATACATACATACCAGGGCTAAAGCGAATGAGAGAGCCAGCGAGTCAGTTTGCCTTATCGAAAAAGGGATTTTGCGTAGCGTTAAGCAACTGCGATATTTGCACAAAGTAGTTTGCTGATTTTCGTTTTAAATTGAGGGAATGAGGGAAAAAGCGCTGCGCTCGAGTAATGTAGTTTCATCGCGGTTTTTACTTGTACGTGTGGTTTTTGGCAGAAATCGACTCGTTTAGTAACTGCTTTGTTAAAATCTGCGATCATAGGTAAAAAATCCTGAGTACTTTTATCGTTCGCCTCTACTAACCTAGATTATTAAAAAAAATTCTTCCTGCTGCTTTTGTCTTTGAAATTAGTTTTGTCACTGATCTGCTGAGAAAGCTCGAGGGGTCTTTACCATACACGCTTGTGCCTTACCAAGCCAATTAATAACCTTTCAGTATTGGGATATGCCATCCGTTTACTGGGCTTTATCATTATAAAAATTCGTGTTTGCCTCTGAAATATTATTGTTCCTGCGTTGTCCCATGCGACCCGTCAAAAAATTAAACTGAACTAATTGCTCAGTTCGGCCACAGTTCGACTGAATTAACCCAGTAGGTTTTTACCATGCGTATGTGAATTCTGCCAAGTCGAATAACATCCAGGACGTTAGATGCATAAAAAGCAAGCGTTGCCTGAACCGATTCCTCCAATACTGAGTTTTACAAGGTAGTTCTGCTAGCCTAAGTAACTTCATGCAACTGTACGATTTCGTCATTCAAAATACGACTGTTCTACGGCTTTTCAGTAATTGTCTGTAACTGATGGGTTAATTTTGTCAGAGATCTGCTAAAATTGTTCAAGTATTTTTTAGAGTACATTGTTAGACCCCAAAATTAATTGTATTGCATCATACAAAAATTGAAATCTGGTTCCCCCCATTAAAAATTGGAGAGGTGAAACATCAAACTCCATTTGAGTAAAGGCATTAAATACCACAACCTAAAACTTAGTAATTAATAGAATGGAACGACTTGTCTAGATGGCAAGTCCCTTCGGTTGATAATTTATATTTGGTCCAATCATCGACAACTCCAAGTGATCCAATTAAACATGAACTGTGTATGTGTACTTCCCTGGTTTTACTAATTCAGCAAACGTAAACGCGCGCTAATTAATAAACTTGTTCAGTAATACAACTACAAACGACAGCAGTAGATCACTACGGTATCCCTAACAAATTATTACTGGATACGTTTACAGTATTCGCGGTACTTACACTGCATACACAACGTTAGAATATCTTTACAAGCTTCAGTAATAACAGTAACAAGCATCGCGCCGTATGTAGATAAGTGTTTACGTAACCGAAATTACTTTTCATAAGATTTGTCTTCCAAAACACAACTACAACAAATCCGATTTGAATAAATGAATTACGAAGTTATACATCATTAGTTTGTGTTATATTAGCTGGTGCAATTAGAAATATAATCATTAGTTATCGCACATTGGTTTCGTCACATACCTACGACCAAAGCGGCAATGCGAGAAACCTTGCTTCGGTGTGTCATTTAAAATTCATATTAACGCTAATCCATATCTATGCAAAATACACTAAGGTGCCGTAATTAATGGTTTCGACGGAATAATTAGCGTTAGGAATACAAACGGCCGATAATGATGACGACTTTCGATACCGATCTTACACAAATTCTGTGATCGTTGCGAAGATCCTATTTGCATACGTAACACCGTTTTGAGCTCAGTATTTTACATGTGGCAAATTTGTCTTTTTTTTTTATTAACTATTCGCGCACTGATCAAGTTGTGAATGCTGCCTAACCAGCAGTAAATGGGAAATAAAATGAAAATTATTTGAACGGATATCGAGGAAAATTAAATGCGACTGCAAAGGACTTTTATACAATCAGTGAGTAGACAGAATCGTTGTAGATTTTGTAGCGTTACAGTTTACTTTATTCAAGCGGTTGCTAAATCTTAGCTCTGAAATGAAAAGGGCACAAAAGCTTAATCGATTTCGTTTCTTGGCAAAATGGAATCACCTTTGTGATTTTTTCAACTTTTGTGACTTTCACTCAAAGCCTTATTATTTTTTAAATATTTCTTTCCCAGTTTAACGGTACTTTGTAAGTTGTATCACATTCGTTTATTGCTTCAATTAGGAATAACTATAATTTCACTAACTAAATTGAAGCGATCGTTTAAGAAAATTATTTTTCTATTAGTTCTTCAGCTTACAAATAAGATTGATCATCTGACGAATTAAATATCAAAAATTTCTGTTTTTCAAGAAAATTTATTCATGGCCGTTTACAGCTAGTAACATTTAAGTGTACATAAAATTAAAGAGCATTTACAAGAACATATCTTTGCAAGAAACTATTTTACTTAATTTTTACTCTAACATTGTTTGGTGTAAACCCTCATTAATACTCCGGACAGCTACATGATTGAAAAAATATGCACCTAATAAATCGAAGTATATTAGGAAAGTATATTATCCTGTACTTTATGCATTATAATGCGATTTTTAGAAGAAATATACTCATGACTTTACACATTCACAAAAAACTGAATAGATGGAAAGTGGGCAGCTTGCCATAACCTCTTTTGAATTGTCAGCGTTCTGTTGGCTGGAAGTGGGTTCTAAACATACGCTGGGAAATATATAATTTTGATACCGATATTATATCTGACCATTGGATTTGGAATTTTATTCTATATAATGTAGTCATGTAAGCAATTCAAAAAGCGACATGTTTTGTTGGCTGAGCCAGCTAGAATATCTTTTGGAACAGACCTTTAGTTATTGATATTTTGAAATTTTTTATTTGAAATTTAAGAAATTTATGCAATAATGGTTCGAAATATGCTATTAAATAAGTATATTTAAGAAAATTTACGAAGTATAGTATTATCAAATTCAACAACTGAGGAATACATTGTTTTTAAACTGTTCCACACGCATTTCTAAATTTGATGCTTTCAAAAATGACAAATTAGATGATTTTGTCTGAATTATGAATAACACTTGTTTAAGAAAATTGTCTTTCCGGTAGTTCCTTAGCTTGAGAAAGGGTTTTGGAAACTGTCATCTGACGAATTAAATGTCAGCACAAATTACAGTTTTTAGTTCACAAGTAATTTACTTACGGACGTTTGCAGCAAGCAATATTTAAATTTAGTTAATATTAAGCAATATTTAAAGGAACTTTTTGCAAAGGCAAAGCTCCTGTGAGTGCTCGTTAATTTTTGAGAAATTAAATATTGCTTGATGCAAATGGCCCTTGATAGCCCGCACAGGAATACCAGCTATTATATCCCTAAGTAAATAACTAGAAAAGGAATGAAATAAAATCTAAAATTTTATTGAAGTATGTTTATGTGTAAAACAATTTTATTTATGTTACTTATTAATTATTATTCGGCTTTGTTAGTTATTTCGAATACACCGACGGAATGAAATAAATTATTCATTATATGCCAAAAATATAAATCCAGCTGATTTTAATATGTGGAATTCAAGAGTGGAAAACCGTTGCATTCAATTTAGGATGTATGTAAATTTAACGGGTATTGAGTAATACTCAAAAAATCCTTGTAAAACAAACAGTCATTATTGTTATTACTTAACTCAGTCACAATGGGGTATTGATTTTTGTTTTACTTATGAATATTCTAAGCTCTCAAAAGTAATTAAAATAACGAATATTATATATATAAACCACCAACAAATATTCTCAACAAAATTCACTCTATTCCTAAGGTAACCTTGCAAAATATGTCAAGACAAATATGTCAAGACAAAAAATTATTCCTAAATATTTCATTGAAACCAATTTGTTCACGTTTTGGAACTGAGATAATAAAAATTATGAATATCCTTTATTGATCTTTACTGCAAATAATATTCGATTTTTGATGCAATTAAGACAGTTATTACCTAACACATTAATAGAAAGGAGCGTTATACAAGACAACACTTGTTTGGAAAATAATTATGTAGACATCACTTTATATTCAAGTCTGGTAAACTGCAAAATGCATGGAAAATTACAAAAAATTAAATAACATTTATTCCTGAAGTATTGAATAACAACACTAGTGTCAGTCTCATTTCCATATCCATTTTTAAAATAACATTTGTACTGAATATTATAGTATTAAAATTATAAATAGGAATAAACAGAAGAGCCATTTAGAATTATATAAGAAAACATCTGCTGCCCCAACTACCCTAAGCATCCATAGTAAAGTTTGAAAAGCAACTCGTTACAAGACTGGTACTGCCTGCACTATATATAAGTAGAAAATAATACTTATTGAAACGCACAGAATGTTTTTGAGATTTTCTTGGACGATTTATAGAACCAGTACATACATATAAATTTTTATTTATGTTGCTCATAAATATTTTGGATATGTCAATTTATAGACACGTTAGACCAGTAATTCAAACAGTAATCATTACATAATTACACAGAAGAACAGATCAGATATGAAGTAGTAACGATTTATTCCTGAAGTGAACCACTGTATGTATAATGTGATTACGAGTGACAAGTTTTACTCAGTTATTTAGGATTAGGATATGTGTTCTTGTTAACATTTTAAAAAGGTCTGATATAAACCATAAACTAAGTCATTTTCTATCGTTCAATAAGTGTCTTGTAATTTGGCAAATTATTGCATTCTTCGTAATTAAATCAAGAACAGTACCAATTGATGAAACACAATGTCGTGTCCAACCCCGAAACAGTTATCCTCAACACATTTTTTGTCGGGGTATGTTTGGTTTTTGCAATTTTGCAACCTACTTCACCCACGGTAAGAATACAAAATATAGCACTAATTAATGAATAATAGGCATGTCATACTAAACCCTAACCCTCAAATGACAGGTATAACCTACTCTATTCTTGGTTACAAAACAATGAATAGTACTGATCAAAACAAGAAAAGCCTTGGAGTATAAGTGCACCGTGCATTTTCCGTTACACAAAAAAATATTTTAGATTATTTCAACTTTATTTTTGGTCATAATTTAAATACTAGGAAGAATTGATGAGGGGAATATAGTCCTCAACCCTTAGCTAGGGACACTCCAGACATTTCCGCCATTTTGTAATAGTGGGTTATAATTTCGCCACATACTAAATACTTAGTCATAACCAATCTTGGAGCAAAAGTACTATGGGTCTTTTCTATTCTTTTTAATGATATTTTGCAACCTACTGTAATTTTGATCATAGTAGAATGAATAATGCCAATGAATGACAAAGGGACATATCACCAATCCTGCGCTAAACGCTAGGACAGACGTACTAGTGACAGAGAGGCATGTCGTACTAAACCCTGATGCCCAAATGATGCATTTTCGCAACCTACTCCAATTTCGATTCATAAAACGTTGTGTAGTAATGATCAAAACCATAAGAGGAAGAAGTACCCCATAGATTCTCCATTACACAATAATAATATTGTATTTAAATTTCGACAATTTTCTGTCGTTCTGTAGTGGTGGCTTGTAATTTTGCGACTTACTACATGTTTTAGTCGTAATTAACCTCGAGGCAGAAGTATCAAGGATATTTTCTTCTGCCTTTTAATGATGTGGATCACACAGAGACATCACCAATCCTGCGCTCGACTCTAAAACCGAGCTACCCTAGCCTACAACCGTGTATGAATTTTTTGCAGCCACTGTATTCTTGATTAAAGTGTGGTTCAAGTTGGGTATATGGTGCCCGTTACAAGGCCCCATTACCCGGGACATCGCATGTCGCCCTACTATCACGTCTCGTAATTTTGCAACCTACTGCATTTTTAGTGGTAACCCAAAGTCAGGACTCACCTGCCGCTTTTGGTGATGACCATCTCGGTGCCCAACTTGTGGAACTTCTCCCACAGGTCCTTCCCCTCGAGCGTCACCTTGGGATCGTCGACGACGCCGTCCTCCTCCGGCTGTATCGCCCTGAGGGGCCTCACCATCGCCGGGTGGTGGTTGTGAGCCGCGACGGCGGCGAGGACGACGTCCTCTGCCGTCGTGTAGGGGTGGCCGGAGAGCGCGTGGTGAGGATGGGGGTGGTTGATCTTGGGGATGAGGGTGCCTGGGTAGCAGCCGTGCGGCCCCTGCTGGGCACCGAAGGCGGCGAGCGCCGCCGTAGGGAAGAAGCCGGGCGCCGCGGCGCCCGGCGACGCGCTCGACGAGTTGTTGTTCGCCGCCGTCAGGAGAGAGGAGACGCTGAAGTCCGTCTGCCTCGGCAACTGCAAGAACGGGTGGTAGGCCATGGCTGAAGCTTTCGCCTTACTGGTGTCTAGAGCAGTGTCTATTGCCGTTTCGTAACGCATTTGTTTGGTTTTATGGCGGCAGAATCGGCCTGATTCCTGCACCGCTCCTGAGTATAAACTGAAACAATGAAACTAGTTGGAATGACACGTGAAAGAAAATAACGAATCTGTTTCCGGACATGTTCCAGTCGTTGGGATGTAGCAATTCTTTTACGTGGCAGAAAATACTACCATTCCATCGCATGAAACTTGTTCGGTGAATAAATGTAATAATAATTGGTGAAGTCCTACTAGCGATTGATCAGCAGCATTGCTCTGCCGAAGCTCTGAAACTGGATGAGGCAAACATTGTTCTTCTTTATTTGTCACATATGCAACGCATTATCTTTAGCCTGCCTTAGATAGGCAGCTTTCTTCGAGTCCCTAATATCCCATTTCTATCAGCAATGTCGAATTTGGCTTAATTACCACACAGGGCGTAGAATTACCCGATCACAAATAGGAATTCTTTTGTCAAAATATTGGAGGAAATTTGCAACTCCCAAGAATAGTTATTTTGGGCTTTCTGATATTCCTGATAATACTTCCTCGCCTCACTCTCACGACGCTCAGATTGAAACATTAACACAACCCAAATTTTAATAATCAGATTAAATAGACAAATACACCTGAGTCGACCAGGGACGTCAAACTTCATTATAGGACTGATGGAACACATTTTGAATGTTTAATAAGTTAAGTCCAGCTCCAGGCATTGACAATTTTTCAAGAAAACGAGTGTTGACTTCATGAGAAAATACTAAGGTAAAGAAAGGAATAGAAGAGGAACGCAAGCTACGTTCGTTCGAAGGAAAATCTGAATGAAGCTACGAAGAAAAGATGCTAGAATTCGATAACAAGGATACAAGTGGAGAAAATGGAGAAAACTATTACAAATTCGAAAGAAATCCATGATTCGATTTATCTGTATAAAATGGAGACATGAAAATTATATTCTGTGAGAAAAGTGTGAACATAAGGAGAATGAATGAACGAGTGAAAGGCAAGGGCAAGAACAAGAGGAACTAATTATGGCCATCTTGTACGTAGCGTTATGGCTATCTCAGGCAAAGATGCTGAATAAGTTGGCCACGAACTTTTTTATTTGATTAATTTTGAAAATTCTAGTGAGTCAATCGTAACCGAATTCGGTATAATCAAAGTCAGTTAATGAAAGATTAAGTAACAATTGTTACTTTTATTTATTCATGTAAAAATTAAATAAAACCCTACAAATAAAATACAACTACCATGAATTACCGTAAGGGTTAGTTATAAATCGGCATCATCTTAGATCTCCTTAAATATTTTGTAGATGTGTAGAATGAAAAGTTAGGCACCCTTACTAGAAAGCACCTAACTAGGTACTTAACTAGGGAGAACCCTTAGTAATAGTTTAGGAAATGGTGTACCATACCCCAAAGTACAAATACCCTAGAAACGCTTTGCCTTAAACTGAAACTGTCATAATGACACAAAATAGCGCATACCTAATTACTGTAGAACATTTATACTATTAGCACTCTATTAGTGCTTCTCTTTATGCTGAAATTTATGATTAGATTGATATTAAATCTTGTTCCAAATTTTACAAACTTTGGTTAGGTTACGGAGGTGGCATAGGTTACGGAAAGTCGTATATCTGGTAATTAATATAAAGTTTGCTTCAATAAAAGTTACGAACGCGTTTTAGGCAAGTTCTAGCCAATATAGGCATTTGATCACGAAACATAAAACAAACGATTGAAATGGATTTGCTAAAACATATCTATATACAAAGGATTGGAAGTACTCGAGGGTCGGAGCGTACAGATATGAAGGTTTTTATTTGGGGAAAAGAATTGGAAACCTTCACAGCTGTATCTAATTGTAGTTACTTTCATGAACGCTAACCAAATGAAAAGTTCATAATACTTAATTAGGGAATTAACTGAAACTTGACGATACTACTGCAATATTGATATTAAAGGAATAATTAAGACCAATGAAATCCTGTAATGATGGCATGTTGAAATTTTGTATTGGTTTCTCTCTATTGGTATCTGCAGAAAGTAAAATGCAGGTCAAAATATTAAACTAAAAGAAGTCAGTGCATAAACGTAGCTGATAAATTTGTTCAAGAAAATTTGAGTTAAAGAGAAGATTCGGGGGACTACAAATTTGTGAATAATGCATTGTTTTCTTTAAATGGCAAAACAGTAATTATTCTTCTTGGAGTTTGTAAAAATAAATTTAAATTGAGATTCAAGGTTAATAACTACGGAAGGCACTTATGGAATGAAAATCACTCGGTTTTTTTTCCTATAATTGTTAATTTATACATTTTATGTGTAAAATTCCAACAAGGAATTACAAGCATTCATTTTATAGGTTTACTAAACGAATAAAATTTTAAAATACATTTATGTAATGCTCGGGAGTTGTGCAATGTACGTAGCTTGATCATGCTCACCTATTTTACTTAAGGGGGTAATTTCAAATTAATGAAGATTTAGAGAAAAATTTTATTACATGATTGTACCTAATAGTATGTTGTTAACATCTATTGAGTTTACTAAAAATTGTGAGAAATCTGATAAGTTTGAACCCTAATTTTGAATTTTTGTACCACTTTTAAAGGGTATAGTTAAACGATAAGTGAAGCATAGTAATCAGTTTAAATGATCGCAAAGGCTGTGTAATTGTAGGAATAATTTATAAGCACCGAAATTCATAGCAAGTAAAACTTCTTAAGCAATCGTATCCCATAATTTTCCGTTATTTAAAAATTTGATAGTTTGATCAAAACAATAAATGGAATGTTCTTAAGATAACTTTTAGTTTCAATTAGGCATGCAAAATTTATAAAACACATGAGAAGGCAAGTAGAATATAGTTATTTAAATGGAAAAATATATGCTAACTGTATTTCTTTTCACTCAAAAAATTGTAATATAAAATGAACAAATGCCGTGAACTACATATAAAATGCAACACTATAACCCATTTTTAGGTGATTTAAAGGTATTTAAATGTGAGAATTGAAGGCAATGAACAATAATGCACGACTTTTTCGAATGCCCGTTGAAATAAAAATAATTTTTACGTACAATTTATTAAAATCTTAATTAATTTTCACATTTCGGACTTCGAAAAGTTTAGTTTAATACCAAAAATCTTCTGGGAGTAGGGATGTTTCATAGATTAAATGTGTTAATTATGGTTTGATTTAAAATTTTCCGAAACAAACTCGAAAAAGTTGGTAGAAAAAATTTATTTACTTTAATCAAAAAACCGTTGATTGCCGGATTTCTGTTAGTTTTGACCAGGCGTGAACGTACATAAAATGCGCAGCGTCGGACTGCAATTACAGCATTTTCGCACAGTGCTCTGTTCGATTAACGTTCTTAATTACAGGAAGAGTATATTTGCCTATTTCCAATCGAAATAGTTCTACTAGAGCGATGAGCATCGTGAAAAATTATTTTAACGCGAGTTTGGGAAAAGCGCACAACATTCGAGATCTGTGGAGCGTAAACTGTTAAACGTAGGTTGTTGCGACAAATACATTTTAGGCAGAAATGTTACGGGTTTATTGTGATATTTTAGTGCCGCAAATTGATTAAATTCAGAACATTTCGTGGAATGTAGCCACTAGGTAAACCTATCGGGACCTACATTACAAATTTCACAATTACACAGTGCTAATGTAGTGCTTTGTTTTCAAATCGACCTACTTTTTGTCTTTGAAGCTGGAAATTTATCAAATGCCGCATCTTAACAGGGGTAAAGAACCTTCGGTATATTGGGTAGAAAACTCACTAAAAAAATACAAGCTAGTTTATTTAAATTTACGTAACTAAGCTTAAGGACTTTTACTCAAGCTTAAACGCATGTTGAGGATATTTTTAAATTGTAATTTGCGGTAAATCGTTTTTTTTTTTGTCAAGAACCTTGGTGTTTTGACTTGTCACTAATTGACCAAATGCGGTGGTCTATTATAGGAAACCTTTTCGCTTAACATATATTTTGTCGCAAGAAAGTTTTCTGGTGATGAAAATCGCTGGCTAAGTCAGTAACTCTTGTTAAATTAGCGCCTCAAGGATCGAACGCCGTGGCAGATAAAATCCTTGGTATAATGTGGACAGAAAATGGACTAATTGGGAATTATAGTTCGAGCATCAAAACTACTAATAGGAACATGATTATGTTAAAACTATTAAAAGTTCATTACAAGTATTCGCGAAATTTAATTTGTTTTACAGGATTTTTGGAAAGGAATAGCCGATTTGTTTGATTACAAATTTAATCACGCTTGTTTAAATTTGTTTTGAGCGCTTATAACTCATCAGATTTTATGCGGATGGTAGACACACTGGCCTTTCTGCATTTATGAGTAGAAAATCTAGAATGTGACTTTTTCAAACTTAAGCTCTACTACTTCTAACGAATTTTCTTGGCAAAGAACACTGCTGAGAACAAGCCAATGAACTTCTTTTCAATTTGCCTTTAACGTTGGTATTGATAGGAAATACAAAATATTATACAATGTATAGAAAAGTTTTGATTATCTGCAGGAAACAGCGAAACTAACATTAATTCAAGCTTAAACTATTGAACGCCCGCTGTTGGTCAGTTTAAAATTGTAATTTATTGCAAAAAATTCTTTAAGACAAATCGCTGGCTTGCCTTATGGCTTTTAATTTTATCTTTAGAGCCACAGGAATTCATCTGATGCCGCGGCGGATAGTAGAAGTAATAAAACTTAAGTAATAGGCGTGAAGAATGTAGCGGATATTGTTGCAATCGAATTTTCTCGGCAAGGAATCTTGCTGGTGATGTTTTTGGAAAAACTTTCGAAAGAAAAGATTAATCTGGATATACTAAGACCGACTATGAATAAAAAACTGCAAAACTAACATTACTTCAGACGAACTGTTAAATGCATGTTGTGGATACTTTCAGGCCTAGAAAATCTCAAAACTTGTAGTAGAACTTTATTCAAACTTAAACTACCAAAATTATGTTTGAAATGTAATTTCCTGTAATTTTTCAGGCACGAAAATGGTTCTGGTTTGGCTTGTTCACAAATGAAACAGTATTTTCAATTTCGCGTTTGGCGCTAGTACTTGTTCAAACCTACTGGTAAGAAGTGCGTGTAGAAAATCAAGTGTACTCACCAATAATATAGTCGGATCCAAAAAGCTGATGGATGATCTGTTCATATCACTTTCCGGCGAATCAGAAGAAGCACTCGGTCATTATCGTATTTTCACTCGTATCCGCACTAAGTTTTCACTCAAAAAACAAAAAAACAAAAAAATTAAACACCCGGCCGAAGGAGACCCGACGAGCACCGAGAAACAAATAGGGACTCGAAGCCCTTTTCGAAGAGCTTGGAAGGAGGTAGCAGGGAAAATCGCGCGTTTCCCTCTCGACGGGGCGAGGACGAGACGACGTTTCGTCCCGTAAAAGTCACCACAGCATCAGGTCTGAAAATGTAGGGTTAGAGTGCGAGTGTGAATCGCAACACCTCCGCACGCCTGAAAGTATAGCATAGAACTATAGCGCTAACCCCACGACGGTAACACTTGGCTGTGTTAATGACGGTAACGCCGCGCGATTGGTCGGCGGGTGTCAGTGTTGGCGTTTAGGCCAATCGGAGGGCGACATTTCCCCCACCCTTTTCACACTTTTGGTGGGCAGGAGTTTCGAGGTTATGCCTATGGAGGTGTGGCTGCGGCTTTTTTAGACGCCACCGCCGTCGTCTCGGACTCGGTTCGCTTCGCTCTTTTTTCTTTTGTTGTTTGTCGTCCAGGGGACATTTTCCGCACGGCGCTCTCTCTCTCTTTCTCTCTCCTTCTTTCTCGCCTTCTCTCTCGCTCACTCTCTTTCGCTTTATTCCCTACCTCTTTTTGTCCCTTTTTCCTTCGGATTTTATTTTTTCGTCCTCTTCGATCGGACCGTCGAAGGAGCTTCCAAAGGACGACGGCGACGAGGACGCAGGACTTCTTGCGGTGGGAGGCTGCAGAAAAGAAAAGACCTTTATTAAATTTAAAAAACGCATAGGAACTTTGGCGATGCCTCTTTGCCGATTTACTCGGCTAACGACTCCTGAGGTATTAAAGTGTAATCATTTACTTTGTCATGTACAAGGAATAAAGTTGGAGTGTGCTATGATCTGATACTGGAATGCTATTGATGGACTGCTATTTACCCATATGCCGTATCCGGATAAAAGTAGTTAGCAAGGTCTAACTCATTAGAGATGGAGATCATGCTAGGTGCGCGCTTGTATGCCATCTCACAGAATTATTAAATCAAAAATTTTGCTTTTCCACTGAATTTTTCAGACAAGTTGATTTTAATAAAATGCACGTTTGCGTGTGAAATTCAAACTTCTGATAATTTACCGTTGTGTTCAAGTTACCGTGTCATCGATTTTTCCTCTAAGTGGTATTTCCACTTTTGAAACAAACTTGAAAAAAAACAGTTTTGATTTCACTAATACAACTTTCGACACTGGGATAAGTTTCCGAGAAATAATTATTTTTCGATTTCAAACGAATTCATGATTTTAAGTGATTGATATAAGTGAGTGATATTGATATAAGTGAGTGATAGTGATTTAAGTGATGATAAGTGATAGTTAACAGATGATTAACACAAATATTGAAACAACAACAGCTCTTGAATCATTTTAAGAAACAGTAAATATTTGCACAAGATTTTGAAATACAATTAATATAGATGTCTTCATGATTCTATTCTGTAAATTTTCCATTAAATATATACCGACCTCTAATATCTGACATTACTATTGATATACCGGGTAATTCTAAAAATTGCAGTAATTTTTGTAATGTAAAAATTACATTATCCAGCTGTTTAGGAGAGATGTAAATGATTATATTTCTGTTTTAAAGTTAAGAGTTTAAGAAATGTTTGAAACGTATATCTCGTATCTATGGTGTACGTATTAGTATTGAAAATACTTTAACACTATTAGACAGTTTTAAATTTCAGCCATTTTTAGATAAAACTAGGGCTGTACGAAATCGAGACGATACCGAGACTAAATTTTTCCACAATCTCCTCCGTGGGGACAAGAGCAAAGAATTGTTCCCGCCTCGACTCGTAATACTTCTCGCCCGTTTGTTCTTTTGCCGTGAAAATTGTAGAAATCCGTAAGAAGATAAAATAACCAAGCGGTATTTTCTTTAACTTTATTTTAGAGTTACTAAATACTTAAGTATTTACGGTTAAGTGTCATCAAATTTACAAAATAGAACCTCTACTGTATATAAACATGGAACTTGAGCGAAAAAATTGTGCGGGAATTAAAATAGCTCCGGAAAAAAATAGCTCGGGAATTAAATCAATTGAAAATTGTATTAGTAGCTTAATTAATTAAAAAAATTATCTAAAAAATATGCCAAAATTTAAGGTCAACACAAATATTATAAACTATTCTTTTGAAACTTAATTTAAAAAGTGAAACAAAAATAGGTAAAAAATTGCAATAAGCACCTATGTATTATTGACAATTCCGCATATTATTTCATTCACCTAAGCAAAAGTATGCTTTACTAATGTTATTTATTATGTGTACACATAAAAATATCAATGAATTTTCTTATTGTAAGTAATTCAGTATAAACTGAATATCTAAAATACAATACAGATATATATATATATATATATATATATATATATATATATATATATATATATATATATATATATATATAACAGAAAACTAAATGGATAGACATATCCATATAGACATATTACTTTTATCAAGCACATTTCGTTAAAACTTTATAGGAAGAGAAGTTAAAGCGTCATGTCACAAACCTACAAGTACTCATATAAAAAATTTGTAACATGTTCATAAAGTGTTACAAATCATTTTCAACGTTACTTTGCAAATAAGAATTTACCACACAAGCATTTATTTGTATTATGTCACATATAAGTCGATATTCACATATTTTTGCATGAATTTTTTTAAATATAGGTGTTCAGTAGTTGAACTATAAAGTATGTTACGTACATTAACATTGTCATCATATTAAAAGTGACATTAAGTAAACTGAACAAATTATGACAAAAAGTTGTAGTCAACTAAAATTTTACATTAAATATTTTTCGATTCTAATTCTGAATGTATATGTTTATTAACAGAAAATTTTCTCATCAAATGAACCGCAGTATGTAATCAGGGTATTTTTTAAACTGGTAAATATTTCAAAGCCTTTTTGGAAATAATAAAATGTATTAAAATATCATTCATTTTATACAAAATTCCATATTCAATGTTTTCCCAAGACATTCTTAAATTTTCTTAAAAATCTCTTTTAGATATGACTCATTCGATATTTGTTTTTACATTCTATCACTAAGTTTATGCTTTCTGAAAGTGACAAGTTATAGTAACTAAATTAATGTCATGAATGAAGCTGTATAATTATAGTTAATAAGTTCTAATTAAGTTGCATTTCAATTATTCCAGCTGAATTAACTTCATGAGTAAAACTGTAATTGCAGTTAATAAATATATGCTGGTGTTAAAGAAGATTGTATCCTAGTAGGTACTTCCTTGGATTACTAAAAAACTTGAAATGTATTAAAATACATAGGTAACTAATAAGCAGTGTTGTTTGGTGTTTAAATATTTAGAGTTGTATTTTAAATACTTATCATGTAGTTAAATACATAGGCTTTGGTTAGGTGTACTGAGTTTTTAAAGTACATTTTTGTTTAATACTTTAAATATTGTGTGTTGAAATTAAAGTTCAAAATACCATTTTGGGATAACGTTGAGAGCATCACGAGAACACCTATTCTCCGATATTTGGAATAAGGAAGTGTCATATCATGGGAAGAACTAGGAAAGGATACGAACACTCCCATCATGAATCCATTGTGAACAATCCTTGTAGGGAATAAACACCCTGTGTGTAATGAATAGGTGCCGATTTTGGTTGAGATTTTTCAAGAAACGACATTATTTTATATATACTGTCAATATAACTTTCTAGTACTTTATTCTATATTAAACATGCAGCCCTACATGAAGAGTACTAAAATGATTTGTATTTAGGAAAAGATTTAATTATTGTGTTGTCTGATTCAAACTTAACCATATAAACCCAAAATATACTTTTTAGGTATTTGATAACATATATATCGCTATTTATATAAATTTAAAATATTTCATACGTATATGACGAAAATAACATCACCGTTTGTCCAATTCTATAAACTTCGATTCTTCTTCATCACGGAAGACAATTTTCGAGCCTTTCTTCTCCAAGTTCTATTATAGTTTCTCTTTTTACTCACAAGCAGAATAAATTGTTGCCAACATTACAAATCAGATTTTACTTACAAAATATGATACACCTATATGGGTATAATTGCCACATTATTAATAATGGATCAACAGAAACTAACGTGGTAATATTTTATCAGAGTAATTATAAAAGACTGGTTTAACATTAAGTGGCCATAGTTTGAAGGAAAAGTTTAATGGCCACATTATGTGCCTGACACTATAAACCTGTAAGTATCTTTCTTCGTTTATTTACGCAATTACCACCAATGTATTCAACCAATTAGGCCATCAGTCTCTCATGTAAGTAAATAAATATCAAACAAGACGTATAGGCTCTCACAACCCAAATTACACATAGCAATTTTATGAAAATAGTGGCACTAGGTTGCTTAAACACACTACAACGTAATCGCTGTCCGGATAAATAAAATCTTTTTTATGTACGTACAAGTTATACAGATGGAAAAATAAAAAAAACCTCACTAATAACAAGTTAGGCGTACGTCCGCGGTATTATTTTGAAGTTTAACTTAATTAAAGCTAGTTCAAATTGAGAATAATTATATGTTTCAGGATTCGAAAGTAAATGGCGCAGAGAAATTTTCAATGCTTTTTCTTAAATTTCATAAGAGTAGGTTTAATTGACAGTCGACTTAGGTACTTGAAGGTAGATGAATGGGAATAAATTAAGCAATCCGTAATGTGAAAATTATAATAATTATGAATGGTAATTAGTTTAAAAATTATAACGCACCGACTATATACCTACATAATTCTAGTGGTTAGCGATTTGAAGTCTACAGATATTTCCGCTGTTCTAAAGTAGCTTATCGTACAAAATCTTTGAACGTTAAGGAAAATTTGAACAAATATTTTGAAATGATATATCTTGAGTCGATCAACCCATTTTCGATAAAACTATTGGAAACTTATTGAAGCAAATATTCGACTCATGCATCTAATTGGTTCATATTTAACAACATGTTTACTTATAATCTTCCCTCGCATGTCCGTTATCCATTCTTTCCAGATTAAATAAACTGTCAATACTACTACATCGAACTACTCACTTGTAAGAAGTTATATTCGTCAATAATAT
Source organism: Cryptocephalus primarius (assembly GCA_963576515.1). Taxonomy (NCBI): domain Eukaryota; kingdom Metazoa; phylum Arthropoda; class Insecta; order Coleoptera; family Chrysomelidae; genus Cryptocephalus; species Cryptocephalus primarius. The sequence goes on from OY754937.1 coordinate 14,125,381, forward strand.
TTATAAACTTTCAGATTAGCGACATTGATTTCTAAGTTATTTGGGTCAAGTCCCTCCTAACAATTGATATAGGTGGAAAATATGGTCATTACCAATGCGAGCTTTATATTACTATTTTATAACGTCTTAATTATAGTTATAGATAGGTATCTGTTATTGATACTTAATATCTTTTGATTAATTTGTGAAATAAATGTTGCTGTTCACAACTGCTGTTGCTGTTAACAACATTGTTAATTACATGAAATAATATCTAGTAAGTTTATATAGTGATATACAATGTAGTACATGTTAAGACAGGCAGCATAAGCAAATACGTTAATATAAATCAATTTACCGCATTTGCTCAATTCGCATTAAAATGTCATTAAACGGTCGGCGTTAAAATTAAATGATTTATTTTCGATATTCATATAATTAATAAATTTCGGTATTATTTCAACCGTTTTGCATCCATTTGAATCTTTGGAAGAATTTATTACAGGGAGTGTAGATTACAAATCTTCGGCGTTCCAAAAATGAAACGGGGGGTTGTACTTAAAATATCGCCTGTCCCGAAAGGGTTAAATATTTATCGAAACATTTCCCTACGCCACCTTATCGTCATGTAAAAACCCAAATCCGATATTTCCTTCGGCCGGGTTTCCTTTTCGGCCCCGAAAAACAATACAGAATTCCCGTTCTTGTCCTGATTTATTCACTTAAAGTGTAAATCCGCCTCGCCTCGGAATTATTTCTTCGAAATCGTTTTCTGTGGGGCTTTCGCGTGTCTGTCATAATTGCTCGGCTCGACCTTATCAAGATGCCTACTAAGCTTTTATAAATCCAAAAGTGTAAAATCCGTCCATAATTTCATTAGGACCATATAATAGGCCTTTCTTTCCCTCGTACGCATACACACAAAACGGAAACATGCGAAACGCTAAACAAACGTCGTTTCGGGGCATAAAAAGTATTTTTATGATATACTGATGAGGACAGATATCGCGCTTGATATATGGGAGTGTGGATTGCTTGTTCGAATAAAATTACTTGAAGATTTTTACAAGCTTTAATAATAAAACCCCTATAGTTGTACATTGTACAATAAAAATTTACGGTTTTACCTCTATTTGCACTAATAGGTACGCATATTAAATATCGTTGATGTACCAGGATACATTTTATATATTTCTCTCGTAACATCTCTTTATAAATTATGTATTTAACTAATTACCAACGCTACAAAACACTTGTTCTATTGTTAATTTGAAGGATTAACGTGTTATTACCACGCAGTGCCTATGAGAAGAGGAGGTAGGTAGTGCGTGCAATTAAACAGATATCATGTTAAACAAGACAATGCGCGTAATTTGTAAAATTACGTAATATTTCATTAGGTGCATATACATCCTCCTAAGTAATTAAACTGAATTAAGTATGAAAAATTTTAGACTTTATTTATTGTGGAAGTTAAACACTACCTAAGTACATTTGTCAAATCAAAAAATGTATAAAATATTAATAAAAAATGTTACGGACTAAATAACGGGAAATTATAAGGGACCTACACGATAATTACAGGAGTAAATATTTATAGCGTTAATTGCAGTGAATTTATTTTCGGCATATTGTATCGAATGGTTTAGAAAACACTGTAAATTTCAATTTTAATACCAGTCGATTTAGCATTTTTCAGGCATTTTACGATAAATTAAAATCTATTATTTAACCCGGAAAAACGTCATCAATTATTAATTTACCATACAGAAATCAGCGTCCTCGTTAATTTAAAACAATAAAGTATTATCTGGCAACAGCGTCAAATTAACAAATTGGATAAATCTTGCTTAAGAAATTTGTCTATGTAATATCAAAAAAGTTTCAAGTTAACGTGTAAAAAGTTATTTTTGTAAAATCGTTCGTAAAATTAGTAATAGTGCAGCATAATAAAATGTTCTCAAAAGATCCCAAGTGGAAAAAGGGAAAGATTTGGTTTTGTAAGGGCTAAGGAGATTTTTTCTCGATATTTTTATTGTGGTTGACTCTTTACGTGATCACAAAATTCAGCACTTGCATTCTTCATAAAACAAGGTACGCTTGGAGTAATAATTTTCGAAACACTTGGAGATTAATTTATCGTTTACCACCAATCTAAAAATAACAGTAGATCTATTTATTTTTCAATTGGTACAATTTATATCCATTGTAATAATAGAATTGTGTTTTAGAAAACAAGAATATGTTTTTTTGTGCATTTGCCTAATTATGATGGATTTGAAATTTAGTTTTTTTAAAGTCTATTCGCAATATTTAAGAAACCTTCCCATCATTTTAAGTCAGTCAGTTATTTAATTAGGAAACATTTAGTAATTTAATAGTTAAGGTATTTTTATAATAAACTGATACAATCAACGCGGTTAGGAATTTTTTGAGATGCGGCAATATGTCGAAGCTTACCTCAATATCATGCAAAGCATTTCATTCTTTGAATATTAATCAGTCAAGAAACCTTTAATTAACTTAATTTTAATCAATTATGTGAACTTGAGAGAAGGTAAATAATTGAAGAGAGTTTTTAGGTAATCATAAATGTATGGAACTTTAAAGATTTAAATTAATTATTAACTAGGGCATTTAACTAGATTAATCTATTAGGCAATTCAGGTACACTTTTTAACGAATTCTGTAAATAATGCCTATTAATCGACCTTTCAATCAGCTCAGGAAAATTGCCCCAAGTTTAATAACCGTTTTGCAAATTGGGTATTAAAGTAACCTTCACCGTACTTGTAATAAGATATCCAAATAGGAATAGGATCGCACATACAAGTTAATTAATCATGATTTCTCCGGGTAACCTACATTAAGTACAATAGGTGAACACTTATGGTAATAAACACATATGATTGTCAGTAATTTAGAGATGTACTAAGTAAATTAAGACAGTTCAAAGATAAATGTACTGTGTAACAACGCTTAGAAGAAAACTGTATACACTTTATATTCATTAGTATGAATGTGGTGTTATTTTAATTCTCTGGTTGTGCCCTTTACCTTTCATGACGAATCAGGAGCTCGTTAGGAGAATTTACAACTTGTACAATCTACACCGATTGGCACATTTGGCAATGTCTTACAGTCCCACTAAATCAATTCGTTCACCATTACAACGCAGGCATGTTTTGTCAGTAAGTGTACATTCGTTATCGAATTTGTTTCGGTTTTGCAAAACAAAAAAAAATGTAGCAAAAATGCCTTTTGTTCTCTTTGTTTTGTATTGGGATAACAAGCAAGTAGTGGTAGGTGATTGACATTTTAATGAAGATGGAAGAGAAAGATATGCCTCGCAGTTTTATTGGCCATAGTAATTGCTGTTATAGCAATATTTTATTTTTAAAAAATAATTTGGATGTTGTAGAAAAAAATGTTATAAGCTTGAAGCAAACGTAAACATACTTTTCTTCTTCTGAGTTTATATTCTAGGGGTGAATCAAATTAAAATCAAGAGAACGTGGTCCCCTTATTTGTAATAAAACAAATTATGTTTTTCGGTGGTGACATATGAATGTCTTACTTATATGCCTTAAAATCTCTTGATAAAGGATATTGCTTATAGTTTTGATAGATAATAGTAACAAAATTACAGTGAGTGACAAGAAAGAGAGCTGCCGGTGCAAATTACTTATGTTCCAATAAAATTTAACGCACGTTACAAAGTACCCACCATAAGGACGGTTGAAAGCGTCCCAGTTAAGTGGTGATGAATTATATGCATAATATCCCCTAATGGCTCAATATAAGTGGGGTGATATTTGTAGACAGACCTCGAAATTTCAGAGGCGCGCTTCTAATATTTTTTGATGCTTTTCTACATACATCATTAAATAAACCGTTTTATTTCATTTACTCTGATACCCTTTTCACTTTTACTGCGCGCTCCTGTATATAGTCTACTATGAACCCGCCCACAAGCCACATCAGGTTTTCTTTCGTGGCGAGCAGTATACTTTCCAAAACAAAGTAAATTCATCAAGCCGGCAAACCAAAAAAATAGAGCAAATATGTTCTTCAATCCCATTATTTTGTATTGCGAGGGCAAACCAATAGGTGGTTCAAATTTAAATGAAGTTGGAAGTAAAATATACGCCTCACATTTTTAGTAGCTCAAATAATTGCTGTTACGTCAATGTTTTGTTTAAAAAAAATGTGGTAGGAAAATTTCAATAAGCCAAACAGACCCTTTAATCTCCTTAGTTTATATTTGAAGTGTCGGTTGAGTCAGATTTAAATCAGAAGAATAAGATTTCTTTTTATTTCTAATAAATAAATTTATTGCTGTTATATTCCAGTCTGCATAATTTATTTATTTCTTTTGGGTAGTGACCTATGAAAGAATTTGCCTTAAAATCTCCCTGCTTATAGTTTAATGATTATTGATTAATTGTAACAAAATAACCTCCCATCTCAAAGTATATT